>BLBF01000004.1:66651943-66705766 GCA_015471245.1 Laticauda colubrina | reverse complement strand
TAATAATAATAATAATAATAATAATAATAATAATAATAATAATAATAGTAATAATCACCTGCCAAGGAATCTTCCCTTGAACTAATCATATGCCCCAAAGGCATGTGGAACTGTATTTCATGTACATTACAAACTGTGACTATCAGTGAAAAAACAAAACACCTCTGAATAACTACAGCTAAATTGCCATCTGTGCAGACTATCTTACATTCCTAAGCTTAGGTAATTTTTGTTCTTTGGTAAATGAACACTTGCTCTCACAACAAATTCAAATTCAGTCATCATTGCATGTCTCCATCTACATGTCCAAATTACTCCGGGCATTTTGGTTACTGATTCAATTGCTTCATCTAGCATGACAGACTAATTTCTATCAGCATCCAATGTTAAGATTTGAAACAGCACCAGTAAATATTTTATTCGAGACAAAACAGAATCCACCATTCTATCTCACACTATTTTTGAATACTTAATTTTTTTAAAAAAAGTACTTTATATCCATAGGCATATCTAGACTGAGTCCTCCGTTACTTGTTTTACTGATAGAAAACAAATTTTGTTGTTAATCACTGATAAGGTCTAAATTTAACAATAACACAATTATATAAAATTTGTATCAGAGTAAATCCTTCATATCCAAGCAATTTAGACTTAATCAAGGGACTAACTTTAGAGCTTTGATTTGTGCACAGCAGTGAAAAACTAGAAAACTGAGAAATATGCAGTGGTGTTTGCAGACTCACGCTATAATTAACAAATACCCAGTGAAGTTGTCTATTGTTTTTATATGACATTGTGGTTTTATTTACTAGTTGATGGACCTTCAAGATCATTTTAATCAAATTACTCTCTAGAATGGGAAATGTCTCAAGAAGACAGAAGATCTTCTCCATGAAACAGAATTCCTAGATTAGGGTTTTAAATTCATCTGAAATACAGTATTGATATTTCTACATCTTGCTGAACAATAGTTTTCAAACAGTTTTCCATGGAATTCTACGATGATTAATCAGGAACAGAAGAAGGCCTTCCTTAGAAAATTATCATGAAGTGGCAGCAGAAGTAATGATGATGTGTGTACCAGAAAGCTTTTTAAATATTAGTCAGTGGTGGTATTCAATTTTTTTTTTTACTACCGGTTCTGTGGGCATGGCTTGGTGGGCATGGCAGGGGAAGGGTACTGTAAAATCTCCATTCCCACCCCACTCCAGGAGGGAGGTTACTGCAAAATCTCCATTTCCTCCCCACCCCGCTAAACTGCTTTCCAGCTCTGTCCTCCTGTGCAGGACAACAAAAGAAGATCCAGCCAATCAGCTGGGACTCAGGAGGCAGAGAATAGATGGGGTTGGGGCCAGTCAGAAGCAGTATTTGCCAGTTCTCCAAACTGCTCAAAATTTCCACTACCGGTTCTCTAGAACCAGTCAGAACCTCTGGTTACAGTTCAATATATTGTAGAATATATATAGACTGTCCACTTAAAAATATTAATCCAGGATAAACCATTCAAATGGAATATATGACTTAAATATGTAGACTGCATCTCCCTTGCCCCTGATCACTCCAGCAAATCCCAGTTTGTATGGCATAATAAGTAAAAATCTGGAGCTATTTTTAACTTAGGAAATATTTTGAAAGGACATTAGGTTTGTGAACTTGCAACACAATCTCCTAGCAAAGTATAATCAAACATACGTACCCCAGTAACAGCTGATCCCCAAGTAAAACCTTCTGTAACAGAAGAAGAGGCTTTGGGAATTCAGTGTGAGCATTCCAGTTCCAGTGAAAGAAAAATAAAAGTAATTGCAACTAACCTCAAGGCTTTCTTTTAAGATTAAAATAGTGCGTGCATGTACCAAAAGGGATTTGTGGCCTTTTAAGTATTGTTTCCCATATCACACGTTCTCTACAATGTGTATTTAAAACTAAATTAGATGTATCATCTTGGTGCTCTTGAATAATCTGCAACTGAGTCTTTTTCTGTTTACGTGAAGCAAGTTCATAGTCTACTGAGTGTAACTATTACATCTCTCTGTGCTGAGGGAATTAATATTTGAGATTTTATTTTGAACAAATGAAATTCATTGTTATAGTGACACCAAAAATTCATTGTTATAGTGACACCAGAAATTGTTCCTGTTACCCTATAAATCCACATAGTCTTGGGAATACAACTGGGGATCTCTAGTAAAGTCAACTTTACTGAAGCCTGAAATTTTCATCAGGTACAATATGTTCTATCCACTCAGCTTATTCAATTCTCTGCTGTGACTGAGATTATGGACAGGCAGCTCTTATGGGCATCAATAATCTTCCTTGGATAGATCTGCATATGAAGCTGGGTTTCAAAATTAAGGTTTTATTTCTTTACTGTCCCTGATTTTGAGCTTCAAAGCAGAAGGACACAATGCTTTAAGGTTATTTCAGGCAGTCCCCCCACCTGGGGAAAAGATTATTTCATGTTATTGCCACAGCATACCAACTGTTTCTGATACAAATGTCTTATATGGTTCAATCAATCAATCAATCAATCAATCAATCAGAATAGAGCTGAAGGTGATCTTGGAGGTCTTCTAGCCCAATCCCCTGCTCAAGCAGGAGAACCTATACCATTCTAGGAATAGGTTCTAGGCTCACAATTTTATGAAAGCCTGAAGTGTCCGGTTACTGAATGAAAAAGAATGTTATCTGAATCTGTTGATTTTCCCTGACTGATTTGAATTCAATCCAGATCTTTAATATTGTGACAATGTACAAAGAAGAGTACTGGGACAGAGAAAATGCATCAATTCAGTTTTTAATTTTTACCATAACACTTCCTGTCTCATGTTCTATTTGAAAGGTTTCCTTGTTCAGCTTTTTGAGTTGCCATGGGTTTATCATCCCAAATCTGAAATACTAAGTGTTTATTTCCATTGGTTCAAATGAATATTTTTCCATTAATAAACAAAGGTTTCTACAGGGGTAGCCATATTTGTCTGCTGTTGCAAAACTCAACTGTTAGGGATAACATTGTTCACCCTAACTGTTTTAGGTGAAATACTAACTATAAATCATAGTTAGTGTATGCAGCTTTAACTGTAAAATAGCAACTGTGGGTGTGGTTATGAAAACCATATAAAAGTAGCAAGGCTACAGCTTGCTCTCTCTCTCTCTGGCTTTGATGATCCCTGATTACTGCTTGGAAGCAAGACTGCATTGCTCGAACGGGAGAGACAACAACGGACTGATTTATATGAACTGACAATAGGATATTCTACATGGACTTTGCTAACTGAATATCCCTGAATGGACTGACTACATGGTAAATGAATATAGGACTGTTTTTGACTATGCTATAAACTTATACTGGAATAAAATATATTCTTGATAGCACAAGCGTATCTGTTATTTTTACTGTATGTTAATAAACATACAAGCTTAGCTCACTCATTTATCTGTGTGCCTATCTGACTAACGCTGCACATTCTGTTTAGCTTGTCTACCTAACCCTGGTTGGGGAACCCAGGCTTAACATCAACATATTGAAAAGAAATAAACTTAATATAGTTTAAGCATTTGTAGGAAAATAGTACATTTTATCCATTGTATTAAGCATAACCTTGAACTGCAAATATACTCATTGGAGAAATTGATTCATTGTGTATTTGATAAAGTATACAATACTCTGGTCTAGTTTATGGAAATTTGTACCATAATAAAACTTTGTGTCTGTCTGTATATGTGTAGACATACATGCATACATAATTTACTATTTTCAATTACAATTAGCTTAACTTGCTGAAGATGATAGGAATTGAACTCCTAAAGTCCTTGTTTGCAACATTTAATTCAGTATTTCAATTTTCCAGAATTGCTTCTGCCTTGTCATTCCTTTCACCAAATTTTACTTTCTAAACTCTTTAGTGTAGATAGCTATCTTTTTTATGCTGCTCTGCAAAATGTCAAATAATTCTGTGGCATGAAGCTTTCATGCAATATTAACATGCCATACAAAATTGCAAAATAAGCATGGCTAATAAAATAGTACTGCTAGTCAATAAATTCCAGTTAAAACCAGTATATCCACGAGAGGCATTTAGAAACGGAATTAACTTTATCTGCATAGAACATCTAACAAAAAAGAAGAATGGGAATTGGGAGGATGCCAAGGAAAGGAGTTCAATCCGAGGATGTGAGAAGATATTTCTTTCCATACCCGCTAAAAGTTTAAATGCTCGGTCAAATTCTTTGAATTTCACTGGAAACAAACATATGGCTAGAGAGGTCATCTACATTGGTATAATTAAAAGGTTTTTTGCCATTACTTTAAAAGTAGTTTGATAAGATGTATTCTCGAATATTCTAGCTGTGATATCAATATAGTGCTAAAACTCTTGTTCTCATGACTGTTAACTGGGCAAAATGGTGCATCATAGGGCAACCATTTTTGAACCAAGTTACCTTAAATGGGATAATTTATGGAATATATCCCAAATCCAGGTTACAGAATTCTCAAGGAAATAATATTTGGAGTGTTATGGCTGCTTCAATGTGATGGGTTCCTTCTGTGCTGCTGCTGTTGTCATATGATTTTCATTATCAAGAGAAGGGGAGATTTCTGATGATCCCTGCCAAATTTCCACAAGGAAACTCAATGGGAAAGCCAACAGGAAATTGGAAGTTGCTTCAACTCCCACTGCTTTTTTGTCCACCATTATCATTCTGTTTCTCTGTTTATGTAAGGAAGTATCTCCAAAATGATGATCCAATGGGGACACATGTCTAATTACTACACTGCTCAAAAAAATAAAGGGAACACAAAAATAAGACATCCTAGAACTGAATGAATGAAATATTCTTATTATATACTTTGTTCATTACATAGTTGAACATGCTGACAGCAAAATCACACAAAAATTATCAATGGAAATCAAATTTAGCAACCCATGGAGGTCTGGATTTGGAGTTACACTCAAAATGAAAGTGGAAAAAAACACTACAGGCAGATCCAACTTTGATGTAATGTCCTTAAAACAAGTCAAAATGAGGCTTAGTAGTGTGTGTGGCCTCCACGTGCCTGTATGACTTCCCTATAACAACTGGGCATGCTCCTGATGAGGTGGTGGATGGTCTCCTGAGGGATCTCCTCCCACACCTGGACTAAAGCATCCCCCAACTCTTGGACAGTCTGTGGTGCAATGTGGCATTGGTGAATGGAGTGAGACATGGTGTCCCAGATGTGCTCAGTTGGATTCAGGTCTGGAGAACGGGAAGGCCAGTCCATAGCATCAATGCCTTCTGCTGAACTGCTGACACACTTCAGCCACATGAGGTCCAGCATTGTCTTGTATTAGGACGAATCCAGGGCCAACAGCACCAGCATATGGTCTCACAAGGGGCTGAGGATCTCATCTCGGTACTGAATGGCAGTCAGGCTACCTTCAAGATCTTCTACTATCACTTTGCATCTTTCGGCTGCCATAAGTAATGGGGGGGAGGGGGGGATGAATCTGGGAAGTGAGCTGGAGGTGTTACATTTTTTCTGTTGTGTAAAATGAGGAGGGGGGAGCATACATCAGAGTTAGGTTTCTATTTCTCGCTTAGCTTTCTTTTCTCTGCGCAACTGCAACCCGTTATCAAAATATGCCAAGGTCAACGGACAGAGGCTTCATCACCACCTGAAGATGCCCACATGATCATATTCACAACTTCTAATTGGAAGATTCATCTGAACTATTGGGGGTGGGAACATTTCCATCACTTTGTATGTGTGATTCACACGCCTAATTTCTCAGATTCAGAATTCTATGGTTGCTACCACTTCATTTTCAGTAAAAGATATCTTTTCTCTAACTTAAAGAGTCTAAGTATTTCTTTCTTGAATTTTGAATGGAGCACCACCTGACATTATTCTGAATCTCAGTTTACCAGCCCACCAGGAGAAAACACCCAACTTTCTTCCGAGGGGGCCTGAACATCATGTCATCTTCAACTAGTGACCAGGAAGGTCTGGGAGCCACTGGAGGGCAAGATTCTTTGCTGGTACAGGAATCTGAATCATTAGCAGAGCTCAATCTGGAAGAGGATCCAGCTGTGAAGTCCAGATGGTCAGTGAGGGTTGGCTGGAAAGATCCAGAGAAGGACCCCCCCGGGAATCACAACCACTCGCTGGCGTGGAAAAGAGGAGCCATGGCAAGAGAGGGAAAAGAGAGAACACTTACTGGATCAAGCCAGGAGACTCCTTAATGAAGCTTTTGAACAACCTCAAGCTGCACAAAGGTATGAAGGGGAAGGGGGAGTAGCCCCAGCTAGAAGAAGCAGAGCAGCCCCCTCTCCCATAAATCAACCTGAGCCAGCACAGCAGCCAGAAGCAGCTCCAGGGCCCCCAGCGGGAGGTGTAATTCCTAGAAGGCATAGAACACCTAAGTTGCCTCCATTAGAAGTAAAGTACAGGGGAAATCCCAAAGACTTGGGGTTTTTCCTAGCCCAAGTTTGGAGCTATATGAAATAATACGGGGAGGATTTTTCCTCAGAAGCAGCCAAAGTGAGATGTGTTACCACGGCTCTGGAGGGAACAGCTGCAGAGTGGATGGTGACCTTGCATAATGATAATGCTCCCCAGTTGATGAATTATAACCTGTTCATGACTGCACTGCAGGCTAGGTTTAAGGACCACTGGCAGAGCGCAAGGCCCTGATCAGGATGAAGACCATAAATCAGGGGCGGAGGTCAGTGGCTGATTACACCCAAGAATTCAGACAGTTAGCAGGTCATATCCGAGGCTGGTCCCAGGAAGCATTTAAATGATAGAAGCATTTAAAGATGGGTTAAACGAAGATGTGTACCAGAGATGCATTGCTAGAAGAGACCCGAATGACATACAGATGTGGTACTTGCTGGCAGAAGAAGTGGAAATTGATTTAACCCGAAGCAGATGGTGGGGAGGTTCTGGGTGGAGCAAGCCTCCCCCCCCCGCGCCCTCAAGAGGTCCCCAAACCCCAGAGGGGACGAGTGGCAGTAAGACCCAAACCCTCTGTTTCTGATGTGGGAAGGAAGGTCACCGGGCTGTGAACTGCAAGGTCAATCTGGAACCAAAGGGGGCGCCAAAAGGAGGGAAGAATCCTGAAAAATCCCCAGTGAAGCCTCGTGAAGCGGCACTAAAGACAAGAGAGGTGGCAGAGGTTGCCCCTCCAGCAGGAGAGGAGCCGGCAACCCCGACTTCCCCTGAAGAGAGCGACTACGACTCAGAAGACAACTTCCTGATAAGTCCACACGAGGGCCCTATGACCATTCCGGTGAAGTTGAGGGTACCCACTTCAGGGGCTGAAGGGGAAATGCTAGCCCTGCTAGACTCTGGGTGCACAAGGTGTGTAATCAACATGGGAGTAGTAGAGAAAATGGGCTTAAAACTAAAACCTTTAAAAACGCCCATTGCCTTTTGCCAATTAGATGGACCAGTGGCTGGGGGTTGCTCTGCACGTTTTATCATGGAACCTGTAGAAATGACCATGGGAGAGCATAATGAGACTCTGCGCTTTATTGTGGTCCCTGGGATGGAGCAACTGTTAAAACTGGGATGACCCTGGCTCCGGAAATGGAACCCCCAGGTTAACTGGAAGAAGGGGTCATTGCGCATATGCACCAATCAGCGACCGGAAAGGGAGGGGCGATCTCAGCCAAAGCTTCAGAATCCGATTGAAATAGCTTCCACAGGTACTGAACCCTTGAAAGGGGAGGAGAAAATTCCAAAGGAATATTGGGATTTAAAGGAAGTATTCAGTGAAAATGCCTTGGATGAGCTCCCGCCTCACCGGTCAACAGATTGTGCTATTGAAATTTTACCTGGAGTGAAGCTCCCAAAACCGAAGTTATACTCAATGACACCACGAGAATTTGAAGATTGTTTATAGATAAAAATTTGGAACGTGATTTCATCCAACCCGCTAGGTCCCGGGTAGCGGCCCCAGTGCTGTTCTGTGAAAAAAAAGATGGCTCCAAGCGCTTGGTGGTGGACTACCAAAATTTGAACGCCATTTCCGTGGAAAACGTGTACCCCCTCCCTTTGATGAAGGACATGCTGGCCCACCTAGATAAGGGAAAGATTTTCATGAAGTTGGATTAGAGAGAAGCATACTACCAAGTTTGAATTAAGGAAGGGGATGAGTGGAAGACCACTTTTAACTGCCCGATGGGTTGCTTCCAATTCAACGTTCTTCCTTTTGGCCTACAAGGGGCCCAGCTGTGTTCATGCAAATGATCAATCAGGTGTCACATTAAAATTTATACAGAGGGGTTCTGGTTTACCTTGATGACATCCTTATCTACACAGAAACTCTGGATGAACATGTGAAACTGGTGCGGTCGGTTCTACAGAAACTGTGTGCCGCTAAGTTGTATACTAAACTGTCCAAATGTGAATTCCATCAAGAGAAAATTGACTATTTGGGGTATTGCATTTCATCTGAGGGCATAGAAATGGATCCAGAGAAAGTGCGTGCCGTATTGGAATGGGCTCCACCACGTACTAGAAAACAACTTCAGAGCTTCTTGGGATTTGCAAATTTTTACGGGCAATTTAACCCGGCTTTTGCTAAGATAGCAATGCCCATCACAAATCTCTTAAAAACTAAAGGAGAGATGAAGCCAAGGCCTAGCAAGCCATTGGAGTGGTCCATGGAGTGCCAAGCAGCTTTTGAAAAGCTAAAACGACTGTTTGCTGCAGAACCAGTGCTAAAGCACCTGGACATGGAGGCTCCCTTCGTGATCCAAGCCCATGCGAGTGATGTGGCCGTTGGAGCGGTATTACTTCAAATCAATGAGAAAGGGACCTTACAGCCTTGTGCGTATACCTCCCGTAAACTATCTGAAACCGAGAGAAGGTGGGCTGTCTGGGAAAAAGAAGCTTTTGCAGTTTGTTGGGCCTGGAGACATTTTCTGGAAGGAATAAAACATCCATTTGAGGTATGGACTGATCATAAAAATTTGGAGGCCCTAAAAACACCTTGGAAGCTGTCCCCTAAACAAGTCTGCTGGGCCCAGTACTTCAAGTGGTTCAATTTCTCACTGAAGTACATTCCAGGGGGGAAGAACTTCATGGCGGATGCTCTCTCTAGACTACCCCAATATAATAGTATTCACCAGGAAGTGGTAAGCCCAATTGTTTCGACCAAACATCTAGCCGCCCCAGTGATCACCAGAGCCCAAAAGAAGAAACAAGAAGTGGATTTATCGAATGACTTAACCGCACAACTAAAAGAAGCCCTAAAACTTGATGATTGGTTCCTGGCTCATTCGAATGACTATACAGTTAGAGATGGTTTGGCTTGGGTGGGAACCAAGTTGTTTGTGCCACAGGCGCTGAGGGGCCAAATACTACAACAAGCTCATGATTCTAAAGCAGCTGGTCATTTTGGATTTGTGAAAACCTTACACCTGGTTAAGTGGCAATTCTGGTGGCCTACTTTGAAGAAGGACATTGAAGCTTATGTAGCTAGCTATCCAATTTGTGCTTCGGCAAAGAGACCTCCTGGTAAGCCAGCAGGGTTGTTACAAAATGTGGCGAGACCAACAGCTCCCTGGAAGGAAATTTCTATGGACTTTATTGTAGAACTACCCGAAAGCAGTGGAAACACGGTTATTTGGATGGTAACCGATTTGTTTTCCAAGCAAGTACATTGCATACCTTGTTCCAAGATTCCATCTGCAAAGAGGTTGGCTAAACTGTTTATTTCACATATCTATAGGTTACATGGCATTCCGGAATGCATAATTAGATCACATTGAGGGGTCCAATTTACCTCAATTTTTTGGAAAGAGTTCCTGAAGTTGATAGGCTCCTCCCAGGGCTTAAGCTCCACCCACCACCCCCAAACCAATGGGTCCTGTGAGAGGACTAACACAGTGTTAGAACAGTATCTTAGATGTTATATAAATTATCAACAAGATAATTGGGTCTGACCTACTGCCATTTGCTGAAGTGGCATATAACAACTCCGTACATAGTAGTACTGGATTTACTCCATTTAAAGTAGCTTCGGGACAAGATTTTGTACCCATACCTGAACTTCCTCATGAAAGGCCTAACATCCAGTCATTCGATGAATGTATAACTCAACTCCAACTTAACTGGCCAGTAACACGTAAAGCATTAGATGAGGCCCATCAAGCTCATAAGAAGTTTGCAGACAAGAAAAGATCTCCACAGAAATTATATAAAGTAGGCAACAAAGTTTTCCTGTCCACCAGATACCTGCAAACCAGTCAAAAATCGAAGAAGCTTGGTCCTAAATATGTTGGTTCTTTCACGATTGAACGGATTATAAACCCTGTAACAGTCCAGGTGAACTTACCGAAAACTCTTTGACGAATTCAGCCGGTCTTCCATGTTAGTCTGTTCAAACCTGAACATACTTCTGGTTTAAGACCCATCCAGGCTGATCCTCCCATACCAATACTGATTGAGGGTGAACAACATTTTGAAGTTAAAGAAATTTTGGATTCTCGCAAATGGAGGGGTCGGCTCCAGTATCTTGTAGTCTGGAAACATTTCCCTTCTTCCTAAGCCGAGTGGATTAATGAAAACGACTTTAAAGCCCCTAGGCTGATCAAAGCATTTCGTACCAAGTGTCCTGATGAACCCTAGGAGTGAATTCATTTTAATTGTCTAATGATTTATTGTTGTCTTTATATCTTTTCTTCTCTCTTTTAGGACTGATGGTTTTCTTTTTCTAGGAGGACCGAATGTCAGCCTTCAAGTCTTCTACTATCGCTTTGCATCTTTCGGCTGCCATAAGTAATGGGGGGGAGGAGGGGATGAATCTGGGAAGTGAGCTGGAGGTGTTACATTTTTTCTGTTGTGTAAAATGAGGAGGGGGAAGCATACATCAGAGTTAGGTTTCTATTTCTCGCTTAGCTTTCTTTTCTCTGCGCAACTACAACCCGTTATCAAAATACGCCAAGGTCAACGGACAGAGGCCTCATCACCACCTGAAGATGCCCACATGATCATATTCACAACTTCTAATTGGAAGATTCATCTGAACTATTGGGAGTGGGAACATTTCCATCACTTTGTATATGTGATTCACACGCCTAATTTCTCAGATTCAGAATTCTATGGTTGCTACCACTTCATTTTCAGTAAAAAATATCTTTTCTCTAACTTAAACAGTCTAAGTATTTCTTTCTTGAATTTTGAATGGAGTGCCACCTGACACTATCTCTGGTGAAAACATGGAGGGCTGTGCTGCCCCCTAAAGAAATGCCACCCCCATACCATTACTGCCACACTGCCAAACCGGTCATGCTAGAGGATGTTGCAGGCAGTAGAACGCTTTCCACAGTGTCTCCACATGTGCTCAGTGTGAACCTGCTTTCATCTGTGAAGAGCACAGGGCACCAGTGGTGAATTTGCCAGTCTTGGTGTTCTCTAGTAAATGCCAAACATCCTACACGGTGTTGGGCTGTAAGTACAACCCCCACTTGTGGATGTCGGGCCCTCCTACCACCCTCATGGAGTCTGTTTCTGATCGTTTGAGCAGCCACATACACATTTGTGGCCCACTGGAGGTCATTTTGCAGGGCTCTGGCAGAGCTCTTCCTGTCCCTCCTTGCACAAAGGCGGAGGTAGCAATCCTGATGCTGGGTTGCTGCTCTCCTATAGCCTCCTCCATGTCTCCTGATGTACTGGCCTGTCTCCTGGTTGTGCCTCCATGCTCTGGACACAACGTTGACAACACAGCAAACCCTTTTGCCACAGCTTGCATTGATGTGCCATCCTGGATGATCTGCACTACTTGAGCCACTTGTGTGGGTTGTAGACTCCGTCTCATGCTACCGCTAGAGTGAAAGCACCGCCAGCATTCAAAAGTGACCAAACCATCAGCCAGAGAGCATAGGAACTGAGAAGTGGTCTGTGGTCACCACCTGCAGAACCACTCCTTTATTGGGGATGTCTTGCTACCTGCCTATGCTTTCCACCCGTTGTCTATTCCATTTGCACAATAGCATGTGAAATTGATTGTCAGTCAGTGTTGCTACCTAAGGGACAGTTAGATTTCACAGAAGTGTGATTGAGTTGGAGTTACATTGTGTTGTTTCAGTGTTCCCTTTATTTTTTTGAGCAGTGTATAACTTTTCTCCAAAAAGAGACTGACTTCTAGTTCTGCAACAGTTTTAGATTTAAAATACCCCTGCAATGGCCTGCCTAAAGCAGGCTGGATTCCATTTCCTTGGATAAATTAATCATTGACCATCTTCATCTTGTATTGAAATTATGCCTTCTAGCTTGTGTTTTCATCTCATTACTAGCTTCAAGAACTGGTATTCATACATTGAGAACATGTATTGTTCTGTCTTCTACACATAGATAGTTCCTAACTCCAACTAAGTATTCATTCTTCATTTGTGTCAAACAAGGAATAGAATGAAACAGACCCTGTGGAACATCAAAGAATAAGTACTTGGTACCCAATTACAGCAGTCTTTCTGGAATCTGCCTATAAAGTACCAGGCTCAGCTATTCTTATTTCATTCAGGTCAGGTAATCAGGAAGGGTGCCATGACTGATTGCATTTAATGCAACTAAAAGGTCTAGAAGAATCAATATAGATGTTATTCTTCTAGCCCAAAAATACAACCAAAATGTTTCTTATGCAGAAAAACCCAGAAAAATCAATATTGCCCAAGACACCTTGAGATGAATAAACATTCCTACCAAACATCTTGCTATAAAATGAGATTTGCTAAATGAGTTATTAGAAAAGGACTTAAAATACAAGAAATAAGGATTAGTATTTGTTATTTGGATGTAACTTTGTTTAATCTCAGGAGAATGACTCTTGGGCTTGTTTAGAGTCTTTTTTTTTGTTAGCAATTTTCAAGAATTCTGAGCAAAGGCTTTCATTTCCAATTTAGCATTCTATTAAAACCTGGACAAAGCTTATTACTTAATTACAATTTAGTGAAATAAGTCAGAATACATCATAATAATAAATCTGTTGTTTAGCTACAACATCAAACAGCTGTTAACTGAAAACAGAATCAGAGGATGATGTAAGGGATCATATTACAATATTTTACTCCCACATAACATTAACAAGTAGTGTGCATCTTTTGTGGAGGGGATTAATGTGACATTTAACCTACAATGGGTATGCTATAAGATAACTACTGTGATTAAAATGGTTTATTTAAATCAGTCAGAGTGTGTCATATAAAAATTATAATTCAGTAGCAATATATGGAAGGGTTTTTGTCACCTACAGTTGTGAGTTGTAATGGACAACTTGGCAATTCAAAACTGTTTTCAATTTCAACAAGAAATGCCTGTAGAACAAAAAGGATGGGACAAAGAAGAAGTCATTTTTAATAACCAAGTGACAAACTGAGACCATGCTATTCTCAAAAAAAGATATTTTATTTGTATTATGCTTTGTGAAAACCCAAATAAATTTTTTACCAAAAAAAAGTGTTTTCAATTTCTTCTTTCCTATTCCTTGTGGAGTTAGTCTTCATTGATTAGCAGAATAAACAACTGTAGTTTCTGATAAAAATAAACCAAGATATATAGCAAAGGTAAAGCAAGCTCCACATATTGTTCTATAAGCATTGAGGTCTTAAACTCTCTGCTGAAGGGAATTTCAGGTCAATAACCAACAGATACAGGAAAGGTAGGAGAGGACTCATAGTACCCAAATCATCTGATTGTCTTCAAAAAGCCTGAAATAAATGATGGTCCCATCGGGTTCTACAGAATACCAACTGTCAATATGTATGATAACTTTTCAGAAACAAAGCTGTTTCCACTATCATCACAGCCATTTACAACCTATCGGAGCAGGTACATTTAGTCTGATTATTACTGTAATCTTTTTTTGCAGATACTATAGGAAAGAAAGGAAGGGAAGAAGAAAAACAATCAGCTAATACTGTGTCTCCACCCGCATTATTGGTATGCAGCAGCTTATTTACTTCATTGAAGGGACAACTGGATATATACATGAAGGCTGGGAATAAGTACTAAGTAAATTTTTGATGTTCCTTGTACAAACATATCCATTGGCCATCCAAAAAGATCTACAGAACAGGTGCATTGGGCTTACCTTTGTAAGCTTTTGACATAACTATATTTATAAACTATATTTATATATTTAAATTAGTAGGATGGTAATGGGAAAAAGGGACTTCGCTTGCTTGAACAAAGAGAATCATAAACTGCAAAGCAGCAAATGAAAAAAAGGAGATATTGCATTCATTAGGGTTTTTTTTATCAAATAAGAAAACATAATGAATATCCTCTTCATTTTAAACTACCAGGAAATTTCTGATGGATTTTAATTGTCATGCAATTTATTTATTGTTTATCTTAGCCCTATTCAGCTATAGCCAAGTTCTATAGCTGAACAGGACTTCTGATATTACTTTTGGTATTATACAGGGTCTTACCTGCATTTTAAGAAGAGAGTAGAATACAATTCTTGATCCTCAACTCAAAACACATATAGAAGCTATCTATTGAATTCCTAATTAAAATGTTTTTTAAAAGCTGGTGTCATTTCAGGTCCAGATTATGATTAAGTTTTTATGAATCATAAGAAAGCTTTCAAGTTACAATTTATAAATGAGAAGAAATGTAGAGAAGTATGTATCCAACATATCCAGCGATGGTTTTACCAGAAGACTGTTGCTCTAGTTACTTGACAAATATTCCAACTATGCACAATTATTTTGTTTTGAAAGGTAGGGACTTCTATGATAATTTTCTTCAAATGCATGCAACTCAATAATTTAGACAAATTAGCAAGTAAATTGCATGCATGTGTATGTGTAATAAACAAGCTAACTGAACTTACTTTACCAATTAGATACCTTAGCTACCATTTCATTTTATATGTTAAATTATAGCATTACATGTACACAGTAATTGATCTGAATAAATAATGTATGATTCTTCCAATAGAATAATTCTTGAACTTGAGATTTTTCTCCATGTACCTACCTTGCTAGTTCCTGCAAAGTTTTGTTCTCTCCCATTAATGTATCATATCAATAAGCATAACTAGCAAACCTGGACAATTTTATATATTCAATTGAGAACTTTGAATTTATTTTCAGAATAAACCAGAGGCCATGTCTATTGTTGTGCCAGAACAACAGCAAAATAGTTGTTCATGCCATCTAGGTATGATAGTATGACAGAGGCATCTAGGTATATATGCTACACTCAGTGGCAAAAGAAATTATAATGATTATTACTCTTTTGCAATACTCCTTTTGGGAGAGCCAGTTTTATGGAGTGGTTAAGACATCATGCTAGAAACCAGGAAACTGTAAGTTTTAGGCCCGCCTTAAGCCCATGTCACACTGCACAAATGGATGGAAAGAGGATGTAAAATGGAGAGAAACACTTGCCATCCGTTGGTTAACGCGATTCATCCATTCTGTACTTACGGCCTCCATTTTTTATCCTCTCTATCCGTCCAGCATCCGTTGACTGAGGTTCCATCTGCTTAAAAAGTTTTGAGCTGCTCAAAACTTTTTGAGCAGAAAATGTATCCAACGCATCCGTTCTGCATCCGCAACGCATATGGGGAACATCCGTTCTACATCCGTTGTCATCCGTTACGCATCCGCTATATCCGCTAGGCATCCGCTGCGCATCCGTGCAACTCAAATCCGCTCCAGCAGAAAACGGACACAGGGAGGAAGCGAAACGGATGTGGAATGGACGCGCAGCGTTAGTAGCACGGACGGAGAAAGGATGAAAGCGGATGCAGCTCGCAAACAAAGCATTTAAAACGGAAAAAATGTTCACAGAGGGGACCTATCTCGGATATTAAGGATGTCTAGAAGATGCAAAAGGACACATATTGGAAAACCTATATTGCCTATAAAAAGGGGGAGCAACTCACCTGGATCTCACTTTCAGTCCAGCAGCCCTGCTGTGCAGACCTCTTCAGCCTTCATCTGGCTCTTGCTCTTCCACAGCATCCAGTCATCTTCACCATAGATCGTAACACACTCCTTTTGGTAGCCACCATTGTTCTGCAACATTGCAAAGCCATCCACAGGCTCTTTCAACTGTTCTTCGGGAAGAAAAGGAGGCGTCCAAGAAGTGTCTGGGTCCAAAGATGGATCGGGAGAAGAGCAGAGTACGGACTGTACAACAAGCTGATGGTGGAGCTCAGGAACGAAGACACTCGTGCATTCCAGATCTTCATGAGGATGCCTCCAGCCATGCTTGATGAAGTTGTGGAGCGGCTGACACCCAGGTTGACCAAGCAGAGCACCAACTTCCAGCCCAGCCTGGACCCTGGGCTCAAGGTGGCACTGACTCTGCGCCACCTGGCCTCAGAGACCAACTACAGGAGAATGCAGTAGGGCTGGGGGGTGCCACACAACACCATCAGCATTGTGGTAAGAGAAGTGGTGCAGGCCATCATCGAAGAATACCTGGAGGAGCTCCTCCAGTACCCCTCCACTGAAGAAGGATGGAAGAAAGTTGCAGAGCAGTGGTATCAGAGGTGGAACTTCCCCCATACCGTTGGAGCCATAGATGGCAAGCACGTGGCCTGCCAAGCTCCAGCCAAGTCGGGGTCCACTTATTTCAACTACAAGGGCTTCTTCAGCATCATCCTCTTCGCCATGGTTGATGCTGACTACAAGTTCATGTACATCGATGCTTCAGGCAACGGGTCAGCTTCAGATGTCCAGGTATACAACTCCAGTGACCTCAAGGAGGGGCTGGAACGCAACCTTATCATGGGCTTCCCAGATCCAGACCCCCTGCCCAACGACACGCAAGATATGCCCTACTTCATCGTGGGTGATGACGCCTTCCCCCTCAGAACCTACCTCATGAAGCCCTACACTTCCAGATACCTCACCCGTGAAGAGAGGATCTTCAACTACAGGCTGTCCAGGGCAAGGCAGGTGGTGGAGAATGCCTTTGGCATCCTGGCTAACAGGTTCCAGGTACTTCTCATCACCATGCAGCATCGCCCAGAGACCGTAAGGAGGATCGTGGAAGCTTGCTTCATCCTGCACAATCTCATGCGCACCCACTACCCAGTCTTGCAGAACAGGCTCGTGGACCATCAACAAGGCAATAGGGACATGGAGCCCGGGGAATGGAGACAAGGGCGAAACCTGATAGACACTGAGGATGTGCAAGGCCCCAACAGAGCTTCACGTGAAGGGAAGAAGCAGTGCAACCTCCTGAGACAATGGTGCAACTCTCCAGCTGGAGCAGTGGAGTGGCAAGACAGGATGATAGATGATTAATGAGATTGGGCCAAGTATGTTGGGTGGGCCTACAATGAACAGGGCATTTAATAAAGAGTTGTGTTTATGTTGACATGTGTGGATGAATGATTACATTATTATTGATAATAAAGGGCCATAGGTGTGGCACCTGGGAAGGTGGACCATACAGTCCCACTATGCTTGTACTGGAGATTTATCTATCCCACAGCTATTACCCATACCAAAGGTATCCCTGCCCATCCCACAGCTATTACCCATCCCAAAGGTATCCCTGCCCATCCCACAGCTATTACCCATCTCAAAGATATCCCTGCCCATCCCACAGCTATTACCCATCCCAAAGGTATCTCTGCCCATCCCACAGCTATTACCCATCCCAAAGGTATCCCTGCCCATCCCACTGCTATCTTAACCCATGCCACAAGCATGCAAAGACTTAAACCATTTCTAAAGTTTCCACCAAGTCTTTATTTACTAAAATAAATGAAGCAAGTGTGTGAAGCAAAGATAATCTTTATTAATAACAAGCTGTGAAAGAAAAATGACCCAAGTCAAGTGTCCAAAGCAAAAATAAAGTCAACAGGTAGCCACCCAGTCTCTGGCACTCTTCTTGGTCACTCTGAGGCGTGCCCAGTCTCAGGGGTGAACGGTCCAGGTGCTGTGGAGGTGGCTGCTGCTGGAGTGCTGGTCTGAAGCGCCACTGGGATGCCTGGCCCCGAGAGGACAACAGGGGACGGTGTGTTGAGGAAGCTCTCAGACAGCTGGCTCAGCCCCGTGATGTTGAGAGCCCCTTCCTCCATGACATGGGGTGTCAGCCCCAATACCGATGACAGATATACTGAGGCCGGGCTTGGCTGTGGGGTGGAGGAAGGAGCAGTGTAGTGGGGCTGTCTGGTCTGCAGCTGGGTGAGGACTGGCATCGGTGGCATCGGTGGCGTGGGTGGCATCGGTGGCGTGGGTGGCATAGGTGGAATCAGTGGCACTGGTGGTGTCCGATGTACCTGTGCCTGGACTGGGAAGGGCTGCCTGTGCTGCTGGACCTCCTGGTAGCCATAGCCTTGGGAGGGTAGGGCCTGTGGAAAGCCTTGGAAGGGCAGTGACATCACCTGGGGTGGAGGAGCAGGCCTGGACTGGGTGGGAGCAGGTTCATCTTGGTCTGGAGGGTTATGAAGAAGATCGGTGATCCTGTCCTTCACCACCTGGTACTGGGGTTCCGCCATGTTCATGAGGGTCTGGTTGACATAGGTGAGGAAGGGCTTGCGGTTGGAGGATGAGCCGTCAGTGTGTACCAGCTGAGAGAGGAGATCTACACTACTCCTGATGGTGTCTCTTATCTCCAGCAGGACAGTGTGGCTCTGCCCCACCAGTTTGCCTCTCTGCCTTTCTTTGGAGGTGGAGCTGGGGGTGGATGCGGGTTGGGCTGTGGTGGAAATGCCGTCTCCTTTCTCCCACTGCATCAGGGGGTCCTCCACATGCTCCGCCACGGGTAGTACAGCTGTCGGGGGGAGTCTCCATCATGGCATGCTCCACAGATACCTGCCTGGACACAGGAGCTGACTCTTTGCCAGAAGAGGACTGGCTCTCAGCAGGCTGCCTGAAAGAGAGGATTGTGAGAGGGGCTGCTCCTTGGTGGCGGATCTCAACCTCCAAGAAGCTGCACTTGGCCATCACGTAGGTCTCTCTGTCCGTCAGCTTGACCGCGGCCTGGCCAGATTTCTTGAGGTGCAGCTTCCCGTACCAGGTGTGCATGTGCTTCCACCAGCCGAGGAGCACCTCCGAAGTGTAACCCAGGCTCTCCGCCTTCTCTCTCCAAGCAGCCTGCTTCCTTCTGGTGTCCCTATAGAGCCTGTGTCCCTTTCGCCATAGATACTCATTCTCCCTCAGCCACTCCAGCACCTCCTCTTCATGTTCCTCTTCTATGTTGTATTGCCTCCTCTCCCGTTCACGCGTCTGCCTCTTCCTCCCTTTGGCAGGGCCATATGGGCCCTCATCAGAGGGGCTTTGAGGTTGTCGGGGCTGCTCCTCCACACCAGCAGCAGCAGCACCAGCAGCAGCAGCAGGAGCAGAAGCAGGACCAGGAGCACCAGCAGGACCAGGAGCACGAGCAGGACCAGGAGCACCAGCAGGACCAGCAGGACGAGGAGCAGCGCCAGCAGAGTAAGCACCAGTAGGACCAGCAGGACGAGGAGCAGCGCCAGCAGAGTAAGCACCAGCAGAAGCACCAGCACCAGGAGCAGTGCCAGCAGAGTAAGCACCAGCAGAAGCACCAGTACCAGGAGCAGTGCCAGCAGAGTAAGCACCAGCAGAAGCACCAGCACCAGGAGCAGTGCCAGAAGAGTAAGCACCAGCAGAAGCATCACCACCAGAAGCAGCATCAGCAGAGTAAGCACCAGCAGAAACACCACCCCCAGAAGCAGCATCAGCAGAAGCACCACCTCCAGAAGCAGCATCAGCAGAAGCCTCAGCACCAGAAGATCGAGCCCGGGCAGCAGAAGCCCCAGCAGAAGCAGAGTCAGGGCCAGGGGGTGGGAGGGTGGCCGTGTCCCTCTTGCCAGGGCTGGCAGCAGATGGCAGAGGCTTCCGTTTCTTCCCCATGGTTGTTGGGTTGTTGGGTTGCTGGCTGGCTGGCTGGCTGGCTGGCTGGCTGGGAGCTGTGTCTGGAAGCAGGTCTTTTCTGTGAATGGTGACCTGCTTGGGAGCTGCTTCCCTTTATATCCGCAGGGCTGATGCAATGCATCCTCCCCGCATGCTCAGTGAACGCTAGGCATCCGCTAGGCATCCGCCAGTCTTCCGCTAGGCATCCGCTAGGTTTCCGCTCTGCATCCGCTTCAACCGCTAGGCTTCCGCTCTGCATCCGCTTCATCTGCTCAGCGTCTGCTCTGCATCCACTCTTTCCGTTCCGCGTTTGCTTTGCTGCGCTCCCCCGGAAGCCTTGCGGATGTGCCATCCGCTCTCATCCGCTTCCATCCATTAGGCTTCCGTGGAGCATCCGCTTTCCATCTGCCCTACGTCCTCCCCCCGTCCGTTCGTTTCCATGTTGTCCGTTCTGGTTATGCAAATTTTTGCCCCTTTTGAGAGCAGATAACAATAGATGGAACATTTTTCTCGTCCGCTCTATCCTTTTTACAAACGTTTTGCATCCGTCGGCCAGTGTGACAGGGCCTTTAGGCATAAACACAGTTCATTCCTAATAAGGAAGCAACAACAAACCACTTCTGAAAAATCTTGCAAAAACCTTTGTCCAAGCAGTCTGATCAAGACACAATTGAATGGGAAGGGAAAAAAATCTATCTTTTATTTCAGGTTAACTAAAATCTTTTCAACGCTAATCAATATCATTTTGGTGATCTGTTTCAATTGTCAAAAAAACCCATTGGTGGTGGATGGAGATTATCACCAGTAGATTGGACAGGGCAAGCAAGTTCTAATTATGTAACTAGATGTGCCAGTAATAGGATTGTAAAAGAAGCTGACTTGCTTTCTACAATAAAGCATATGCCACTGCAGTCTTATTCATAGTGTGAGTCTTCATTTCTGCTCATGTTTTAATAAACCTTATCTTATAGGATTCTAGTGACCTTCGAAGGAAACTGAATCTTAAGTAATAATTTGTGATAATAATTTCTCTTAAAACTGAGGTTCTTGTCCAATATCGACATAATCAGTCTTACCACGGCTGACTATAGCAGAGGTAGTATTCAGCAGGTTCCGACCAGTTCCGGAGAACTGGTACCAGAAATTTTGAGGAGTTTGGAGAACTGGCAAATATCATTTCTGACTGCCCCCTCATCTATTCTCTGCCTCCCGAGTCCCAGCTGTTCGGCTGGTCTTCTTTTGTTGCCTTACATAGGAGAACAGAAAGCAGGTTAGTGGGGTGCGGAGGGAATGGTATTTTGCAGTAACCTTCCCCCAGGAGTGAGGAGAGAATGGGGATTTTGCTGTATCTTTCCCCTGCCATGCCCACCAAGCTACGCCTACCAAGCCACGGCCACAGAACCGGTAGTAAGCATTTTTGAATCCCACCACTGGACTATAGCCTTGTTCTGATTGATTTAAAAATATGATTGTCTCAATGTAGTAAATTAGAAATTTAAAAATATTCTTAGTTAACAAGAATGCAGAATCCCACAATAATCTTCATTTGGTATTTATTGCTGAACAAAGCTTTAAGTTTATGCCTTATAATTCTTATAGAGCTCCTTACAATTCAGTTATTACACTGAGGAGGACTATAAATAAAAATTCTCATTTTTTTTTTGTTCCATACTATTTTATGAGATATCCTGATAAAGGGTTAATTATTGTTTATTTTTATAATATTTTAGGGGGTTAGGAAAATTATGATGTAAGAAGTAATTCAGCCTGGAAACTGCTCAGGGTATGTATGTAACATTGCTAACCTAGTATAATAATAATGATCTTTGTAATTTATTTAATATAATAAGCAATATTATCCAACCTTTGTAGTTGCACTTCTCATACTTTTCATTGTACAAAAGGACATTAGCTGAACAAAGTATATTTATGCATACTTGTATCAGAGGAAGGGAGAATAAAATCAATGGGAGTATTTGCTTGACTAAAGTAAAAACCGTAACTCCTCTTGCAGAAGACAAGATCTAAATCCTTTTGACATGAAATAAAAATGAAAGTTCAGCATCCCCATCATTCAGCATCAAGTTTCTCAGTCAGCCAAAACTGAGGTAGAGAAGGAATAAGTTTCTGCCTTATTATAAAACGAAGTCTAAATATTCAGATTGCAATATACTTTGAGCAGTCATTCCACTACTGGTTCAGTTGAACAAGCAAGGATTGTATTAGATTTCTTTTTCTAAAAAATCATTTTAGCATAATATGATGACACAAAATGTCTGCCAACAGATAACTCTGAAAGATCAACAAACAAAAAAAACAAAAAGTGTCCATCAACCTCCCACCTTTTAAAAATGGGTGGTGCTAACTGCAAAATCTTAGTTATCTCGGGATCAGAAGTGTACCATTTTGTTTCTTACTAAGAACGAACTATTCTGGTTTCAGAGAATGCAACTTTAAAAAATAAATTAGCACTGCTCTCTTTTCAATTCTGCAGCTGGATGGACTTTTCTGTGTTGTGGAACAAATGTCTTCTGTCTGCTAATCCAAAGCCCATTTCTTTCAGCAGTTAAATAAACACGGTGATAAGAGCACTAGAAGACATGGAGTATTTAAACTATATATACTTCAAAATGCAAATCTGGCAAGTCAGAATCCAAATTTGGAAATACTTTAATTTCTCACTGCTTAAGAAATTCAACAACTAATTTTCATGAAGGGATAATAAATACACCTGTTTTCAGATAAATATAGCAAATACATATTTTATCAGTATTATTTTAAGATTGATGTGCATCAATGTTACCATATTGTTAATTTTTGTAATGGTTGGGATTCTGATTGTCAACAGCTTTGATTGTAGTCTTCTTCCTTATTTTGATTGGTTATTTTTTTATTTTAGTTTTAATCCTTTGTAAGCCGTTCAGAGTTGTAATTTACAAACTGAGTGGCCATATATATATATATTCTTTTTTCAACCCTTAATCCCTTGTTTTGGGATGGAGTCAGAGTGACAGACTGGAGCTGAGCATTTACTTCTGGATGCCCTTCCTGTGTCTATGTGGAGTTCGCAGCAGATATTTTCTCTTTGAGCCCTGATAGAAAAACATCTGCTGCTGCCTGGGATTGCACTCTCAAACTTCCAAGTGTAAGGCCTTCAGCTCTAGGCCACCATGCTGCTCATGGCTATATAAATTGATTAAATAAACAAAATAGATAATTATTACAGATTTTTTATTAAGTAATCAAATAAGGCCAGGTTACAGTCTCTCAAACTACCTTTTTAATGTCAGGTTTTAGATATGTCAAGAATTAATTGATTACATGCCATCAAGTAATTATGAACTTCTTGCATCCACAAAAATAGATTTTTCTCCATAACAATATACCCTAACACATTCTTTCAAATCTCCTGACTGTGTATTCATCACCACTGTAACTGAATCTATCCACCCTGGTGTTGGCACTCTCTCTCTCTTTCTCTCCCTCCCCCCCTCTCTCTATTTTTCTTTCTTTTTTTCTTTCTCTCTCTTTCCTTCTCTACTTTTCTCTGATTTTTCCTTATCCCGGTCTATGACCCTAATAAAGATATGAGTTAACTGCTTGTTCCTTTATTGTTGATAGTTGGTCCTAAAAGGCAGACGATCTCCACCTTTCAGAATCTTAATTGTCAGTTCTAAGGATAATTATAATTTTTGTTTTACTTCCACCCTGAAGAAGATGAAACTTGATGATCTGCATGAACATTTAAGGATATGCTCAAAGCAAGTACTTGCTATTGAGCTGAACATAAAAATTCTTGTCTACACTACCCAGGTTTCTTCAGAAGTTGCATATCTATCTTCCTAGTTCATATCAGATAGTTCTACAGTGAAGATTTACAGTCATCTTTTTCATCATTATGAATTTAGTGCCTATGTCAAAGGCAATGGTGGGTATTTGTTTCTGTGCAACTACAATTCCCAACAATTACAATCAATATAGCCAGTGCAAGGGATGACAGAAATTGCAGTTCAGCAAGCCTTCAGGACTACAAATGCCTTATCTTTGTTTTATAAAATAATATTATTACAACAGTGAATGTCTAACAGTTCATAATCGTCTACAACATTTCCCCTTATACAACTTCTGTGGTAAAAACAGATTTGATTGAAACAAGTTAAAGTCCTGCATTCGTAGAATAACAAATCAAATTTATAATAAATGAAGAAAAATTAAAAAGGACTTGAAACTCCTATGCTTAAGGACCTGATTACAAGGAATATTGGCTGCTAAGGAGTTATATAAATAATGCATCCCAAATCTTAGTTATACAAATAATGTTATACAAATAATGCATCCCAAATCTTAGCTATTTATATACCTCCCCTGCAAGTCTTGAAGCTGGTTTATTTGTACCATGGGCAGCATAGCCCTATTACATGCTGAAGTAGCTGTTTTTAAAATAATTAATAATAATTATAATTAAAATAATAATTTCAGTGTGTTTATGAAAGGTAACAAAGCTAAAATATTTCAATCTGATCAGACCCAAATAATTTTAGAGTTGTTAGAAAGCCACAGCCTGTCCTAAATCAATTTGGAGTCCAGTCCGGTACTCAGACTTTTATATGCTTCATTTAGCATAAAATTATTCAAGGTCGGCATTACAACCTCATCATTTCCCTGTCAGATGACAGATGAGGCTGATGGCTTATGCTTCAGCTGTCACCAGAGCACCCATGAAGAACTAGCAAGCAGCTAGTTCTATTTTAAAGACCAAATCTTACTGTCTTGCATGGTCTAACAGCACAGATGTTCAGCTACATTATCTTCAGATGCTTGTTCTACATTGACTAAGATAGGTATTGCTCACCTGTTCGGGTGAACGATATAATATTTTTGGCATGAAAGCCAATGGCTTTTTAAAAAAGTTTTAAAATCTCAATAATTGGAAATTTGCAAGATTGTATGATCTCTCCACTGAAATATGCTTTCTCATATGAAAACTCAAAAGTTTTCATGCGAGACCAGGAAAACTATACAAGGTTTGACTTTTTTTTTCAAATTAAACTTTGAAAAATGAGGGTTTGAAACGTGCCTCTGTCCTTAACCAATGATGTCTTCTTGGACAAACTATTCCTTCTCAGACCCATTCTATAATACAGACACGACTGAAGAGGCCATTTTCAAAAGTATAAGATGTCATCCAGGAAAATTATGCATTTCAAAGGGCTTCAAGTTCTACATTCAGGGCTATAGAGGACATAAAATATTCTCATTTTGCATAAGTCACTTGCACTTTTGCATACATCATTACAAGAAGTACTAAAAATCATAAGCTTCAAATCCAACTGCACATAAGAACCTAAATGTGGATGTGGAATAATTCCATCACATATTTAGTTTAATACAGGGATCAGTCTTGTCATCAAAACTGCGTGGATTTCCAGGAATAAATGAGAAATGGTTGCAGCAGAATCAAAGCCAACAAGAAGACCTGCTGTTCATAATTCTTCTCCAAACAAGGAGAGGACTTGAGACTGCCCAAAATTGTTCCAGGCAGTTGTTTCTCCTCCTGCAAGAGAGTAGCCTCCAGTGAGTTTAGAGCTCTGAGAGATGAGGAAATAGTCATGTTGCTCAAACCATGATTGGTGCCTTTAAAAGAACATTGAGTTCACATATTTCTTTTTTTAAGGAAGTGAAGGTTATTTCTGACAAGGAACTCAGAAGTTAATTTTAAGAGTTTACGCCATGATAGACTGACTATCTTTAAATATATATATATATTATGGAAGAGGATTTACAGACAAAACAGACTGATCTGGAAATGAATTTTAAAATGACAGTCTGAAAAAATGATATCCAAAATTTGCTACAGTGGATATGCACGTGGAACCAGCTGAAATTTTAATAATAGAAATGGATATACAAATAACAAACCAAAAGAGTGACTTAGATAAGTTTCCTATACTGGACTTTCAAAATAGATTTGTTTTGAAGAATTCTGTGGTAAGAGATAAAGAAAAAACTAAATCAAGTTTTATGATAATATTGAAGAAATTAAAGCAGTGTTTCAACTTCCAGAATGCCGCAGCTTGATGCTCTCTGAATAATTCTGGGAGTTGAAGTTCATGCAACTTCAAGTTGTCAAGGTCGAGAAACACTAGATTAAAGATTAAGATTGTGAAAAAGAAAAGAAAAAAAATATAAAGTCTGTTTATTTGAGTAAGGTTAAAGTAAATCTGTTGCTATTTTTGTTAACTCTTAATGGTTTTTTTTTTTTTTTTTTTTTGCTGAACAGGACTGAACAATAGAGGCTTTAAAGTCAGATGAGGAGACCAGAACGTACTGGTAGCATCACACTGTAATCGACAAGGACATACATTCAATTTTGCAGCTACTAAGATTGTTAGCTGAGCAAGTAGAAAAGTAGCCAGGGAAATGACTGAAGCCTGGAAAACAGGCCCCTTGTCAATCAACAAAGTGCTGATTCACCACCAGCTTATCAGGTACCAAGGACCTGAGAACTTGGCAGCTAAAAGGAACAACAGCTAATGACTTAGTAAGTTGGCTATCAACACCCCAATCAACAATTTGTTTAAAAAGCCACATGCAATCAGGCACCACATAAATACTACACAACACATAGAATAGAAAGCATACATTCCATTAGAGAAAGTTCCTTCAGGATGGACTCCACCACGAGTCTAAAAGCTCAGAAAACTAAACATCTGGTCCTGGTGACTGATACAGATTGGATCCTGCAACATTATCCTGGGACTTTTATATTTGCCTTCATTCACTTTAAGAATCTGTTTATATATAAGAGATGAGATATGGAAAGAAGAGATCATTAGCTTTATTTTAAGAAAGAATGATAAATTACTAAAATTGTGCATACTTGGGATGAAGGGATAATTTCATTTCATTTCTTTATATATATTTTTCTTTCTTTTATATTTTTTCTCAATGGTTTCTTCTTTTTAAAGTTTCTTTATATATTTCTCCTTTCTGCACTTTCAACTCTTTCTGCTATCCTTTTATTTTTAGCTTCTAATTAGTTATCTTTTTAATTGTAGAGTTTAATAAAATTACTATTAATATGAAAGAATTATGCAAATAAATTTATCAGTTATAACTTTTTTCCTTCAATACTTCCCTACAATAGCTGTATCTAATTCTTAGGGACTGCCTGCACACGTCTCTCTGGTTTTCTGAGCAAGGTTTCCCAGAAGTGGTTTGCCATTACCTTCTTTCTAGGGATGAGATAGGGAGAATGGCCAAAGATCACCCAGCTGGATTTGTGGGATAAGAATTCATGGTCTCCAGATATCTAGTCTCATGCCTTAATCACTACACCAAACTGGCTCTCATCCATTATAGTAGCAATTAATTAAACTAAGATCTTAACGATACTCAAAATATGCATATTAATAAGGAAAATCTCAAACTGAGCATAAATGAACTTTCTCTTGTTGCTTCTCATACTTAAAAAACTGAAAAGAAAACCTTTTAATGCTGAAGCAATTATTCTGGAGGTGAGCATTCAAAAGCCAGGGTTCAGACTAAGACACGTTATTTTTGAATTAATGACCATACTAGACAGTCCTCTGAGTACTTACTTAAGACCTTTTTCCAGATGCTGTAATTTTCCTCAAAAGGCTTTTCAGCTAAGACTGAATTAACCAAATTCCATTATCGCAGCAGGCACTTCACCAGCTATTGTAGGGAACTACTATTCACTACAATAGCACTTAAAAATAACAGATGTATTTCCTGGAAAATTAATTATTAAATAATCATTCTTCCAAGAAATAACTCTGCTGCACCTGTTTTGCTGTAAGCACACTACTGTGCTAGAAAGTGGCAAGTAGGAACAGTGTGAAGATGTCACAGGCATTTACCAAGTTCTTCTATTAGGGCATTCTTTCTGTCCTTTAAAAAAGCTTTGAATTTGCCTTTGTCCCCCCCTCTTGAAGTTTTTACAATTCATGTGGGCAGCATACTTATTTTAAATACAAATGTATCACATAATAAATTGCTGCTATGTCCAAGAACGTCCTGCTTATCAGGGACATCATTTCAAATGGCTGATGCAAACAAAAAGCCCGAAAACACAGGAAATTTTTCCCCCCACTGCAATGGGGGCAATTTAAAAAGTCGTCGAGAATTTTTTGAAGGTTCTGATGGAGAAACAGTATTCTTAAGACAGAAAACCTCTTATCCTGTGTTTCTTTGATTCTAGGATGCTTGGCATCAACCAAGCGCCTGCATTCTTAATTCTCATGAACCCCCAAGTACAAGCAAGCTCTGTCTGATTCAGACACAGCTCTATTTGGATTACCAGCTTGGTAGGGATGCCCAAGCAGCAGCATTTCATTCATCAGTTAAAATTTGATGGAGAAATGCTGTGCAACATTTCCTTTAATTAGATAACACTTAATTGCCTCTCAGCCTCAAAACATTCCAGGCAAACCAACCCCTCACAGAAGCTTATCATTAAAATCAATTTGGCAGGAAACAATGGCAACAATGGAACTTGATTTGGCAGGATGTTAGCCTTCAGATTTATATTAAAATAACACACACACACACACACACAAAACCCCAAAACACTCTTCCCAAGGTGGTTGGTGTTCTAAGTGCCTTTACTTCGAATCAAGTTCGGTTGACAATGGGATTCTGTCCTTTACCATTTCCAATCATGAATGTTTACGATTAGGAAGCAGGCTCTTGCATTTTTTTTTTTTTTTGCGATATTTGCCTAGATTTGTCAGCAGTAGCCCAAGTGTGTTTTAACAGATGGGCCGCGTAGCAAACTGCAGGCTGTAAACCAGGGAGCTGGCTGGAATCCGCACTGAGCGACAATGAACGGAATGCTCGTAAAGTTCATGGACACAGGCAGACTCAGACTTGTACACAATTCTGGAGAAGAGAACACACACATAGTACACACACACAGTAGCCAATCTCTCCCCATTCCCCCCCCCCCGCCCCCCACCCCTTACCAACCCAGGGGAAGTTCAAGACTTGGCATTCGGAACTGCATTCTTGTTACACACATTATAGCCCGTCATTTGGCATAAACAAAGGAAAGCAAACAAGAATACTACATCTTATATCATTCATCTCTCCAGAGGCGTTTACATGCAACTCATACAAAGAAGCAAGCAAGCGAATGGCAGAAATACTGTCTGACAAGGGCTAGCATTGACATTTGCTGTCAGCATTAAAAACATATGCACATTGGGTGGGGGTGGGGGAGTCAGATGCAACTCTCCAAAAGGGAAGAAAGAACAAAATAAGCGGTAGAAATAAAGGACAGTTCCTTTCTTCCTCCCCTACTGACTCTCTCTCTCTCTCTCCCCCCCCCCTCCAGCCCCCCATTCCTGACAGTTGCTATTCTAGGACAGAAGGAAAAGAGAGATCAAGGTGGGGTGACATTTTAGCTGAGGCTATTTGGCTTCTGTCAGCTTGTTTTTGCAACTAAATTGTTGCCATGGGAAGGGCTATATTTGTATACACAAGGGCATGCCCGCTTTTAATATATAGGTGGGTTCCCTATGTAAAAAAAAAAAAAAAATGCACAGACTTGCATTTAGTACACAAGATTTCCATCGCATCTGTCAGTTTCAGAAGCTTTCTATACATCCGCATTTTTCTTTAGGGAAGATAATTATCCATTTACAGCCAGAAACCATGCACAGCGCTAGTTAAGCCTCCCGAACCTATCCCCCCCTTGGAGTCACCGAATCGACACCTCAATTTTATTGGGATGATGATTTTTGCAAAGCGGAAAGAGAAGTCACTTATTTTGAGGAGGAAAAAGTTTCCCTCTTCTGGATCCTACCCACTTGGTAACGAATTGTATTGATTTTCCCCACCGTCTACTATTTCGATACGATCCTAACCAGAAAAAGGAAACCACGTCGGGTTTGAGTTTTGGTTTTTTTTTTTTTTGTTTTTTTTTTGTTTTTTTTTGATCTGTCAGATGACAGAATCAAGGGGACAGAAGGTTAAACCCCCCCCCCCCCGGTCCTCCTCCTCCCCGGATAGCGAGCTTTCCCCCTTCGTATCGCGACACGGAGCCCACTGACAATATTGCAAGATGGAGAGTAAGTTGTAAGAACAGTTAACAACCCTAAAAAAAAGAAATTTCTGACGGTGGGCAGTGCAAACTCCGGTCTCTGAGCAATTGAAGCCCGAGCTTTCCAGTCCACCCGAGAGAGACCGATCGCCCCAAGCCGAGAGAAACCCCCGGGGACTCACCCTCCTCCGGCGCTGGCACACACACACACACACCCACCCCCTGCTCATTCCTCGGGAAGGGTCCCGCTCTCAAGCCGCCGCCGCCGCCGCCGCCGTCCTCCCGGCTTTGGCCAGCCGCGTCATATTCGCCCAAGCCGGCTGGAAGGGCAGGGATCCCAACCCGCAGAGGCGTCCCTCTCGCCCAGCCCCTGCCAATTCATTGACCTCTGAGCGAGCGCGGCTCGCCTGGGCTCCGCGGCCAGCAGAGGGAAGACCGGGCGACGGGGAAGGGGCGGGACGGACTCTGCGGGAGTGACAGCCGCCGATTTCTGCTCGCCCGGCTGGGAGCATCGGACTGGACCAGGGGCGGGCGGGAGCTGGAAGGAGAGCGGCAGGACGGCGGGCCTTTGGGAGGAAGGGGACCCCTGGTGGGCAGAGGGCGGAAGCGCAGACGGCATCGGACAGAGGTCACCGGGCCCAGCGTCAGGGAGAGAAAAACATGGCGGGAGAGCGGTCGGGGGGGGGGGGGGGGGGGAGGCTTCGTCCGCTCGGCTGCCTTTGCTGGCGGAGGCTGCCGTTCCTCGCCGTTGGCTTCCCAGGCTGCGAGGGCAGATGTTCCTTTGGCGGAGCCCCGGGTGGAGGCATCGCTCTTCCACGCGAGAGGAGAGCAGAGTCGTTGCTTTCAGAACCGAACTTTTTTTGCGTCTGCCGAAATGTTTGCTTTGTGCACCTGAGTTCGGTGGGGGTTTTGTGTTTTTTTTTTTTTTTTTGTTTGTTTGTTTTGTTTTGTTTTTCCCCTCCTCTCCTCCCCCCCTCCCTTTCTTATATCATTTGAGTCCTTTAAAATATTGATGGATGAGGAATTTTGTCGCGGTTTTTATTTTGTGTCCCTTTGCCTTACTTTTTTTTTTTTTTGGCTGGGAAGCAGCTGGACGCAAGAAGGATCTGCTGTACTTTAAAACAAAACCACAGTCATTGAACTGCATTTTAAGAAATGGTTTAAAATGCAAGGGAAGACTTGAAGGAAATGAGAAGTTCCCATAATATTTCTGAAGAACTATGGTGTAATGGCTCCAGATTGCTTAGCTTAAGGTTCAAATGACTTCTTCCACATCCTCATTGGTCTCAGTATCTTAATGATGGTTGGCTTTTAGCTGAATTTTTAAAAAGCTAAGTTAAGTCGGATCTTGGATAAAACCACTACAAAATCCCAAGGCTATAAATAAACTAAACTATAAGAGCCAAACACACACACCTTGGGACAGCAATGGCAACCGATTGCCATGCTGCTGCCAAAAAATGCTACCTAGATTTAAGTATTTACTTTTTTCCTATTTACTCTGTTCATTAACCACTTTTTGGTCCCTTAAAATTAGCCTCCACCATAGGAGTCTTCATCAAAACTTTTTGCAAGTGCAAGAAAAATGTCACATATCTCAGAAAACCAAGTTTATGAAACAGAACTTACCATTGCAGAATTCGTTTTGCTTTTTCTTCAAATGGATCGTCCTTCTATAATGCTAATATCTTCACCCATTATGTAAAACAAGCTACCGATGTACTTTCTGATTTCTCTCTTGTTCTATATCCCTGTAACCACTAAAGCTACAGTAATTCTGCAGGTGATATGTCCAGCTACTGTATGTTCTGTTTCTGTGTATCAGTCTGAATTGATTTAAGGAAACTGACATTGAGGAAATAGTTGCATGCAAAACTGGTCAAATTTATGTTGCAATGAACCCTTCAGTGAATATAAGCTCACACAACCACATCCATGGCACAAAAGCTTCTTTCACACAGCTTTTTTCTGTACTTTCAGAATAGACAACACCGTGTGCAACTGTTTACAGATACAAAATTTTAAAAATAGTGAATATGGTAGATTTCAAGAATTCCATGCAACTTCCTAATAGTGCTTTTTGCTATTGAAATTATTTGGAAGAATACCCAAACATGTATTTTCCTTTCTTTGTAAAAATGAGCTATCTTTACTTTCAAATGTGGAGACAACTGTTTAGCAAAGTTGTTGAAAGTTGATAGAATAAAAATCACAACCCGAGAACTCAGAAATGTCAGTGTTTTGTCATCTGAGGGATTGTATTCCTCTGGCTAATTTTAAGCCTAATGAGTCAATCACACTTTGGGGATTAACATTCTATAGTAAAAATAAGTGTAATGAATCACCTGGAAGGATGTTTGTATATTTGCACCTGCCAAATGTACAATTTTATTTTGATTCTGCACACATCTACCCATAAATACTAATAACACATTTAAATTGTATACCAATCTCATATTTGTAATTTTTACTCTGTAGCTGTATAGCTTCTATTCCCTTAAAAATTCATTGAAACCTTAAATCTGACTACCATTTCTGTAACTTTGTGTACATTTTATAGTTAGTTTGTATAACTGTCTATCACACCCAGTGATTCTGGGCAGCATACAATAAAGTGTGTTCATGATGACACAATAAACTGTATATCATCATCATCATCATCATTTAAGCCATTGTCTATCCACTGCAGGATGAAGACCTCTTCCACATGTTTCCAACCAATAAGGCCTTGAGCTTTCTTTTGCCAATTGGGTCCGCATTGCTTGCTGACATTGTTGCTCCATCTTGTTTTAGATCTCTTTCATGTACGCTTTTTACCAAACAGGATTCATTCTATGACTGCCTTGGTTCGTCTGCCATTAGTTCATCTTGCTGTGACCAGCTAAATCATTTCCATTCTTTTACTCTCTTGATATCATATATTTTTGTTTGTTCTCTAATCCATGTGCAGGTTTTTCTACCTTGCTTTGTAAAGCCGATCATGTAACTTTTCATGGCTCTTTACACCACTTATAGCTTTTGAATTGATTGTGAGGTTAGTGTCCAGGTTTCACTGGCATATGTTAGAACAGGTAACAACACACATGGATCGAAAACTTCTCTTCAGGCATAAAATGTTTGTGTATTCTTCTAAAAAAAATTGCAGGTTTGTTATAGAAATATCAATAAAATATGGGCATATAAGCATACTACAGGTTGGGTTCTCAATATGTCCTTTGTGTACATGACAGTTGCACACGGCTAATAATAATTATTCTAGTAGTCAGAACTCTCAATGAAATGGCATTTGAGAGGACAGGCACTACGTGTATTTAAACAAATGAATCTTAAATTTTATGTTAAGACTGGGAAGACTGTTTCCTCTTCTGAAGATGTCATTCACTGATTGTATTGCAAGCACTCAAAGCTGATTAAAAGCTGCAATAGTAGTTGATATGCTGGGCAATACATATTGTATATTCATAGACTGCAGCTGTATACATAGAAAGGGTAGGCTCCATTAAACCAAAGCTGAATTCATTGAGGACATAGCTACTCTTTTCTTACACACTTTTTTGTGTTGAGCTCAGTCTAAGTTTTCCATTCAGCTGCTATAAAGAGGATATTTCACAATACAGACCACTTACGAAGATGAATGAGTTCACAACTTTACTACGCTTTACTAATTAAACTGTTGTAATGAAATAGCACAAATAATAATCAGAGGAACCGGGAGCATCAAAGCAGATGAATAAGGGGAAGAAAAGATTTAAAGAGCACAGAATGGAAAGTAAAAGGGTTATACTAATCTCCATTTACCAACATCTTGTCATTGCCAAATATCTTTACCAAAAGCCAACAATTAAATTCCCTACTGAAATATTTAATTTTTAGTGTTAATATTCTTCTAAAGATACTCAAGGCTGTTGGGAAAACAAGGGTTCTTTGAGTAGTTCTTTGGAACAAATTAGAAAAAGCCTTCAATCAGTTTAAGCTAGCCAGAGACTCGGTTTGAGTACTACTATGTACAGCATCAAGGCTTTATATAAAGTGCACTTATACTGATTATGATAACCTCTCTGCTTGTTGTGTCTTAAATTTCCATGGGAGTAAAAGCAAATCACATCAGAGGCTATTGCACACTGCTGTAGGCTTTTACCTCTTGGATCCACTTCTATGTATATTGAATGAGGTATCATTAACTAATAAGCCTCTTAATGAAAGACCAATTATGAGGAAACAGAGATCAAAAAAACTGGAAAAGACTCTGAAGATAATCTATTCCAACAATCCACCTATCTGTCTTTTTTCCAATATAGCCAAAAGGACTTCAGTCCAAATGCTGTTACTACTAGGACAGCGTTTGAAAATTTTGATTGGCTTCCAGGAGCCATCAGAAAGAACCCAAGCATTCTCACAAAGAGTGATCAGTTCTCACGGACACGTAGTCCTCAACTTACTATCACAACTGAGTCCAAAATTTCTGTTGCTAAGTTAGTCATTTGTTTAGTGAGCTTTGCCCCATTTTACAACCTCTCGTCACAATTGTTAAGTGAATCCCTGCCGTTCAGTTAGTAACACTACAGTTAAGTGAATCTGGATTTCCCCATTGACTTTGCTTGTTAGAAGATTGCAAAGAGGGATCACATCACCCATCATAAATATGAGTCAGTTGCCAAGTTTCCAAAATTTGATCATGGGACCATAGGGATGCTGCAATATTTAGTAAGCGTGAAAAACAGTTGTAAGTCAGGTTTTTTTTACAACAGTTGCTGTTGTAACTTCGAACAGTCATTAAACAAATGGTTGTAAATTAAGGATCACTGTGCTGTCCTTAAAATATAGGCAAGCTCTCTCAATTTGAAACCTTCCGGATGCCCTGAATTCCAAGCCAAGAGAAGAATGGAAATTTGAAAATCTAGCATATTTAAGAAGGAAAGGCTGCTATACAACTTTACCCTAAGAATAAAATTATTATTATTAGCTATGCAAACTGATACCCAATGAAAGTTATATGTTTAACAATAAATATAAGAATGAAGATGAAATCGATAGTAAGCTTGCTTGGTTTCAAGTTGTTTCAATTATTTAATTATGCATAAGTGCACCATCGTGCCTACCATCCCTGTCCTATTGTTCCCATTTATTCGTACCTATTTCCTGTATTCTTACTCATGTTTATACTTATATCTATTTCCTTGTAAGTGATTGACAAATAAATAAATAAAATAAATTATTTTAGGGCCAAGCCTTAGGCTGCTTCAATTTTATTAATACAATTATATTCTGTTGTATAGTAGTAGCATAAAGTCTAAATGTGTGTTTACTGTGAAGAACATAGTCAATATGAAATAAAAATCAAATAAACATCAAACAAAACTCTGATAGTTGATTACAAAATTTGCAGGGTGATTTTTGTTTGTACAGAAGGCAATACAAAAATGATCAGTGCAATCCTTATGGCTTGCAATTAAATATCTTCATTTTTCTTCATTTGTTTCTTTCATCTTGTAATTCTAAATTCAAAAGATGATTTTCTAGTTTTTGTATATCTACTTGATGCTTCATTAAAAATTTCCCATTCAAATGAAAGACAGGTATTTCGTACTTGTATTTTTCAAGCCAGACTGAATGATTAGGTAGAGTTATATCTATTTCCTCCAAAGTAAACTGTAAAAACAAACAAACAAACAAAAACAGAAACAAATGGACAATAAAATAGCTAGCAGCCAAACATTAGAAATGCATATTAATAAATCATACTAAAAGAATTGAAGTGATCTCACTGAAAATCTATGTAGGTTGTAAAGCAATACTTAAAAAAACTGATTAGGTTTATTTTTTTCAGCAATAATTTTTGAATGATTTGAATAAGAGGATTTGGGGACCTCAGTAAGGAGCACTACTACAGATAAAAATGTCATGAGAAACAGTTTCCCATTTGTCCACAGAGCCACTTACAAATGAACAAGTGATTTTGAAATTTGCCGTCAGTATGATGAAAGTCTGCATATAGCCTATATTTGGACAATTTGCACTGCAATTCAGTCAATCATATTTTAGCCTAGCATGTTGGAAGAATGTAGCTCGTAGAATGAGTTTATGTTGGAGTCTACTATGTGAACTTAGGTTTGTATTAATTCCTTGAATTATGGTTCATTACAGTGAACATAATCACTCTTGGTCTTTTTTTATCAAGCATCCTAGATTACTTTTGGCTATCTCCACGTGAATTATTCTTATTGGTTTTGCAAGTGGTAACTGTGAGTCGCTTATAGAAGACATGCTTATTAGGCTGGGGAGATTTCAATTGCTTTCATTTGGGAGGACAAAAGAATCATAAAATGGCAGTGGGGAATAAAATGCCCAAATTAGATCTGATTTCAGATTGTTTTCTGGAATGATCTCATCTCCATGTTTGAGTCCTATAGTGATTAGAGCTTTCTTGCTTTCCACCTCCCAATATTATTCTAGGGCAAATCAGCTGTGTGTGATTGGTCCAATAATCTTCTGGACCCATTATACATAGAAGGTATTATTTCCTGGAGGCCTTGGAACAGAATAAATACAGAATAAAGCAAATTCAGTGAGTTGAGTCTAGTAATTATTGGAAACATTTGTCTTGAGCTACATGTTGGCCAAACTTTCAGTGCAGTCAGATTTCTTCTCTTTTGCTGTCATTCCAGTTTCAGAAAATCATTACATTAACTCATTCCTACTTAACAAAGCACCAGTTTCGCAAATTTCTAAATAGGAAAAAGAAACAATTAGACATTTTATAGGAAGGAAATCCCATTGATTGGGATTTTAACTGTATTTCTAGAAAAGCAATTAATATAACTTCCAAGCTATTTAAGATAGCACTCCCAACTTTTGTTTCAGTAAAAGTTTTATCTGTGTATTTGCTTTATCTTAACCATTTAAATGGACAAAATCAAAGCCATGAAGATTTTGAGGCAATTATTTTAGTAGGAATTGTAATACATAACACTGAATTATTTTACTGTGAAATATTTCCATGGTGATTTACAATAAGTGCTATCACAATTAAAACCAAAGATACTAAGAACAGTTAGAAACAAACAAAATCAACAATTGAGCAATTTATTTAAAAGATAATGGCAGGGTCGGTGATATTCTACCGGTTCGGCCTGGTTCAGCCAAACCGGTAGCTCTGAGGATCATCTATGAGCGAACTGGTTTACTCCGACGATCAGCTGCTGGGCCCGTCTACCCAGACTCTATTCGGACCTTTATTTTCTAGTTTTCAAGCTCAGCTGCTTCACACAGTGCAATGGATTGCCGTGCGTCAGCTGTTTAACACACAGGGAGATTGCAGGATTGCAGGATAAGGTCAGTAGTAAACCCTCTGCGCATGTGTGCAAAGCGCGCACCCACTGAACCGGTTGTTACATCGTTGAATCACACCCGAGCCACGCCCATCAAGCCACACCCACAGAACCAGTAGTAAACATTTTTGAATCCCACCACTGGGCACAGCCTTTTTAAAAGCCAACCAAGGACCTATATCTCTTATAAAGAGCCAGCAAGGAGCCAGCAAGGGGTATATGCCAAAAAAAGAAGGCATATTCTTCTTTTCGACAGCTTCAGAGAAGTATTAATGGAGATAGTCAGAATAGCTCATTGTATCATATAGAAATGTATATTTCTATTTTTAATTATATAAATATAATTTATATGTTAATATATGATGTATATTCTCCCAAGAAGCCTAAGTTAAGGTATATGAGGCTTCTAAAATAATTTTTAAAACTTCGATGTAGGGTTTCCCAACCAAAATCATCATCATCATCATCATCATCATCTTTTTCAAAAAGGTCAGTTAAAACTAAAGAGAAAGTAGAGACAATGTTTGAGGGGGAAATTATATGAGTTCACTTTCCCAGAGTCTCCAATCTTTTTATTTGCAACTATAAATGGAATAAACTTGATTTATAAACCAGAACGTATAAAGAATTTGATGTATTTTACAGAAATCATGAAGTTTGCAACATATTATTAAAATATTGAGTGCCTGTAATAAATGTCTGTGTTAACCACTAGGTGAAAATTACCAGCAGACATTATTTGTCTGCTGGTAATTTTATTTAAAGTGTTCAACAAGAATGATTTACTAATAAGAAGTGTTGGATGATACATTTATATTTATATTAACATTTTTTGAAGGCGGCAACAGAAAAATGATTTCACCGGAAAAGGCTGTTTTTGGAAAAAAGATATGGGAACTAATGCCCTGAAGCAAATTGGTAGCTGGCACATAAATATAATGTCCAGCAATAATATATTCGCTTTGAGCACTTCTGGAGACCAGCTTGACTCGACTTATGAATACGATAATTTCATTGCATAAAGTATAACTATCTATTGGGAAAGATGTGACTTTTCCCACTGCCAGAGTCATCACTGGATCTTCATAACTTCATCCTACCTTCATAACTTCAGAATTGAACTCTTTGGGGGGGTTAAACTTGAAAGCTACTTTTTGAAGTATCAGGATCCCTGTGTAGGTTAAAAATTAATGCTCCTTTGTGTTAAAAAATAATGCTCCTTCGGTGCCTACAACACTGGATTATTTTGATTGGTTTACCCATGGAAATTTTATTATGGAATAATCTATATTGAAAAATACTTTTTATTCTTTTAGTAAGAAGATACAGACTAGATCAGTAGACTTATTCAATCTGAGGCATTTCCTACTAAGACTATACCATGAATGGGTCAAGAGGAAGGGAAAGACCAGGAAATCAATTTTTGACTTGAATGGGACTGTTTAATATGCAAATGTAGGGTATACAATATACAAATTTGTATATACAAATATATAACATTTGTATATTAAACAGTTCCATTCAAGTCAAAAATTGATTTCCCCAACTGAAAAACCAGTAGGCCAGGGATGGGGAACCTTTTATGGCTCACTCAGGAATTCTGGGAGTTGAAGTCCATAAGTGATAAAAGAGCCAAGTTTCCCTACCCCTGGCCTAATACTTTTTTAGTCCTTTTCTGTGTTGTTTTACCCTGAAAAGGAGTGGTATGATAGGTAATCATATGAAAGCAAATAGAATAAACTGGGCTGCTCATAATATTATTACTTTGTATTAATCCAATTTTAAGAAAGCCATTTTAAAATGTTTGATGAATTAAAAAAACAAACAAATAACATCAGATTATTTCTTGGCAGTTTATTCAATTCAAGCATTGCTAATTTACTGTGTTTTGTCCAGATGCTATTGCTGCTTCTGATGTTCCATAGTGGTAACAGCAGTTTCTCAATTTTGGCATCTTTATATTGTGTGGATTTCAACTCCCAGAGTTGAAATTCCTAGTCAAACACTGGGTTAGAAATTTAAGATGAGTTAAACATGTTCTGATTCCTTCTTTTAAATTTTGTGTGTTGGTGTTTTGCTTAAGCAAAGGACTGTATTAACCTACCTTGTCTTTATATGGTTCAAGGATCATTTTGGCTTTTTCACATAAAGGACAGGGATGCTTAAAAAGGGGAGAAAAAAAGCAGACAGTAATGAAAAGTAGCACAGATTACATAAAGCTTCTTAACATGCTAATCTCAAGCCATTTTGACAATATTTTTCAGCATCAGTTGACATTGAATTCTGTATCCTTGATAAAAAGAGAAGAATGAGAGAGACGGCATTGACAGAATTATCTATCCTATTTCAGAAGGCAACCCTGAAATAGGATAGATAACCTAACCCTGGAATATATCCTGGCAATCTTTTTTCCCGTCATGTCCTTATAATGCTGGCTTCCAAGGTCATTCTGCTCTGGGCAATAGGAAAGTTATATTCTTTGAAAATGCCTTCTTCCCTATACTTGCCAGGCCTCTGAACCAATTCTTGGTTCAGACACCTGGACAATTTAAATAGCAGGTCTCAGTGATGGCAGTTGAAGGGCTGCATCATGAAGGAGGAAGGAGATACTCAGGCACAATTTTTCCTCTCAGCTCTTTTTTTCAATACAGATTTGGTGATTCTCTGGAATTGTGATAAATCCATATCCAAAAGGAGGTTGATAATCTGTTTTGGCACAAGTGGTTTGTGCAGGTGTATTCAAAGATAGCCCAAATTTGGATGGTACCAAGCTTCTTTGGAACACAGGTTCAATTATTTCAATATAATGCCAAAACCTTGTCCAAAAGGGACCTAACTATCCAATGTTATCAGTTGGCTGGTAATAATTGCTAAGAGAAGAGGAATGCATTGTTTTAATGCAGCATTTGTAAATAAAAACAGCATTATTTTCCAGCATCGTGTCTATGGCAGAATGGCAGAATATAGCTTGCCAGAATTATGTTGTCTAGTTTTCTGCCAATTCAAAGATCAGTGGGTAGAACTCACGAAGAGCCCACAAGTGATTCATCATTGCTCTACAGCAAGAATAAATGAAATGAGGCAATACCATTTTAAAATTAGCTAATTCATGCAGGAAAAGGGGCCGATACTGACAGCCCTTAGTGTCCTTTCTCACACTGCAAGAGAAGGTGAAGTCAAATATTTAGTGCATTCACTTATAGCACCCTGTAACAGAAGGCGCATACAAACACATTTCTTTGAGCTCAATGAAGTGTACAAATAGTGTTCAAGCTCTGAATTTAACTGTAGCTTCTTACTGTTTTTAAAGACAGATCTTATCTCACATATATACAGTGGAAAAAAGATGCATGCTAAATACATCTGCTTTTAGCTTGAAGCACATTGGTAGGGAACCTGCAGTCCTATATGGGTGTTAAACTTCACCTTTCAGCAGTCCCATCCCACATGGCTAATGATGATGCTAGCAGCATCTAGAAAACCCTAGGTTCCCATTCATTGAGGCTTTCTCAGAATAAAATAAAAATGGAAGGTAGTTCTGGAGGACTAGGTAAGGAAAGAGAGACATTTTTTTCTTTGCCTCACCTGCAGCCAACACTAATTTTTTTGATGATGTAAGTCCAAGATGAAGGAACATAATAGCCTTCATGGACTTGATTTCCTCTCATGGTGAGGTTAAAATTCAGCTTCCTGGATTATTCTCCTTCTGCAAGCAAGTATAAGCCTGACAGGGTAGGAATTAAGTCCACAGATGGCAGAACTCATCTTGCCAAGGTTCATGTAAATCTTCAAAATCAACATGTTCAAATACTTTCCACCACTATATGTTGCTCTTATCACTGCTTGGTTTCTATTCAGCCGGCTTCTATCTTTGAGCTGATGCAAGTAATTTAACTGCAAATAACTCTTCTAAGAACTCACAAGAGACTATTTATGTGAATAAGACTATTAATTAACCTATCCTTCCCTAAAAGAGTCTGGGTCATTTTGAAAAAGGACTTTGGATGGCCCTGTACATATGCAAAGGGAACAAAGGAGAACTTTCTGCTTCATCGCAATATTGTGTTTGGTTAGATTCACTCCTTACCATGCACCAGAATCACTCTAAGTATTTCCTCTGGCACTTTATCTCCAAGTGCTCTTCAGAGAATAAAGGGACTTCTGAGACTGCCACTCAGGGAGACAATCTTTAGAAGCAATCCTATCAAGAGCTTTTTTATCCCTGTATTCCAAAATTCAACTAGGTTCCACCCTGGCAAAGAAACCTTTAGATTGTTGATATACTTCCCCTACTGCCACCTGGAAGCCATTTAGATTTATCAGAGGCACTTTCAATGCTGCATGTGTTTGGATCATTTTAACCTACTCTGAACCTTCCCTGTCCATGCAATACATCAAAGCCAGCATGAAAAGGGCGTTGGTACTTACCTGATACTCCCGTTCTCTGTGAGCTGTGAAGAGCATCCAGTGACAGGAAGATGCTCCAGTCTCTTCTAGGAGAGACTGGGCTTAAACTTGAGGATGCTCCTCCTCCTCTACGAGACTCCTCCTTAGTGTCCACAGTTTTGCGAAGCTGAGGTATTGGTATCCTATATGCTTAAGCCTATGTAATAACCCTGGCCGAAACAGACCCCCTACCAGATGGAATGAAAGGGTGGGGCTGGATGCTCTTTACAGCTCACAGAGAATTGGCGGATCAGGTAAGTAGGTAAGACTTTTGCTGCCTTAGAGGTCTTTTTGGGCTCCGTAGACTTATCTCTATTTTTAGCAGTTAGTCTAGATCTGGGGTTGTAGTTGCTGGCCATGGTAATGCCTTTGATAGATTAGCAATGTAAAGAGGCTACGAAATTAGGTGGCTGGAACACCTAGGAGCCTGCTCCCTTAAGCGGCAGGGGTTCCTGGAATAAATAGTTCCCCGATGCCTTTAGCAAATGCTGTCTCCTTGTTCTGTTTTGCTTGGTTATCTGTCTGTCTGTCTGTCTGTCTGTCTGTCTGTCTATCTATCTATCTATACATGCGCACCCACACACAAACACACACACACACACACACATATATGAACTATCAAATACTCTCCTACTGCAATTTTGCAAGAGAACAAACATACCTTCTGGGCATCCACAATTCTTTTTGTGCATTCTTTGTGGCATAATTTTTCTGTTTACTTAAAAGTATAATTGGAACTGGATAGAATGGATCCAAAATGAGAATATTACATTAAGCTAATAAAAGAAGCCTGTATTTTACTCTGTCTAAGGAACTAACCTTTTCTACTTTTTGGACAATGTATAACATTCTGTGCAGAACTGTCTTATTTAACAAAACTAGCCTGCATAAAATGTAATTTTCTTTCCTTCCTTCCTTCTCTTCCTTCCTTCCCCTCTTCCTTCCTTCCTCCCGCTCTCTTTCTCTATCACACATCTACTAAATAATGCTTCGTCATCTTATTTTTTCTTACAATATCAATTCTGCGAAGTAGATTGGGCTGAAAAACAGTGACTGGCCCTGATGAGTCACCTAAGCAAGCTTCGGTGCTGACTGAATTTCAGACTGTTATGTATTATAGCTAAGGCTTTGCAAAACATTATTTTTCATAGTTAATAATTACCCCTTCTCCCATCATACTATTATTCATCATTTCTTTTCTATTTAGAGTATAGGCCACACAGATAACTAGCACTGAAACAACTTTGTTATATTAGAATCACATGTAAAAATAAAAATTTAGCTCAACTAGTCTGAATCACATCAGCTAAATAAAAACAGGCTAAAATCCAATTTCATTTTGTATCTTTCTTCCCCTTCTTACTTCTGAACAGAAATATTTGTCTCACAAATAAACTGAATTGAGATATTAATTCTGTTATCCATGGTGATTAACTAATACTATAAACAATCAATATATTTCTTCATTGTGGGAGGTGTAAATCCAGTGGCACAAGGGGGCAGTGATGTCTAGATAATTAAAGATTTACTTTGTGCCCTTCTTCACCTTTGTTTCTGTTGGTAATCTGTGATCACTTCCATTTCCCATTTCTTCCCAGGCAAACATACCAAGAGCACATGCTGTTTGATGCTTTACTCAGTTGGATGTAGCTAACTAGATGCTAGACTTTGTGAGTATCTATTAGGTATTTCATGTAAAATCTGCCTTCTGTTGTAGCTGTTCAGCTAGTACCCAGAATGCTTCAACCTCCAATCTTTATGCATTAGCAAAGTCTGCAATCCTTCAAATCAAACTTAAGCTATGAGTTACATGTACATTTTGAGGGAGGTTGCTAAGATCAAGGGACCACAGTGGCTGAAGGGCAGGAATTATAAAGTTTGCATCATTCCATTTCCAAGAAAAGAGAAGCACAGCCAACCGGAAGTGTGGTCTGCCCAACGTTCTCTTGGAATTTTATTCATGATATGAAATGAACACACCAGCAGGATCAATCAACACTGAAAATGCAACAAATCATCCACAATCAGGATTGCCTATTGGGAGAAAGCAGGGAAAGTATTCTTATACTCATACAGCTACATGCTCTAACGCCCGTCACACTGCACCAACGGATGGAAAGAGGATGTAAAATGGAAAAAAAGCTTGCCATCCGTTGGTTAACGTGATGTATCCGTTCTGTACTCACTGCCTCCGTTTTGCTTCCTCTCTATCCGTCCAGCATCCGTTTATTGACATTTCATCCGCTCAGAAAGTTTTGAGATGCTCAAAACTTTTGAGCGGAAAATGTATCCAATGTGCCCGTTCTGCATCCGCTATGCATCCGCTATGCATCCGTTCTGCATCTGTTATGCATCCACTATATCCGCTAGGCATCCGTGCAACTCGCATCCGCTCGGACGCAGGGAGGAAGCGGAACGGACACGGAACGGATGCAGAACGGATGCCTAGCGGATGCAGCACGGAAACAAAGCATTTAAAACAGAAAAAACATTCGCAGAGGGGACTTATCTCGGATATTAAGGATGTCTAGAGGATGTCTAGAGGATGCCTAGAGGATGCAAAGGGACACCTAAGGGAAAACCTATACTGCCTATAAAAAGGGGGAGCAACTCATCTGGATCTCACTTTCAGACCAGCAGACCAGCTGTGCAGACCTCTGCAGCCTTCATCTGACTCTTGCTCTTCCACAGCATCCAGTCATGTCCACTGTGGATTGTAACACAGTCCTTTTGGCAGCCACCATCCTTCTGCAACAGTGTGAAGCCATCTACAGGCTCTGTGAACTCTACTACAGGAAGAAAAACAGGCGACCAAGAAGCGTCTGGGTCCGAAGATGGATCGGGAGAAGAGCAGAGTACGGACTGTACAACAAGCTGATGGTGGAGCCCAGGAACGAAGACACTCGTGCATTCCAGAACTTCATGAGGATGCCTCCAGCCATGTTTGACAAAGTTGTGCAGCGGCTGACACCCAGGTTGACCAAGGCAAACACCAACTTCCGGCCCAGCCTGGAACCTGGGCTCAAGGTGGAACTCACTCTGCGCCACCTGGCCTCAGGGACCACCTAGAGGAGCATGCAGTACGGCTGGAGGGTGCCACACAACACCATCAGCATTGTGGTCAGAGAAGTGGTGCAGGCCATCATCGAAGAATACATGGAGGAGCTCCTCCAGTGCCCCTCCACTGAAGAAGGATGGAAGAAAGTTGCAGAGCAGTGGTATCAGAGGTGGAACTTCCCCCACACCGTTGGAGCCATAGATGGCAAGCACGTGGCCTGCAAAGCACCACCAAAGTCGGAGTCCACTTATTTCAACTACAAGGGCTTTTTCAGCATCGTCCTCTTCGCCATGGTCGATACTGACTACAAGTTCATGTACATCGATGCTTCAGGCAACGGGTCATGTTCAGATGCCCAGGTATACAACGCCAGTGACCTCAAGGAGGGGCTGGAATGCAACCTCATTGTGGGCTTCCCAGATCCAGACCCCCTGCCCAACGACACGCAAGATGTGCCCTACTTCATCGTGGGGGATGACGCCTTCTCCCTCAGAACCTACCTCATGAAGCCCTACACCTCCAGACTCCTCACCCGTGAAGAGAACGCCTTTGGCATCCTGGCCAACAGGTTCCAGGTACTTCTCAGCAACATGCAGCATCGCCCACAGACCGTGAGGAACATCATGGAAACTTGCTGCATCCTGCACAATCTCATGCGCATCCGCTACCCAGTCTTGCAGAACAGGCTTGTGGACCTCCAACAAGACAATGGGGACATGGAGCCTGGGGAATGGAGGCAAGGGCAAAACCTGATAGACACTGAGGATGTGCAAGGCCCCAACAGAGCCTCACGTGAAGGGAAGAAGCAGCACAACCTCCTGAAACACTGGTGCAACTCCCCAGCTGGAGCGGTGGAGTGGCAAGACAGGATGATAGATGCTTAATGGATGCTTCCTTCAGCCTGTCTCATCACACTGATAAGATTGGGCCATGTATCTTGGGTGGGCCTACAATGAACAGGGCATTTAATAAAGAGTTGTGTTTATGTTCAAATGTGTGGATCAATGCTTACATTGTTATTGATAATGAAGGGCCAAAGGTGTGGCACCTGGGAGGGTGGACCATACAGTCCCACTATGCTTGCACTGGAGGTTTATCTATCCCACAGCTATTACCCATCCCAAAGGTATCCCTGCCCACCCCACTGCTATCTTAACCCATCCCACAAGCATGCAAAGGCTTAAACCATTTCTAAAAGTTTCCACCAAGACTTTATTAAAAAAAAGAAATGAAGCAAGTGTGTGCATCAAAGATAGACTTTATTGAACAACAAGCTGTAAAATAAAAATGACCCAAGTCAAGTGTCCAAATAAAGTCCACAGGTAGCCAGCTAGCCAGTCTCTGGCACTCCTCTTGGTCACTCGGAGGTATGCCCAGTCTCAGGGATGAAGGGTCCAGGTGCTGTGGAGGTGGCTGCTGCTGGAGTGCTGGTCTGAAGCACCATTGGGGTGCCTGGCCCCGAGAGGACAACAGGTGACGGTGTGTTGAGGAAGCTCTCGGACAGCTGGCTCAGCCCCGTGATGTTGAGAGCTCCTTCCTCCATGCCATGTGGTGTCAGCCCCAATACCGAGGACAGATGTACTGAGGCCGGGCTTGGCTGTGGGATGGAGGAAGGAGCAGTGTAGTGGGGCTGTCTGGTCTACAGCAGGGTGAGGACTGTCGTTGGTGGCATCGGTGGCGTGGGTGGCATCGCTGTCATTGGTGGCATCATTGGCGTGGGTGGCATCGGTGGCATCAGTGGAACCGGTGGCAACGGTGTTGCCCGATGACTCTGTGCCTGGACTGGGAAGGGCTGCTGCCTGTGCTGCTGGACCTCCTAGTTGCCGTAGCCCTGGTAGGTGAGGGGCTGTGGGAAGCCTTGGAATGGGAGGGACATCACCTGGGGTGGAGGAGCAGACGTGGACTGGGTGGGAGCAGGTTCCTCTGGATCTGGAGGGTTGTGAAGCAGCTCGGTGATCCGGTCCTTCACCACCTGGTACTGGGGTTCCGCCATGTCCCTGAGAGTCTGGTTGACATCGGTGAGGAAGGGCTTGCGGTTGTAGGATGAGGAGTCGGTGTGGACCAGCTGAGAGAGGAGATCTATGCTGCTCCGGATGGTGTCCCTGATCCCCAGCAGGACAGTGTGGATCTGCCCCTCCTGCTGTCTGGCTCTCTGCCTTTCTGTGGAGGTGGAGCTGGGTGGTGGTGGATGCGGGTACGGCTGTGGTGGACACGCCGTCTCCTTTCTCCCATCACACCAGGGAGTCCTCCATGCGCTCCACCACGGTTACAACACCTGTCCGCAGGTTCTCCGCCATGGCACACTCCACAGAAACCTGCCTGGAGACAGGGACTGACACTCAGCCGGAAGAGGACTGGGTCTCAGCAGGCTGCCGGAGAGAGAGGGTAGTCAGAGGGGCTCCTGGTGCTCCTCGGTGGCGGATCTCACCCTCCAGGAAGCTGCACCTGGCCATGACGTAGGTCTCTCTGTCTGTCAGCTTAACCGCGGCCTGGCCAGATTTCTTCAGGTGTGCATGTGCTTCCACCAGCCAAGGAGCACCTCCGAAGTGTAGCCCATACTCTCCGCCTTCTCTCTCCAAGCAGCATGCTTCCTTTTGGTGTCCCTGTACAGCTGGTGTCCCTTCCGCCACAGATAGTCATTTTCTCTCAGCCACTCCAGCACCTCATCCTCGTGTTCCTCCTCAATGGAGTATTGCCTCCTCTCCCGTTGTCGCATTCGCCTCTTTCTCCCTTTGGCAGGACCAGATGGGCCCTCATCAGTGGGGCTCCCAGGTAGTAGGGGCTGCTCCTCCACACCACCAGCAGCAGCAGCACCAGCAGGATCATCATCATCATCATCATCATCATCATCACCAGCAGGATCATAATCATCATCATCATCATCAGCAGCAGCAGCAGCACCAGCAGGATCAGCAGCACCACCACCACCACCACCACCAGCAGCAGCACCAGGATCAGCAGCAGCAGAGTAAGCACCAGTAACGCCAGCAAGACCAGGAGCACGAGCAGGACCAGAAGCATGAGCAGGACCAGCAGGACGAGCAAGACCAGGAGCATGAGCAGTACGAGCAAGTCCAGGAGCACGAGCAGGACCAGCAGGACCAGCAGGACCAGGAGCAGCTTCAGCAGAGTAAGCACCAGCAGAAGCACCACCGCCAGGAGTAGCTTCAGCAGAGTAAGCACCAGCAGAAGCACCACCGCCAGGAGCAGCTTCAGGAGAAGCTGCAGCACCAGAAGACCGAGCCCGAGCAGCAGAAGTCCCAGCAGAAGCAGAGTCAGGGACAGGGGGCGGGAGGGTGGCCCTGTCCCTCTTGCTAGGGATGGCGGCAGGTTGCTGAGGCTTTCACTTCTTCCCCATGGTTGTGGGGTTGCTGGCTGGCAGGGAGGCTGGCAGGCATCAAGGCTGGCAGGAAGGCTGGCAGGCAGGTAGGCATGAAGGCTGGCAGGCAGGCAGGCAGGAAGGCTGGCAGGAAGGCTGGCAGGAAGGCAGGCACCAAGGCTGGCAGGCAGACTGGCTGGCAGGGAGGCTGGAAGGCAGGCTGGCAGGCAGGCAGAGAGCAAGGCTGGCAGGGAGGCTGGCCAGGAGGCAGGCTGGCAGGAAGGCTTGCAGGCAGGCATGCAGGCAGGGCAGGCAAGGCAGTCAATCCGTCCGGCAGCAGGTCTTTCCTCCGAATGGTGACCTGCTTGGGAGCTGCTTCCCTTTATATCCGCGGGGCTTACGCAATGCATCCCCCCCGCATGCGCAATTAACGCTCGGCATCCGTTAGGCTTCCGCTGTGCATCCGCTAGGCTTCCGCTGTGCATCCGCTTCATCCACCGTGTATCCGCTGTATCCGTTCCGCGTCCGTTTTGCTGAGGCCCCCCGGAAGCCCTGCGGATGTGCCATCCACTCTCATCCGCTTCCATCCGCTGGGCTTCCGTTCCTCATCCGCTTTCCATCTGCTCTGCGTCCTCCCTGTGTCCGTTCCTTTCCGTGTTATCTGCTCTGTTTATGCAAATTGTTGCCCCTTTTGAGAGCGGATAACAACGGATGGAACATTTTGCTTGTCCGTTGTGTCCTTTTTACTAACGTTTTGCATCCGTTGGGCAGTGTGACAGGGCCTTAAAGTACAGGCCTAGTGCATATTCATTTGCAAACTTAATATTATGTGGGATACATATTTGGTTGCTGAGCCAGTTGTTAGCATTAGGAAATGAGATAATTGTCCAAGAGAATAGATGAAGGATCCAGTGGCACATTATTTGTTGTTTCTTCTGAGCTAGCTATTCTCTGGTCTTGGAACCTATACTTAATGGTCCACAAGACCTATCCCACAACTTATAAAGTAGCTGTTACTGCCAGATACAGTAAACCATTGCATCTCCTGGACAATGCTGATATTACATTAAGCTATCAGTCCATTGGCTTCAATAGGCAAAAGAGGGAAACACAATATGATATCCTTTTCCTCAGGGAGAAATAAATTTATTTGTGGTAAATTATCTTGGGCTGGTCCAGTTCCTGAGAGGATAAATCCAATTTTTTAAAAAAGAAATCAAGAAATATAAGGGTAACACTATTACTAAATTTCCTAATAATCAACCTGAAGCACAACTTTGCCATTTCTTTAAGAACCATAACTCAGTACTAGAGCTATGCCCCCTATACTGTACAGATTGACCTTATACTGAAGAATCCAGGCTCAGTCAAACTGGAAATATGGAGTAGTAATTGAATAAGATCCTTGAAATCTTGGAATGCTATAATCAATTAAATTTTTATACAATGTTTTGTATAATGGGCTATTTTACAGCAACTTCATATGACCAGATAGGCATGAAATGGATATGAGGACCTTTTCAGTTATATTGCTCAATCTCAGCTCCCGTTAGTTTTTACAAGCATAGGCAAATCTGTAGTGATGGAAACTGATGTCCAAAAATATTTTGAGAAGACCAGTTTGGCTGCTTCTGATATAAGCCTAGTATTGTTGAAAGTACATGTAATAAATCTTATAACTGCTAGAAAACAGCTACATTCTCTTATTTTTATTCTTCCAAGCTGTGGCTGCAGGCAACCTTAGTCATCTTAAGAATGTGGACTTTAACTCCCAGAATTCCCTAGTCAGCATGCTGGTTAGGGAATTCTAAGAGTTAAAACCTGCACATCTTAAAATGGTGAAGGTTAAGCTCTATGGTAAAACAATGAGCCAGAACTCCCAAGATTTGCATTCAATTTGAATATTATTGTTTTAAATTTCCATTTGAGGCCATCCTATTTGGTTTACTTGATCAATTAGTATTTACCTTGGTGAACAACGTTAACACTGGTAGTTTAGCAGTGGCTTCACATAACATCCTTTGAAGTGGTTTTGAATAATTTGTAAGATGTGAGGTCCAACTTTGAAGGCACAGCATCTTTGCTCTGTTGAAACAATAAAATATTTCTCTGTAATTGTATAATATGTTTTAATTACCAATCATACGTTATGTAGACAGCCCCATGCAAGAGTGATGCTCAAGGAACTGTGTAAAATAAAAATGCAAATGTATATTATTTTCACAACACTTGTGGGGGGGGATGTTTATTATTGAACAAGCATAATTTAAATTTATGATTACATTTTTCTTGCTGTAGGGCTTGTTTTAAATTCATTAACAAACCACAGTGATATAACATATTGCAATGTTTCAAGCAAAACAAAATAAGATTTAGCCATTATTAGCAGAATACAAAGAATTTTAGTAGTTCTTCAAAATTACTCCAATGGACAGCTGCTTAAATATTTCCTGAAATACAGCTCATGTACAGCTAGTCCTCAACTTACAACCACAATTGAGCCCAAAATTTCTGTTGCTAAGTGAATCATTTGAGTTTTGCACTATTTTATGATCTTTCTTACCACAGCTGTTAAGTGAATCACTGCAGTTCAGTTGTTAGTAACATGATTGTTAGGTGAATCTGACTTCCCCATTGAATTTGTTTATCAGCAGGTTGTACAAGATGATCACTTGACCCTAGCACACTCCAACTATCATAGATATGAGTCAGTTGCCAAGCATCTGAATTTTGATCATGTGACTATAGGGATGCTGCGATGATCATAAATATGAGAAACGGTCATAAGTCATTTTTTTCAGTGCCGCTGTTCTATTGAATGATCACTAAATGAACTCTTGTACATCAAGAACTTCCTATATGGCACTGAGTATACAAAAAATAAAATAAAAAACTCAAAAAACCCGGACCAGATGAAATTACTCTGACATGTTACTTAAAAACTTGAAGATAACATTGCGGGTAAAGAAGCAAGTTATGTGTGAAAATGTTTATTGTTGGCTTGTTTAAATGTCTGTCTTTTTTAAAAAACTGCGTATATGAAATCAAACATGAAACTACACTTTATAAAGATTATAATTATAGTCCAAAAGAATTATATTCATTTGAAGTGCAATTCCGTAGATATCTGCCTTGAAATAAGTTCCAGTAAATAAGACTTTCTTCTAAGGAAATATATGTAAGATTTCAATCTTACAGGGCAATCTTATTTCTTCCTTTGTTTATGTGCTGTTTCCCACATTTAGAAGAAATATCTTGAAACAATCTATTTTATGCCTCTCTGTTTGGATGTAAGTCACAGTTTGTCTATTGGGACATAAATCTTAACAGATATATTTAAGATTGCAACATTTTGCAGCCGTTCATTTTAGTGGGCATACTCTCTAACTTGAACTGAGATTTCTATCCTCCCCCTCTTTTATTTTGAAACTCACATTTAAAGCACATCTAATTCTGTGATGGATTATGGCCCATGTCTACCTATCTACAGTTTGATTACACTATTGATAATCACCACCAAACAATACAATCTATAACCTGGATAAATCTAGTTACAGCTCTGGTTTGTATTGACACTGGAATCACAAACTTGAAATGGTTAAGGATTGGTGAACAGATTATTAAAACTGTGGATCATGTTAAATTATAGTCCAATTACTCACTGTTCTTTCTCTTCTATCTTGTATGTTATATTGTGATGTCTTTCTCTCCCACACATATCATTTTCAAGGGTTTTTACTGAGAGGTGAGTTTCCTTAAAGGAAGTGACTAATGATTTATGCTATTTCTTTAACATTTACATATATGTTCAGGTGACTATAAAATGAGTATTTGCATAATAAGAGTAAAAAATATTAATTCTTCTTGAGATGGATGAGAATACCAGAATATATCATCAACTAAATCTGTTCTTTAATAATATTACCACTACATAAGAATACTTGGAGTCGAGAATTACAGGGGTCCCATAATATATCTTGATCAGCCTCCATATGGATATTCTTAAGTTACAAAGATCAATATTCTGTGCCTAGTTACACTGATACCTTTCTAATTGCACAAAAATTAAACATTTAGCCACATTTAATAATGAATTAAACATATCAACAATGTTCCCTAAAAAAAAAAACATTTTTATTGGAAGAGAAATTTCTCATTAATGTTTGGTCCTCAAGGGTGAGGTAGGACAAATACAAGTGACATTCAAGAAATTCAGATAGATTGGCTACTTGGCATTACCAAAATAATATGAAGAACTAATTAATTTTAGTTTATTTAAGATGTTGGACAGAACTAAAATTATAACAAGACATCATTGTAAGGGTAAAAATTAAACTGCAGTATAATTTTTCTTTGTAGTAGACTAAATGTGACACTTAACCATCTGTCATCTGACAAATTTTTAAAGTTGAAATCTTTTACTTCTTTGGTAGTGGCTTTAGATACACAAACCCCAAATTTAGGCAGTTCCACAAATCCCAATACACAACCAAGCTACATAGAAATTCATATCAAACACAATGGTTACCACAATATGATGAGTTTGAAAAAAGGGCCCAGGAAGCAAGCAAAAAAAGAAACTCCTAGGAAGAAAGATGAAAGCGAAAACAAAGAGACAAAAAGGCAAAAGTAGAGGGACAGAAAATGAACCTAGGAAGCAGGTGGTTAAATAGAAACTAGACAGTAATAACACAGAAATAAATGGCTTTGCCACCATCAAGGATTTTCACCTTGGGTTTGGCTTGTAACCAAAGGTGGATAGGAATACAACTTGGAAACACAATTCTCTGAGAATATCTTAGTCTTGGAATTTTTTCTTCAGAGATATATGCGGGAGAGTGATAGTATAAACTTCATAGTCAGGCAAAAGTAATTTTATTTATCTGGGTAAGTTAAATATATTGGAAGTTTATTATTATGGATTTTAGTCTTTGTTCAATATTTACTTTCAGTATGATTTTTTTACTATTATTATGCACCACACTGAAATCCCAAAAGGATATAAGTGGGGGATATAGGAACATTCAAATAGGCAAATAAAGCAGAATAAAATGCAGCTCATAAGTTGCTAGCAAGTAGAGCTTTTATAAAAGCATTGGAAGACTGAAAGCAAAACCAGAACAACAATGACAAGTAATTATAAATGAAAAGCAACAATAGCTCTTCATGTAGATTGTTTGACTCAGCCTTGAACTGCCTCTTATCACATGATCTTCAGCGTCTGTTTTACATAAATGGTAGATACAATTATCTTCGACTTAAGTGTGATGGACCATGAACCACAGCACAGCATTGTCTCCAAGTTGCTCTAAGATGATTTGCAGCAATTTCATGCAGTTCATCATTTCATTGAAAAAGGGGGGAGGTGGCAGAGAAAACAGAGGTTGTACTAACACTGGTGTATTTATTGATTCATAGGTTGCCTTTCAACTCACATTTAATACCAATGGCAACTCATAGAAACCAGTTTTGACTACTCATCTAAAGGGAGAGATCAACTGCAACACCATGGAATAAACTCTAGTAGTGTGGACATCAATTCCTACAATTCCTGTACCATTATGCAATCTGGGTAAGAATCCTGGGAATTAAAATTCCAGACATCTGGATGTTTCCCAGGTTGGAAAAAATATCTTCCCGGCTGTCATCTGGATCTTGGGAACATAATTGTGTTCTATATAAACATGGAGAGGTAATATAATTCTAGGAAAAACATGCAGATCTATCTATCTATCTATCTATCTATCTATCTATCTATCTATCTATC
>BLBF01000004.1:66602203-66651933 GCA_015471245.1 Laticauda colubrina | reverse complement strand
ATCTATCTATCTATCTATCTATCTATCTATCTATCTATCTATCTATCTATCTATCTATCTATCTATATCCTGCAGTGTATTAATTGTAAAAGGAACCAACTGTGAAGAAAGACTCTTAATACTTAAGAGTACAAAGTAAGAATTACTTTACTAGTTTAACTAAGGATCATTTAACCTTGTTTTGTAAGGTACTTTCAATCAATTCTGCATATATATGGATAAAGTGTGTTATAAATCTCAATTACTATAAAACAATACCTTAAGGGCTGCTGGCATCTTTTTCTCATTTTTCATTTTGGAAAACAACCGTAACATTCATCATACAAACAAAATATAGAATGGGAAAAAAACTTTTGGCCAGTGCTATATTCCAGCAAGAAGAGCAAAGCAATAAATCCCCTTTTATATTATTAAATAAGAACAACCAAGTACAATTTAGATGAATTGTCTGTAATATTAAGAGATAAATATGTCTAATTTTTCAGTTGCCCATTTTTAATTAGGATTTTAAAAAAAAAAACATTTCCAGAGCTACAAATTAATGGCTGTAACAGCTCTAAACACAAATGATAAAAATAAAGATGCTCTCAGTTCAAGCTTGATCCTTGATGACAGCAGCTCTGCTGTTTTCTCGACGGCACAATATATGCAGTTTGACACTGTCTTTTTCAAAGACGTTTCTTGACTTTCCTTTCTCGTCAGTAGCCCTGGAGAAAACTGACTTACTTCTGATATAAGCCAGGTATCTTATAGGACCTACCAGCTGCTGAAAAATTTACCAGTGATAAATTGGCACATTACCAATATTTTATTAAATACAATGCCTGGGATTGGGCAAAAATTTATTTCTTTTTTATGAAATCTTATTTGTATTACTATGCTACAGCCAAAAACTTGACTGGTAGACCAACTATTTGAAATGTATATTAATAACAGAAGCTATCAGATATCATAACCGCAAGTTCACTTAAGAGATTTCATCAACTCAAGTCATCGCATGTTTCTTACTGAACTCATTCTCAAATTATCAATTCCATATTTTGAAGTAACATCAGAAACATGGAAACTAACCAGAAAAACTAAAAGGAATTATTCTACCATATATCACACATAATGGACACCAATAAAGTCATAGGTACGTGGGAAGAATATTACTTAAACAGACCAAAGGCTATGGATTCTTTTTGTCCAAGTATATACATTAGACAAAACAAAAGCATAACTGTTAGAGCTTACAGAGTAGCAGTAATCATTCCAGAAAAATATAGTTTAAAATGTGATGTCTAAATGTGTTTTTCAGCATGTATGTGCTTAGTTTTATATATATTAAGATCAAATTGTGGTCTTATAAAGCAGTGTCTCCTAAATTTGAAGACTTTAAGATGTGGGCACTTTGCCAGAATTTTCTAGCAGCATATAAAACAACCTGCATTGAAAAAAATATACAGATGAAGAGCAGGCATCCTCAAAACCTAACTAGAAGTGTTAACTGAAAGACAAAAACATGATCATGGTTCTAATCCTGATTTCAGTGGGATTCGTCAGATGAAATGACAAACTGTGATCAATTAAAATAGAATGAATGCTGACAATGTGCTCTTCCAGGATATGCTGAAAGAAGAGAGACATGATAGCAGTCTTCCAATATTCCGGTCAAGCTATTTTCTAAAGCGCCTATAGGCCAGGCAAGGAATAATGGATGGAAACTGAACAAGGAGAGATTTAACCTGGAAATAAGGAGAAACTTTCTGACAGTGAGAACAATCAACCAATGGAACACCTTGCCCTCGGAAGTTGTTGGAGCGCCATCACTTGAGACTTTCAAGAAGAGATTGGATTGCCATTTGTCAGAAATGGTGTAGGGTCTCCCACTTGTGTGGGGGGTTGGACTAGATGACCTATAAAGTCCCTTCCAACTCTGATTGTTATCTGTTAAGTCTGTTAAGATGGGAGGAGTAGAGTGCAGACTTGTGCAATTAATGGTAAAACATAGTTTAAAACCAGAAAAAAACAACTGAAACTACAACACTTAGATACAGGCAATCCTTGACTTATTATAATCATAACTGACCCTGGCTATTATGGTTATAAGTCATGATGGACATAAAGTGAGTCATCACATGACTGGACCCAATTTTATGACCTTTATTACAGTGGTCATTAAATGTAAACTGCAGTCATTAAGTGAACCCAATGCTTGCAATGGGAGTTTTTTCTTCCCCTGAAAATCAAAGTAAATGCAATGTAAATTGCATCCATGTGACTATGGGGCATTGCAAAAAGCCATAAATGCAGGTCACCCAAAATGTATGTCATGACTGGGGGAAGAACATGGTAATTTTGGAACCAAGTCATAAGTAGCTGTTGGGGAATCCATCATAACTTTAAAAAGTCACTAAACAAGTAGTTGTAAGTTCAGAAATACCTGTGTAAATTGTTCATTGCTGGTCTAGGGTTATCTTTGAATTAAGTTCATAAACAGTATAACTGAACTAATGCTTTTTTGATACCCTGAAGAACTGTAATCTAAAACATGAGAATTAAAATCCTACTTATTGCCACTTCTGATCTTGAAGCAGCACCCTGTTTTTTTTCCACCTACTACTATATTTCCACCTACTATATCTTTCCTCTGCAGAATATGATATAAGAAATCTCAGTCAAATATCACATAGCAGAAATGACATTCCCTATATACTTAATCACTACTAATTGTGCATAGATGCTACTTATAAGCAAACATCATTTGATCAGGAACAATCATCCTCGGTTATGTGAACACTGTACAAAATACTATTGGGAAATGGGGATTACCCTACTACACTGATCATTGGTGTATTTGGCCTGTAAAAATATGCATGATCATTAGATGGAAACAAGTTTTTTATTTTCTAACCTTATAGATGTCATAACATTGATAAATGTATTACAGAAATACAAACTCTCCTTTTCAGGACAGACCTCTTAATGACTAAGTAAAAGACAAAAGTTTATACTAAATTGCTAAGACTGAAATAGAGAAGTGTATTGGAGCTGAATTAATTTGTCGCTCATCAAAGTTTGGAGCATTAATGAAAGACACCATACTATATATTTCTACTATGCGGTACTTCAAGGTCATGATAGTTAGATATAATACAATCAAATATAAAATGTTAAAATAAAGAACTGAAAATTCTTCATTGGAGCAATTAAAAGAATCATTTATTGTACAATGATAAGTTGCTCCATTCATATTTCATAGCAAGAAAATAGTGATATAATATACAATATTTTATCATAATTGAAAGAATAAAAAATAAAATGTTCCATGAATTTAACCATAAAATTATTAATTTATTAAACAGATCCTCTATTTTACATGTTAGCTGCTCTTTTCCTGAATAAATCAGAAGCACGTTGTTCTAAGCTTCTCTACAATTATTTTAATCATTCCATTCAGTCCTACTACAGCTCAGAACTTCCTCCACTTGGAAAGATTTACTTCTACTTTCCTTTAGCAGATCTGAACAGATTATAATTTTTCTGTGATATGTGACTTTCTTGGTCAATTGCCTTACACATAGACACACACACATCCTTGGTCAATTGCCTTACACATAGACACACACACATCCTCCCATACTCACTCCTTGGGATTTAAAATATGGTTGGTATTTCGTATTCTTAAAAAATTTAAAAATCAATTTTATCTTTTCAGGAAGAGAATGTATAGACACCATAACTTCTACCATGCAAAAAAAAAATGTTATTGGTAGTAGCTGGTCTATATTTGTTAATCTAAACTTTATTTTAATCTGTTACCAGCACTTAAACCATGATTTTCCATTTCAGATATCTCAGGAAGCTATCTGTTGGGCTAATGAGGGATAAAAAGAAGGGTCATGCAAGTCTAATAAATCATGAATATTACACCTAAACTTGGCTACAATTTTTCTTATTTCATTATCAACCCATTTTATTGTGACTCCCAAATCTGCTTTGGAAGCAAGGCAGCATGTTCTTTAGCCAGTCCAATCCATAATTCTTAATTTATTTCCCACACCTCTGAACTGAGAACTTATTTTTTCTGCTCAAGGGCTGGTCCTACATGCAGTAAATAGCTGCTTTTCTCTTTTTGCACTTTTATCTTTCTTTTGTTTTTCTATATTTTTATCTTATAATAAAACTTAATAAATGAAATAGAGTATGATGACTGCCACAGTTAGCAGATTCTGAAAGAACGGTGAATTGTTATTTGATATCATTGTAATGTTACTATCAGTGGTTAGGATATGTGATTCAGGGGTTTCCATACCCCTATGCTAAAAAAAAACATTGGTCAGACGGATTTGGGAATAAAGCATGATTGGCTTCAGATGGCAAAAGGTCTTTGTTATTCACCCCAAAGAAAAAGGAACTGCTTTTTGTTGTTATGAAAAATTTACACTGCCAGAGTTGAAAGGGGACGTTTCATACATTAGTATATGATGAACTAGTGAACCACAGCTTCCTCTATTTTTTAGAAAACTGAGACAAATCCATTGCTACTACTGATTATTTTCTGAATTCAAAATTTCTGGTAACTACCATGTAACTATGTGCTGGTGACTGGTTTTCATAATGGTCACTGGCAAGAACTATTCTAACTTAAAGAGGTTAACTTTTTTTTTAGAATTGAGTGGTTTGTGGTTCCACATCCTATAAGAACCAGCAATCCTCTTATTTTATTCCATTGATCAGAAAGCCATCAAACTTAAGCCATAATATAATTTATTATATATCCAAACTATTGTATTGAATAGATTATGGATATTCAAACTGCTTAAGAAAAACATTGGCATACATAAAGATACCAACTTTTCTGTTTCATTCTTGAACTCTAATCCAACAAGAATTGAGCATTGCTTTCTAATAGTAGTCTAATCAAAGAAAATGCACAGAGGAGAAATAATATGCCATATCAATCCCTTGATTGCTCAATTCCTGTTTATTTTTGAGTTCCCCCTTCTCATTCAAAATATCCTTATATCTAACAATATTTTCTATGTTAATGACGTTTGGATGAACCAGTATTTCCATTGAAAACCAAACTGGTATCCTCAAATAGGGTTGTTCTCTGACTTTCTCCCATACTAGCAATAATGCATTCCTAATATAATGCCTTTGAAAGTAACCATGTATTTAATTGTCCCATACTCCAAATAGGCAGGCCCAATTGCAAATCATGTCCCTCCATAGTCAATAGCCTTTCGTTCCTCAAAACAATCTATTCTTTCACCCAAGTTCCACAGTCTGATAATATAATTCCCAATTTGGTAACCTGAAACGTCCTCCATTTCTCAAACATTGCAACATTTTAGAGTTGTTCTTGCTTTTTTCCTTTGCCAGATATATCTTAATATTACTTTACTGAATTTTTCAAAGTATTTTTTTTCCAGTTTTATTACAATTGTTTGAAATAAATATAATAATCTTGGCAATATATTCATTTTTATTGTAGCTATCCAATCTATCAGTGATAGTTGATAGATTATCAAATGGAGACCGAGTGGAGCAAGTGGCCAGTTTTAAGTTTCTGGGTATTACCATAAAAGAGGACCTGACCTGGGGTGCTCACATTGCAACACTAGTCAAAAGGGCCCAGCAGAAATTATACTACCAGAGACTTCTCAGAAAACAACTGAATGAAAAACTGCTGGTGACCTTCTACCACTGCACCATAGAGTATCTTATCTTACTGCACCTCTGTATGGTTTGCCAATTGCACAGCGGCAGATAGGAAAGCACTCCAGAGGGTTAATGTCATTGCCCAGAAGATCAATGGTTGCCCTCTTCCCTCTTTGGGAGAGCTTTATAGCTCCTGCTGCCTTAAGAAAGTTCAAAACATTCTCAAAGATCCATCTCATCCTGGGAACCCTTTTTTTTTTTTAACTATTACCATCTGCCAGACGGTACAGAAGATTAAAAACAAGCACAAATAGGCTGAAAAAACAGCTTCTATCCCAGGGCAGGAGCTCTGTTGAATTCTACTGTATAGTGCAGTGTTGGTGCGGTGTTGCGGGTTTTCAGTGCAATGTGTGAAGTGTAAGGATGTGTGTTTGTGTTCATTTTCATGGTCATGATGTGCACTGAAGATGACGTTTGATTTCGTTGTACGAGGTGCAATGACAATAAAGTAAACTAAACTAGTTGCAGTTTTTCCATTTCTCCAGATATTTTAATTTGTTGAATCAATTTATCAACATTATCTTCCTTGATAGACACACATCTTTGATGTTAAATTAATCCCTAAGTATATTTTCTTGATCAGACTGGAACCTATGGAAAATGCAGAGTACAGGAACAGAACTGGACAAGTTGGCAGACCAACGTATTTTTATATACATCACTGCTTTTCCAAAAGAGTTATCCAAATATGAACCGTGGCCTTTCCACGTTCTGTGCTGAGATCCAACTGTTTTTTTTTTTTTAAAATTAATTTGTAAAAATAAGCGTGGGGTATAATTAAATGAAAATGTGACGCCCGAGCATGCAATACAGTAAGCCATATTATGCTGCTGGCTAGGGAATTCTGGGTGTTGAAATCACTCATCTAAATGTCGACTGGATTGAAAAATACCAGATTAAAACAAGAGAAACCTGCAAATTCACATATCGTCTGGAAACCAGCAATGAGACTCCGACCAGTTTTAGTTACATTATTAGAGAAGAACGAGTCCTTCCTTTCAAAAGACCAACCTTTGGCTATAGCTGAGCCCGTGCCAGACCCGAGCAGCGACCGATCCCCTGCTCGTCGTTCAACTTCCTGAAAAGTACATAGAGATACTATTAGGGTAGAGCCACTCTCTTCCCTTTTCCTACTTCTATGGACTTATTTCTGTTCGGCTGTGGTTTAAAGCAGCTGTTTGAAGGTTGCGATACAACTTTGATTCGAATTGCAAATTTCCCCGCGAAGACGCTGATCTGATTGTGGCTGCAATTGCGGCTGCTGAATTGTTATGACGCTGTGTTGTTAAGACGCATTTTAATAACGCCCTTTAAAAAAAACACAAAACAAAACAAAAACCACTTCTTTCAAACTGATTTTCCAAAGCATCCCAAAAGCAGACGATGGCAAGGAAAGCCTGGGTTTGACTCAAGAGAATTTATGGTATATTCATATTTCCCCCAAGAATATGGGGTATTATTGTTGACTGGCGTACCAGATCCTACTTTCTCTAATCACACATTGTGTGTCTACTCGTTTGTATTTTAAAACGCAGACCAAAACAAATAAAATAAAATGTATCGCTGGAGGAAAAAAAGCCCTTTGTTCCATATTGAAAAATAGGGTTGGAAAGGGATTGTGCTAAGGAATGAAAAATTGGGATTCTTCAATTGCTTCCTATAAAAAGCTAGCATTTACACTCATTGAATAAAAATACATAATTACTGTTACTTTTGCAGTAAAGAAGGGGTGGCTAGAAACAATGATATATATTTTAGTGTAAGATTTAATTTTAACAGCATGCAGTCAGGAAAGTCAGACATAAAATATTTCCATGTTCCTGTAAAGAATATTTCAGACCACAATGATTTCAGGTAAACATTTCATAAATCCTTTGGATTCACAATCTAACATTTTACGTGCAGGTTTACAGCAGAACTTGAATTCTGGTATTTAAAAAAGTCCCATAGGGATATTTAATCATAGAATAACAGAGTTGGAAGGGTTGCTGGAGGTCATCTAGCTCAAGCAGGAGCAAATACCAGCCTCTACCTGGGATTGAACTCACAGCCTCTTGATTGTGAGGAAGAAACTCTGCCTTCAGGCCACCACACCTAATGTTGTCCTAATGTTTGCTGAAGGAAACAGACTCATGCATAAATACATTCAAAAATTTCCTTGCCTTCTTCCTCAAATGAAGAAAGGGGGGGGAGGGACTGACATTTACTCTTCTTTCCTCATATTTTTTTCAGCTCAATATTGGCTGAGCATTATTACAGAGGGAAGGCCCATTCAATGCTCCCACTCTCCATATTACGAGAAAGTTGCATAAACTATCTTAAACAGCAGTGATTGCTGCATTTTATTGCAACAAATTCTGGCTGTTAAATATGGCTTGTTTGAAGGAGCACTTCTCTTTTATCTGCTCTGGTAAAAGCTTTATCATGATCCTTGATAAAAAGCTTTTATAAGATTTGACACCACTTGGTAAATAAATGAGATTTGCCCCTTCAGGAATGTTATTATCTTGCAGCTGAGCTGAAGTTTGGAAGTGTTCTTATAAGAAAGGAGCAGCAGCATTTTTTTGGTTGCTACAAAAAATATCTAACTACAACTGCGAAGTAAAATGAGGCACTACACTATGTTCAGACATTGTGTCAAGACAGTTCAATTTGAAATATGTCAAAAAACCCCAAACCTTTATTTCTGTAGTGCTGCAAGTGTACATTCAGTGTTGTTGGGTCTTTATAAGCTCATAACTGCACAGGACAGCTACATGTAGTATAGATGTATTGATGCTCCTTAGTAAATATATCTTTCTGTTATAAAGTCTGCTTCATCAAATGTTGTTGAGGTCTTATTAATACCCTTAGGAACTCCATGTCTCCTCCCCATACAACCCCCTGCAGGTCTAATTTATCTAGCTCAGAGGTGTCAAACTCATGGCCTGTGGGCTAGATGCATTGCACGCTGGCCATGCCCGCGTCCGGTTTAGCGAAGGGGGAAAAAGTCACAGTACATCACATGATACCACCATGACGATGTGTGTTTGACACCCCTGTATAGAGCTAACTCCTTATATTTAAGGTGCCTTTAATTATTAAACTGAGTACCTTTTCTTTGCTGAATACACAACGGAATCTTAGATGAGATCTCTTGTCCCACTGCCAAATAAATGGCAGGTTTACTGTACAGACATTATATAAATTGTTCTTTCTCTCTAATAAAAATGAGAGGGTGCTGCAGAGTCAAAACAGGTGCCATCTGGTGATCCATTTACTCTCACATTCATTGCTTTACTTGCTGCTTTTGCACTGGGCTGAGATAAATCATAGCCTTTGGAATGCAGAACATCTGGTAAGTTGATTCCATGCTGAAAGGTCTGCATAAATGGAATGCAGTGTTCAATTTTCCAAAAAGCCTTTTGCACTTAAACAATGACATAACCACAGAAACCAAATTGCACTTTTATCATTCCAAAAAGGTCATTCAGAAGGTGAGGGCAGCACTTCTGATTTGCTGATAAAATCCAAGAAACATGTTATTCAAGGATTGAATACAGCAGTAGTCATTTTCCTCAAATAAAGTGTTAATTATTCTCCATATTCTATCAAACTAAGCACTAAAGGAAGAAAAGGCATATTCAATGTTCAAGCAAAAGGGTGGATGATTTCCCTTCCAATTATTCCCCCTGATGTAATTAATTTGGAACACATGCTAGACTTATTTAAGGAGATACAGTAATTGCTGACATGTTTTTTAGAAGGAAGGGAAATTGTAAGTTTCCCATTATAGTTTTCTTCTCTATCCATTCTTTTTCCCCCTTTAATAGAGAGTTCTTTGGCTTCATTGGTTTAATAAGGATTTTCACATTTAAACCTTCCCTGGATTTCAAAGACTCCATAGCTGTGCAGCTATCCTTATTATTTAGGAATTAGATTAACTCCAGAATTAACATCAGACCAACAATCAAGTAAACAATATCTCAGTCAAGAAATTGCCTAAACAGCCAACCAAAGAACCTCCAAAATCACTCCTACCAACACTGAAAAGGACAAGCCACAAGCACAGGGCTGTCAAACTCACGGTCCATGGCCCAGATCTGTCATGTGCTGGCCATGCCCATGCCTGGTTTTGCGAAAAAGTCCTGATACATCATGTGATGCCGGCTATGGCAAGTTTTGACATCCCTGCACTAGCATATAAACTGAGAGCAAACCCCACTTCTTACTAGCACTGATAATATTATCTAGTTTGAGTAATGAAATGTCTGCAAGAAAACAAACTCAAAGAGCACCAAGAACCCTCAGGAATTAGTACGATACAAGGTTTATTAAGTTCAATAATTTTGTACTTTGGGTAGTAAGATTCAAGGTATCTGCCTTTATACATTTCTAAAGGTAGGATATATAAAGAATCTTTGTCAGAAGAGCTAAATATTATATGGTTGGATGAACTAGGAAGTATTAAAAAATTCAATCAATCTGATGACAACTATGACATTACCTTTTACTAGAAAACCCTTGGAAGAGTCTACTATTTCTTTTTAATTACCCTTCTGAAGTTAGAATATCATGTTTTGTTGATCAAGTCTTTGTGACATTGGCCACAAGAATAAGTCTATAAGCTCATAAATTCATTTTGATTGGTCACACAGTCAGCAGATGTTTAGATGGATTTGGCTTTTTTATGCATCGAGTGAGTACTTCCCAAGGACCTTGGGGATACAGATGTTGTTTGATGGTGTTAAAGATATCATTCTATTTTTATCTTACCTTTTAAAAATGTAAGCCAAGATGGTGAAACAAACAACAACCATCATGATAAACTAACGGAAACAATGTGTCTTAATACTATGTGGATCCAACCTATGTAACTTAATGTTGTGGGTAAATCCACCTATTTCAGGGGTGTCAAACTTGCGGCATCATGGCGAATCACATCATATATTGTGACAGTTTCTCCCTTTGGTAAACCAGGTTTGGGTGTGACCACTGTGTGACACATCTGACCCGCATGCTGCAAGTTTGACAGCACTGACCTATTGTGTCGTAGACAAAAAGCAAAGATTAAAACAATACGCTTTTAAGTCCTCAGCAATATGATGGCATGATATCATATTGCTGAGGACTTACTATAGAAGAGAACTATTTTTAGTGACACAATGAAATTGATACATAATCTTGGTTGCCCGGGGACAGTCGTCATCAATTATAGCTGATCTTTTCCTGATGTAAATGAGCTTGGTCTTGTTCCGTGACATAGGATGTTGCTTTCTTTTTGTAGTGCAAAATCCACTTTAGGGATGTACAGGCATTTAGCTCCATAGTTGAAAATGTCTATGGAGGCAGCATGGATATGCTCAGTGGACCTGTCTGAGCTTCATTCCTTTTTGTGGCCTTCGTAGGAAATACATGTTTTGGGTTAAGGCATTAAGAGGCTACCACCTTCATAATCACATAATCCTGTTTTATATGATGCAGGAGAATGTATGGCTAGATATCTGGAGGACAGCTAGAATGAGCTGAATAACGTATAAATCCTAGGAAAGAATATTAACTATTTTCCTTATTGATTTCCCAATATTTTATTTTATTTGAAGCACTTATATTTATTTGAAGCACTTATTTGAGCACTGTGATACTGGATGGCTTATACCAGGAGTGTCAAACTGGTGACCGCTAGGCTGGATGCGTCATATGTGTAGTCCATGCCTATCCCAGCTCCACGAAGTGAAAAAACATTACAAATGTCATGTGATGTCAATGTTACACCATGAATTTGACGCACGTGGCTTACATAAAAGCAAGAAAACAAACAATTTCAAATTAAATTCCAATACAATACCCTTAATACAATCAAGACCTCCCACTAAACAGGGACTCCAAACATTTGAGTCACGACACCCAAGGAAAAACTCATGCGTGCTTCTCTATCAATATTTCTTCAAATATTCCTGGGATGGTAAGATCAACAGCAAGCAAAAGAGGGACCATTGGGTAGATTTCAAATTTTGAAGCTATATTAAAGGTATTGTAACTGAATGGTTTCCATGGTTGGCAGAAGGACAGTCACTAAATTTAAATTGGTAAGATTTCTTCCAAACATTAACGAGCCTTTCTGCAATGTATTAAACAGTTTTTGTCTAAGACTAATTTTTTCAAACAAATGATAGTCCAAAGCACAATCCTCGACTTAGAACAATTTGTTTAGTGACTGTTCAAGGTTGCAACAGCACTGGAAAATGTAACTTATGATTGTTTTTCATACTTATAACCATTGTGGCATCCCTGTGGACATACGATCAAAATTTCAGATGCTTAGCATCTGCCTTATATTTATGACTGTTGCAGTGTCCTTGGGTCATGGGATCACCTTTTGCAACCTTCTGACAAACAAAGTCAATGGGCAAATCAGATTCACTAAACAACCATGTTGCTAATGTAACAACGGTGGTGATTCTCTTAACAACTGTGGCAAGAAAGGTCATAACATGGAGCAAAATTCAATTAACAAATGACTCACTTAAAAACAGAACTTTTAGGCTCAACTGTTATTGTAAGTCAAGGACTATCTTACCCCTTTTTGAAATAATGAAACAAATGCATTTCCCCTGAGTTTCTTGATCAGCAGGCCTTGGCTGTCTCTCTCAAAGCCACTTAATTTTGTTATCCAGCAAAATGACGTAACTATGCATGCATGTACATCCAGAAACACTTTAGGAAGTAGCTTCACAAAACACTAGGCAATTCAATGGACTGGGAAAGAGATGTTTTGGATGTGATCGCACATAGTTAAAAGTACTGTTTGAAAGGATATGGACATCTCTCATGTACAGTAGGCTCAAAATATAGCAAAGAAGCCATCAGGCCAATTAGAGATCCAGGAACCTTCATCAACTGAGCATGAAAATAATTTTATTATCTAATATTTACAATCGATGGCATCTGTGTGATTTAGAACTTGAAAATCCATAGTGATAACATCAATGACTTCTGGTTTGTGAAGTTGCATTAAAAGTCGAGAAACTTTGACTATATTTTCTATATCTTTCACATACTGATCCTTATAGATGGCTATATCTGGGCATCTCTGTTGCATGAAATATTTCAACCGGAATTAAACCAAGCACTAATAGTCCAGTTTGAAGCTAATTGTTGATGACATTCTGATTATAGGAGAAGACAAAGTAATATAGAAAGCTACTTATTGGTAAGTTACAATCTTCCTTCCAATGGTGAAAAGAAAAGGATATAAAATTAAATCCAGGCAAAATTAGATTCAACCAAGGAAAAGTGTCATATGTACAGCATGATCTTTTAGGTCAAGGTCTAAAGGCTCATCTCAGAATGAAGAGGCAATTTGGAACAGACTATGACCAAGGATGTGACCAGAATTCATTGTTTCACAGAAACAATAAACTTCCTAGCTAAAATTTGTGCAGATTTGGCAATTCAATTGGTGCGATAGTGGTATTAAAAAAGAACGTAGAAGATACTAGTCGATACTCCAGGAAAAAACATTTGAAAGATTAAAGCAATTAATCACCAAAGCACCTGCCATAAAATACTGCCAACTGGGGAACAGATGATTTTACAATGCGATTCTTCTGAAAAATAATTGGGAAGGTTTCACAGGAGCAACCAACTGACAATGCAAGCAGAGCCTTTCAGGAGCTCAACAGGGGTTTGCATAAATAGTAAAAGAACTACCATCTGTGATGTTTGAACAAATTCTTTCCAATATTTTGCTCATGGGCAACTGGTAATGGTAGTTTCTGATCACAAATGACTGGAAACGGTAACAAAGCTATTCTTTAGAACACCCAAATGATTAGAACATGCATTCACAGGCTTAGAACCATGATAAGTTCAGATCAGGTATTGCCCAGGAAGTTTTCCTGCTAACAAACAGAATAAGACTTGCCTGCCTATGTAATGTGGAAAAAGATGTCTAAGAAATGAAGTCATTAGGAAATCAACATGGTGTACTTCCTCTGAATTTAGATAACAAAGAATTATGATACAAGAAATGAATTTGCACAGCTCCAAATAATGAACCATGTCATTTTGGAAGGCTGGCTTGTAAATAAAAGCCATGTATTTGTGGGTGCAGAAGTACTGCTAAAGGAAGAAGGTTATGTCCAGCATGGCCTAATATACTTTGACCAGACAGTTCTTATTTTAGCCTTGCTGCATAACAGAGTTATGGAAACATGTCATCTTTCAACAGTTGCTTTTGACAGGATCAAAAGCCATCCAAATTTTGCACAAGGTCATGGAAGAAGATTGACATATATTCACTTTAAATGTAGCTGCAGATATGATTACATTTTAAAGAAAAGCAATATTTTACCTTTGAAGGTTACTATTCCAACTTTACTTATGGCCTTCAGGATATAGGAATCTGAGAGGCAATCCAGAAAGTGAAGCCAAACCTTTCCAAATATTGGAAAGGTTTTGACACAGTATTTGAATACTGTGATTCATGTGTATTGAATTCAGAGTATTTTCTTCAACGCAATCAGATTTCCTTCTCTACCCACAGCAATGGAACAATAGTCAGCTGTCAAAGCAATAAAGAAGTTGCTACATAAAACTGTGACCCTAGGGTCTGACTCTTATCTGCCTCTTTTGCCCTATCAAAATAACTCAGTGCAGGATTGCAAAACCAAAGCAACAGAAGGCCTAGGACCAAAATTGGGCATAGGGCCAAAATTGCTACCTGTTGATAACCTGGATCTGCTCATGAATTTGTAGGCAATCACACAGACAACCTTATTTATATTGGTTTTACAACATTTTGAAACTGCCACAATCCCAACTGATTCTGTGTCAGCCAGCCTCACTAGATAGACCAGACCAGGAAATTGATTCCACAATTCCACAAAACTACTCATACTGAAATTAATTAAAATAACAGAATGCTATGAGTCTAATTGTGCTCTTCTTTCTTCTTATGATCCAGTGAATTAGGGAGGTATCTCCCTAAACTGCTTCCAAGTGGAATGGTTCAACTTGCCCTGGCCAAGTCATCCCAGCTGACTCTCCCCGGCAATCTCACTGCAGCCAGCTCACCACAGCCAACTTGCCACAGGACAATTCAACATAAGATAAGCAAAACTCAAGAAAGGGACAAATGGAATTGCAGCTCATTCCAGCCTCGAGGACTTCTAACTTGAGAAAAGTCAAACCTAAAGCAAGATAAAGCTCACTGCAATTCACTTCTTCCTCTCTTGAGTTATCCTCATTAAATTATCCCACAGGGAATTATCCCCCAACAAGTTGGCTGGTGTGAAATGGTTGAGGCAAATTGCCTGTAATGAGTTGGCTGTCCTAGGCCGGCTTCCAACTGCTATCTCACTCTGGCATTGAAAAATGCTTCAGTCCATTTTGCCTAGATAAGAGTTCCTGCATATCTCCATCAAGATTGTTGTAGACAATTGTTGTTTACTCTGCTAAATACTGGTTGTGATCAGAGTGGCCTTTAAGCCATAAAATAAATAAATAGCAAAGGCTTGACTAAAGAAAAAAATATTCATAATATATTTGTCTTGGGTGCAGAAGGTGGACTTGACTCCACTATCAATGAATGCTGGCGAACATTCATTGTATTTAAAAAAATGAATGATAAATACAGTAAGGTAAAAATGTAACTTCTATCTAAACTATACTTGAAAAGGCAGAAAGATAAGAAGTTTATGCAGTGTCTTACATATGACCATTCAGAGACCTCTAGTCTCAATTATACAGAGTTCTGGTATATAAGATACAATCAATAGATAAACTACCCCCAATAGGCATTACCTGGGCTTGTGACAGAGTTTTTATGAGATAACTATTCCTGAAGGCAATCTATGCCATCATAATTGCAGGCATCTGCATTCTTAGAAGCAGAAAGAAGAGAATGATGTATCACAGAGACTGCCAAAGCACATACCACCAAAGGCCAAACTTTAGGCAATGAAAATGAGCCAGTGTTGTATCCTTATGAAAAATGGACAAGAATTAAAGACATTCCAATCTGGCCATTTTTCAAAGAAATTTTTCAACACAAGTCAAAGATATTTTAATTGAGTCCAAGATAAAATCAGGATCATGGATTTATAATCTTTAGCTTTAGCTAGGAGGATTGAAATATTTAACATAAACATTTCAGTTTCTAGAAATCTGTGGAAAACAATGCCACAGAAACAAATTGAGGTGGAATATTGTTTCTTGATTAACAGTCAGAGTCATATTTTGAAAGGAATTGAGGATTCTAGGATAGCAAGATTTATGGGAGGAATCTTACACCAGCTTGGAGTAGTTTAGGGTGAAGAATTTTTGAATTGCGTGAATTAAATAATTTTTAAAAAACATTATTTCATGTAAAGCAGGAATAGAAGTGACATGACATACAAAACTTTGTAAAAGCTTAGTGTTAACAAAACATCTAACACAACTTACCTCTTTTTTTTTCTCAAACAATCCATCTATAAAAATACTGAAGTTTGCTGATGACACAACACTGATTGGTCTCATTCGAGACAACGATGAATCTGTATCCAGACAGGACGTTATACAACTTGCCTCGTGGTATAACTGGAACATTCTGGAACTGAACACACTCAAAACCATAGAAATGGTGGGAGACTTTAGAAGAAACCCTCCAATACTTCCACCTCTTACAATACTAGACAACACAGTATCAACAGTAGAGACCTTCAAATTTCTAGGTTCTACTATATCACATGACCTAAAATGGACACCTAACATAAAAACATAATCAAAAAAGCACAACAAAGCATGAATGTTCTTTCTGCGCCAACTCAGAAAGCTCAAACTGCCCAAGGAACTGCTCATACAGTTGTACAGAGGAATTATTGAGTCTATCATCTGTACCTCTATAACTGTCTGGTTTGGTTCTGCAACCCAACAGGATAGACACAGACTTCAGAGAATAATTCGGACTGCAGAAAAAACAATTACTACCCACCTGCCTTCAATTGAAGACCTGTATACTGCACGAGTCAAAAAGACGATTGTGAAAATATTTACAGACCCCTCACATCCCGGACTTAAACTGTTTCAACTCCTTCGCTCAGAATAACTATAGAGCACTGCATAGCACAGCACTGCATAGCATAGCATAGCATATAGCAGAGCATAGCTATAGAGCACTGCATACCAGAACAACTAGACACAAGAACAGTTTTTTCCCCGAAAGCTATCACTCTGCTAAACAAATAATTCCCTCAACACTGTTCAGTTATTTACAAAGTGTAAACTACTATTACTGTTCATCTTCTCATCATTCCTTATCACCCATCTCCTCACACTTGCGATTGTAGGACTGTAACTTTGTTGCTTGTATCCTTACGATTTATATTGACTGTTTCCTAGTATGATTTGATTGTTGATTGTACCCTATGACTATCATTAAGTGTTGTATGTTATGATTCTTGATTCTTAATGAATGTATCTTTTCTTTATGTATACTGAGAGTATTTAAACCAAGACAAATTCCTTGTGTGTCCAATCACACTTGGCCAATAAAGTATTCTACATTCTACATTCTTGTGGGCAGTTGGACATTTTTCAAATCTAAGCACTAGTCTGCTGAACTAGAACATCCCTCTCTCTATTTGTAGCCATCATATCCAGATGAAGCAAATCAAGTTCGTCAGGGTTTATCTGGAAACTTTTTAGAACATTTATCAAAAGTTCAGCCACTTAAGAAATTTGAAACATACATAATACATATACATATACGTATACATACACTTGTGGAAGACATACCTATTCAGTTAAATATGGAACAAACCTTTACTAAGCCATGTTCTTTTTGTTACTACTGAGGAAGTCACCTACACATACAGAAGTAGTCAAAAAAAGACCTTACGGTGGCGGGACCACAATTTTCACCAGGGCCAAAGATAACCACTATTGCAAAAAGCAGAACTTCCCAAAAGCTAAATCATTAACTATCATACCCACAAGGAAGAGGTTTCCTGTTATTGTCCAGGAATGAGCAAAATTGAGTAATTGCCTGTGACCCCTTCTTTGCACTTCTTTGTGCTCACTTGTTTATAGTGTGTTTGGGTCATGCTCAAAAAAATATTCTCCAATGTATTCTGTGTCCCTGACCAGATTATGCAGAATCTTCATAAAGGCATTGGAGACATTGCAAACTGTACTCTTATGAAATGGCTCAGGTGACTGAGAAGGAAGAAAAGTGATGAGAATCCAGGCAATTTTTTCCAGCACAGCCTATTTGAAGACTACAATTAAATTTTAAGAAACCTCACAAGGGAGGTATAAAGAAAAGGTAAAGAAAAAGTAACCAAAGTAATAATATCTCTCGGGCAACTTCTTTGCTATCTTTGCTACTATTGCTTATTTATGCATTTAAACTATAACATCTATAGAAAATCATAATAAATAAAACTTTTCCTACCCTTTCTCTTTTCTCTACTTTGTAAATATCCTACCCAGATGCATCCATTCTTTATTCAAGTTCCAGCTTGGCTCTTCATGTCATAATCTCCAAGGAGGATCATAGCAAATCATGTAATTTTCTTTCCCCAAAAACATGCCTGCATCCTACTTCCATAGCAAGCAAAATTAATTAAAAAGCAAAGTGCTATATCTCTTGAGAAATGCTATGAAGGTTGAAATCATCTGGATCCTCTGACTCATTTGCAACTTTTATACCAAACTATTTTTTAAACAGAAGATCTAATGCAATTATTTCAAAGGGGTTGATAGAGAACGTGAAATATCAAATTTCGAACTCTGGATTTCACAGATATAGATAATTAAGTGTAAGAAGCTATTTTCTAGATAATTTTTATTAAATATGTTTTCGAAAAGGAAGATAAAACTAATATAAAGTAAGAAAAAGAAAAGAAAAAGAAAAAAATCAATGAGAAAGCTAAAGTTCAAGAAAGTTAAAAAAAAGAAACATCAAAAAGAAACAAGCATAAAGTCTAGAAAGAGTTTCCAATCAAAAGTAAATGCTAATATTATCTTTTCTCTGATCAAAGAAGTCAAATTAGCCATCTCAGCAAGTTCCATCATCTTCAAAATGTAAATAGTTTGTAAAAGTGAAAACACCTGTTATTGAAATGCTATAATTATTATCCATTATTTTTTTAGCAAGTCCTCACTTGGGAAGTATCTTTATTACAACAAATGAATTAAGTTGAAGAGATCTATTGGGCAACAACTATCAGATTCCCTGTTCCATTTGTATCACTGGACAACATTTTTTTTCAAAAATTTTGGTTCCTCGAAAACCTGGTGATAAAAAACCCATTCAAATGAAGTACAAGTATAATTTCAGGATGATTGCATCATATAGGAATCTTGAGAAATATGAAATTAACTTTTAATGCAGTAATGTATTTAATTGCATAATGTTTCCAACATATTGCATGATTTCAAGAGGGCTAAAAGTGTTTTGCTGCTGATTTTCATTTGTGCTCAGTATTCGATGCATCTTGTGGCAATGTCAGCTAGCATTAATGGATTCTACTTGCCCTGTTACCATTTTTTGATTTCAGCAAAGTCCTGGTGAAATCTTTCACTGACTGCACCTAGATTTTTGGGAAAGGAGTCCAAATGTGAATGCAGAAAGCAAATTTTCAATGTGTGTTGCGCTTCATAGTCTTGCATGCTGTAAGAAATTTGCCAACTAATTGGATGTAGTTTTTTGGTGTATTGTAGTTAAGAAAATTCTCATCAACATCCTTGAAAGTTTTCCAGGCAATTTTCTCTGACCCGACTAACAGATTTTTGAATTGCTTGTCATTGATGATATATGTGAACTGTGAACCAACAAAAGTACCTTCCTTTATCTTAGCATTGGTTATTTTTGGAAACATCTGTCTCAAATAATGGAAATTATTCACTCTCCTTCTGCATTGCTTTCATCAAAATTGTTCATTAATCTCTGTTTTATGTGAAACAAAGGCAAAAATAACTTTGTTAGGTCAATAAATGGTTTTTGTGGCAGGTTATTCTGTTCTGGGACCAAATTATTTTGACATGGCCATTTCTTTCCAATTTAATGTGGCACTATTGCACGACTCACCCATATGCATAATTACTATAACAATAGTGCTTGGTATATCTGAGCTGCATTTTGAAGAGCAAAGCTACTTTTAGATCTCCACAAATACACCAGTTGAACTTGGTGTACTCTATAAACAACACTTCCATATTATTGTATGTTTCTTTCATGTGTGCAGCATAACTGACAGGTACTGAAGGGTATTGTGTAAAAATAGAAGTTTTCTATAAATGATAGCTTAAATAACACAATAGATTACATTCCAGCTTATTTTCATAATAAGTAGCGAAAAATCTATAAAATACACCTAACAGTGTTCAGGAAGCAAAATCTTTGTTGTTCAGTGTAAGGAAAAAATACCAAGCAAGAAAGCACAGCTACATTGTATTGATTAAGCAATGATCTCTATACAAGGCTCAGAAGGAAACAAATTTTGGAGAAAAAAGAAAAAAATCAAGTTAAAGTAATACCTAAGTCTCATTCCCTTCATCCACAAGCTTCTTTGAAAGTAAATCCAGTACTTTCTACATTTCTGAAACAGTAATATCTACCTTCTGTAAACAATTTATCCCAAGCCATGCTGGCTGAGGATGATGGGGCTTGTTGCCAATCTCATTTGAAAATAACCTGGTTAAGGAAGTTTGATGTGAAGAATAGTTGTGAATGTAAAGAAGAATAGATGTGAAGAAGAGTTGATTTGTCTGAGTGATGAAGGTACTAGTCGAAAAATCAGGAGATTGGGATTTTACTCCTGCCTTAGACATGAAAGCCAGCTGGGTGACTTTGGGCCAGCCCCTTTCTCTCAGTCTAACTCATCTCACAGGGTTGGGTTGTAGGGAAAATAGGAGGAAGAAGTATTATGTATATTTTATTCCTTGAGTTACTTATAAAGTAATAAACACAGGATAGATATCTAACAAGAATACTATTCATTCTCTCACTTTATATATGAATGGCAGAGTTGGATGCATGACAGTTTGAGATACCCTAGGCAAGCAGAACATGCACGATCCCACTTATAAGTCTCCACATGCTCTAAGAGTCCTTGCTCACTTGAGATTGAAAGACAGTCTGAAACACGGGGTAAATCAAAATTAAAAGAAGTGGATCTAGAAATAGCACTCTAAGAACTTCTAGTTCCCAAGATGTTTTTCTCAGCATATCACATGTAGACAACCACAAAGATAACTGCTCTGCCTTTTCTAATTTTAGTCTTTGGGTACAAAATGGTTGGTTTCTAAATTGGTAAGATGTCCTTTGTGAGCTGGTTTCTATTATTGAACCTATTTTTTTAAACAATACAACTAATTTCCTAAACAATTTTTAACAATACACCTGCAATTGTCCATGTGCATGAAAGTGGGGATAAGCAGAAGAATGGAAAAGGATCAGAAGCATGAGGCCTCCAGTTTCTCACAAAAGCAGCAGCTTCAGATGTCCAAACTATGATTCTGAATCAGTTTGTATGTGTACTCAACAATTTACTTAAGAAATCCTTTCTGTTTCCTTCTCTTAATATTTTAAACATATAGCACTATTACTTTTAATTGCATCTCTCAAGAGGAGTCACATTATTTAGTTAAAAATGTAATTAGACTATTGTATAATGAGCAGCTTAAAAAACAATAAAGCTTCAATACCCCAGGATATTATAATGAAATTTTGTATTCATGTTGAGGCCACAATTCTTTGTTTCATACTGAAATATTCCCAAAGCTGTTCCACACGAAGCAAAAAGTTGTACTGTAACTATAAAGCAAGAACTAACTCAGAAATTAAACTCTGGCCATGAAAGTCTATGTGCATATTTAGGTGCAAAATATTTCACCTTGAAACAAAATTGACTTATAGTCAGCATAATAATTGTTCTGTACCTTTTGAAGTTCTAGCTATTCCTTTATTTGTTGGAGAGGAAAAAATAGGTAAAATATACTGAAATGTGCTATATGAAGACAGGTTCTTCAAAACATAAATAAATATACAGTATGATTGAATGAATAAGGAGAACATCCAGCAACACTATAGTAATAAATATAATTAATTCTATATGATAGCCATAACTCAGAATCTGGGATTTGCTAAGTCATAATATAACTTATTTGGCATTGGTTTATTAACTTCATTATTGTGGTTTCTAAATTATGGTTCACGGTTTAATGAACTCTGTGATTCCAGCTTCTAGTGCTGCTTACATCTTCATCAAGGGACCTTTGGCAAAGCTGTGATGACTTTATATTATCTTATTAAAGTATTTTTTGGAAGTTGAAAGATAGAATTTGCTTTAAAAAAATCAATACATGTTAAAAAATATCTATATCTGTTCAAATTTCAGTCCTTATTATTTCTAACTAAAATAAGAAATAAGTGGAGCAACAAATAAAAAATGGGAGGCCTATACAGTTTTAAAATAAATACATAAAACCCAAACTATTACTGCTGTTACCCTCCAAAAGCAAAGGTGAATATGTGATTGATAAAGGGAATCTTTTCTTGATAAAGTTCAAATTTGAACAATGTTGAAAGTATCATATACATAATTATACTGGGCTAATTCTCAGAAACTTAGATTAAGATAGAAAAGTTTTCATAGTAGTGAATAGATTTCACTTCATGTCACTTTAGCCAAACCAACTATGTTTTTAATCATGCCAACCTGGTTATGATTCCTTTTTATATTTTGTTTTTAGATCTTTCTTGAATAGTACCACATGGATGAAGAGAAGCCCAAGGTGGCAATACCTATAATGAGTTGCTTTAAGTTGCTCTTAATTTTATGTCATCAGTATGCTATTTACTCTAATTCATCTTTACCTCTTCCATTATTAATGTTGGAACATTTTAATAAATAGACTGTTTGCCCTATCACTATGGAGAAAAACAGCAGAGTCAGTGTGTACCCTATGAAACTACTGAAGGCTGACAAATATATCACAAGCAAGCAAGCCTTCCCTGTAAGGAACATCATCTGTCCTTGTCCATCTAACAGGTATGAGTCTTCAGAATGGGACTTACAAATGGAGATAGACAGCCAGCGATTTATAGATCTGTCATCCTCCATAAGAAAGAAAATCCTTGTCCTTCAGATTGCTGCTGTTTGTTCAGCAGCCATTGTTCAGGGTGGAGATAAGGGATGCAAATTTAAAATGCCTGGAAGAAGGAATAAGATCTATCCAGTAAAACTGTTTTTTTTATCTTTAAGTTACTGACCACAGTTAAAAACAAATAGATTCACTGGGAATCTAAAGTTTATTAAAGTTTATTAAGAATTGAAAGTTTGTTGAGAATCAACCAAATAAAAGTTTTCAGACTGTGAAAACAAAAGACCTGTGCACAATACATCCTACATATATAGATGGTGGAGAGGGAAAGGTAAGCTATTCTCAGATTTAAATTGAGAAAAGAAATTAATGGAAAAGGTTAGCAATTTCATAAGGAAGAATGACAGGCAGGTTATAAATAATCAAGTGCTGAAGGAGGAAAGGGTTGTAAAAAATAAATGCTATACACAACTAATCATATCGTCCTGCAAATTACAAATAATGGAGTAAACAAGTTGATCGAGATTTTAGAAAGCCATTGTTATGTCCTTCAGTTAGGTTTTAGGCTGCAAAAAACAACCCAGAGATCTACAGGTGGTTGAATATTTTCCTCCTAGAGGCAGTTACTGGCAAATCTTACTGTCACTTGGGCAATTTATAGTTCCCGGCATGCTAATTATAATGAAAACTTTCTAAAACCACTTTTTTCCATTTTTCCAATCCATGTTTTTGCCTGCAGTAAAGCAGCTCGCTCATAATTCAACATAGCCAATTCAGCATAGCCACTGGAATTTTTACATACAGTAAACTAACAACTCACACTCAGATAATCCCAAGATCTTTTACCAACAGTGATCTTGAGAGGGAAAAGTCTAAAGCCCCAGTCACACTGCAGCAACGGATGGAAAGAGGATGTAAAACGGAGAAAAACACTTACCATCCATTGGTTAACGTGATGCTTCCGTTCTGTACTCACTGCCTCCGTTTTGCTTTCTCTCTATCTGTCCAGCATCCGTCTATTGACATTTCATCCACTCAAAAGGTTTTGAGCTGCTCAAAACTTTTGAGCGGAAAATGTATCAAATGCGTCCATTCTGCATCCACTAGGCATACAGGGGACATCCGTTCTGCATCCGTTGTCATCCGTTACGCATCCGCTATATCTGCTAGGCATCCGCTGCGCATCCGCGCAACTCGAATCCACTCCAGCGGTAAATGGACGCAGGGAGGAAGTGGAACGGACACGGAACAGACGCACAACGTTAGTAGCACGGATGGAGAAAGGATGAAAGCGGATGCAGCACACAAAGAAAGCATTTAAAACGGAAAAAACGTTTGCAGAGGGGACCTATCTCGGATATTAAGGATGTCTAGAGGATGCCTAGAGGATGCAAAAGGATGCTTCCTTTCCGCATCCGCTTTCCATCCGCTCTGCGTCCTCCCCCCGTCCGTTCCTTTCTGGAATTTTTCTTTCCTTCCTTCTCACAGCAGCATCTTCTACTAGTCTTCCCCAATTTGCCAACTCCCAACCAACATTCGCTGTAATGCTTGTCAAACAAAACTAAAGCAGTCATATCATAATTTTATCGATGAGAAAGAGCAGGCAGGGGAACTAATCATATAATGCAGTATTTGAGAGGAACATCAGTGGCAATCTACAAAACAGCTAAATTTCTAATAGATCTAGTTTCTACCAACTGCCCAGAGTATTCTTTCTTTATTGGCCAAATGTGACTGGACAAACAAGGAATTTGTCATTGGTGCATGTTTGGTAGAAACACTTATTCTGAGAAATATATTTCCTGTGCTGCTGATGAGCAGCAATCTGGCTATATGCCTGTTGTTGCCATGCTACATTTATATATTCTGAATTCCAATGCGAAGACATTCTTCTCTATCTTACACCCACTCCCCCAGATCTTTCCACTCCCCAAACCCCCAGAGATTAAAATAATTGGTGCTGTTCCCTTACAGGAGGAAGTTCCTGATAGCCTCAAATTTGGGGACCTGCAGCTTGAAATAAAGCCCATGTCACACTGGCCAATGGATGCAAAAAGGACACAGCGGATGAGCAAAATGTTCCATCCGTTGTTATCCGCTCTCAAAAGGGGCAAACATTTGCATAACCGGAGCGGATAACACGGATGCGGGGAGGACGCAGGGCGTATGCAAAGTGGATGCGGAACGGAAGTCAAGTGGATGGAAGCGGATGGGAGCGGATGGCACATCCGCAGGGCTTCCGGGGGGCCTCAGCGAAGCGGACACAGAATGGAAAGAGCGGGTGCAGAGCGGACGCTGAACGGATGAAGCGGATGCACAGCGGAAGCCTAATGGATGCCTGGCGTTAATTGCGCACGCGGGGAGGATGCATTGCGTCAGCCCCGCGGATATAATGGAAGCAGCTCGGAAGCAGGTCGCCATTCAGAGGAAAGACCTGCTGCCGGACACATCAACTGCCTTGCCTGCCCTGCCTGCAAGCCTTGGTGCCAGCCTTGCTACCAGCCTTGCTGCCAGCCTTGCTGCCAGCCTTGCTGCCAGCCTCTCTGCCAGCCTTGCTGCCAGCCTGCCTGCTAGCCTCCCTGCCAGCCTCCCTGCCAATCTTGCTGCCTGCCTGCCTGCCTGCCAGCCTTGCTGCCTGCCTTCCTTCCTGCCAGCCTGCCTTACTGCCTGCCTGCCTTACTGCCTTACTGCTATTGTGGGGCATAGCTGTTTTAGTTTGAAATATTGCGAAGTATTTTAATAGCTCATACTCCTTATCCCTGATTCTAGGCTTGGACTAGTATCTTGTAATCCATCTTTGGCTGCTGTCCATTTATATTAATTGTAATCAGTTTTTTCTCTTCCATGATTATATTTTGTAATTAGGTTTAGCAGCTCTCATAGATCTTGGTTCACATTGTTCTTTGGCTTCTACCTTTCCATCTACTGTACCTTCTTCATTTTCAGTCGCCATTTGGAAGTCCTTTTGGAATTCAATTCATGAGATTTCTTTTTCTGTCTCTTCCTCTTTCCCTCCAAAAAATTCTGTGTAAAATGATTCAGCTTTCTCAATTGAGTCAATTCTATGTTTCTGTTCTTGCCATGTGAACATTAAACCTACTGGAATCAGCCATCTATAATTCACCTCTTTTTAAAGTAGCATTTTGGTCAGAAATTGGTATTCTCTTCTCATCTCTCTCACTCTTCTGGGTACTTGTTTCAGGACCACAATCTCCTTGTCTTTATATTTCAATGTTTTCTCTCTTATCACTTGCAATATTTGTGTTTTAATGGCTTTCTTTGTCAATCTGATGTGAACTTCCCTTGGTAAGCTATTTCTCATTGCATATCTTGTGAAGACTCAATAAACCTCATCTATTCCATCCATCATCTTCTCTTTCATTATTTCCAAAGCTTCAGCCAAAATTTCTACCATTATCTCAGCTAGATTTTGTCCCTTTTCTTCCTCTATGTTTTAGAATCTGAGATAAAATTCTGATATGTCCATCTCCCATCTCAGCATCCCACTTTTATCTTGTTCAATCACAGATAATCTGCTATCAATGTCTCCAATCTTTATCTCTTTATTTATTTTCTTCTTCAATTTTTTGGAATCTCTCATCATACTTCATCATCATTTGTTGAATGTTCTCCATCTTATCATCATTTTTCCCTGTTCTTTGTTCAATGTTCTCTGTTCTCTTCTCAATATTCTCTGTTCTTATTTGAATTTTGAATTCCTTGCATAATCATCTGCAGGGTCACTTTTTCCTGTTCCTTTTCTTGCCGTAACATTGTCTGTATTGAACATTGTCCTCCAGATGGTGAAGAGGAAGTAGAAGTTGAGGAACCAGGGGCTGTTAGTTTCCTACTCATTTCAAACAATTTAAAATCTTCAGGTTCTTCTAGACCTTAATCCACTTGTGAAATAACCAATTGCAATTCCAAATAAAAATAGGAGGAAAAAAGAAACCAAATAGTAGTGATAATAATAATAAAAATTTCTTCAGGTTTTTGTTTACCTTAATCCAATCGATTGGCTAGATAGCAGTAAAAACTCAAAAATGGAAGAAAAAAGCATAAATACACACAAAAAAGAAAAAATTGTTAAATCCTGAAAAAGGCAGAAAAGTAAAAGGTAAAAAATTAAAACGGAGAAAAAAAATTCTTCAGGTTCTTCTAGACCTTAATCCAATTACGAGGTCTCAGGTATAAAAGGATGTATAAGAAAAAAAAGAAAGTCACACAAAAAAACAATATATAAAGTAAATAGAAAAAAAATAATATAGGGGAGGGAGAGAGAAAAAAGAAAAGAGACTACTCCCTTTAAAAAAAGGAAAGAAATCATTAATACTCGAGCTTTTCCTTTAAAATAAAATGCAAACATAAAAATTTGACTTCAAAAGACAAAAAGAGAGACAAAAATCAAGGTCCAAAAGGCCAAAAATCCAAATAGCTATTATAAAAGTAAAGCCCATGTCACACTGAACCAAGAGATGCAAAGAGGATGTAAAACGGACAAAAAAGCTTGCCATCTGTTGGAAAACACGATACATTCATTGTGTACTTACTGCATACGTCTTTCAAACACTCTATTCATAAAACATCCATCTACTGCTATTTCATCCGCTCAAAAAGTTTTGAGCTGCACAAAACTTTTTGAGAAGATGAACTTTCCGCCGCGTACGATCTCCACGACACATACAGGCAACAAACGTTCTATGTCCATTGTCATCCGTTACACATCCGATGTATCCTCTTGGCATCCTCTGGCCATCCACGCAACTCACATCCACTGCAGCAGAAAATGGAAAGAGGGAGGAAGCGAAAGGTCCGCGGAACGTCCACACAGCGTTCGTAGCACAGACATAGAAAGGATGTAAGCGGATGCATCTCGTATATAAAGCATTAAAACGGACAAAACATTCGCATATGGGATGTATCTCGGATATTTAGGATGTCTGGAGGATGTCTAGAGCATGTGGAAGGACATCTAGCAGAAAACCGACATTTCCTATAAAAAGGGGGAGGAAATCACCTGGATCTCACTATCAGTTCAGCAGCCCTGGTGTGCAGACCTCTTCAGCCTTGCTCTTGCTCTTCCACATCATCCATTGATCTCCACCATGGATCATCGCACACTCCTTTTGGTAGCTGCCATCATTCAACACCAGGACCAAGCCCTCTTCAGACTGTTTCACCTTTTCTATGCAAGGGGAAGAAGGAGACGTCCAAGAGCTGTCTGGGTCCGAAGATGGATTGGGAGAAGAGTGGAGTTTGGACTCTATGACAAGCTGATGGTGGAGCTGAGGAATGAAGACCCTCATGCATTCCAGCACTTCATGAGGATGCCACCAGCCATCTTTGACGAAGTTGTGGAGTGTATGAGACCCAGGTTGACCAAGGCAAACACCAACTTCCGTCCCAGCCTGGACCCTGGACTGAAGGTGGCACTGACTCTGCGCCACCTGGCCTCTGGGACCATGTACAGAAACATGCAGTATGCCTGAAGGGTGCCACACAACACCATCAGCATTGTGGTCAGAGAAGTGGTGCAGACCATCATCGAAGAATATGTGGAGGAGCGCCTCCATTGTCCCACCACTGAAGAAGGCTGGAGGAAAGTTGCAGAGCAGTGGTATCAGAGGTGGAACTTTCCCCAAACCGTTGGAGCCATAGATGGGAAGCACATGGCCTGCAAAGCTCCAGCCAACTCAGGGTCCAATTATTTCAACTCCAAGGGCTTCTTCAGCATCATCCTCTTTACCATGGTTGATGCTGACTACAAGTTCATGTACATCGATGCTTCAGGCAATGGGTCAGCTTCAGATGCCCACTTATACAACGCCAGTGACCTCAAGGATGGGCTGGAATGCAACCTCATCATGGGCTTCCCAGATCCAGACCCCCTACCCAACGACACACAAGATGTGTCCTACTTCATCGTGGGTGATGACGCCTTCTCCATCAGAACCTACCTCATGAAGCCCTACACTTCCAGATACCTCACCCGTGAAGAGAGGATCTTCAACTACAGGGCAAGACGGGTGGTGGAGAACACCTTTGGCATCCTGGCCAACAGGTTCCAGGTACTTCTCACCACCATGCAGCATCGCCCACAGACCATGAGGAGCATCGTGGAAGATTGCTTCATCCTGCACAATCTCATGTGCACCTGCTACCCAGTGTTGCAGAACAGGCTTGTGGACCGTCAACAAGGCAATGTGGACATGGAGCCTGGTGAATGGAGGCAAGGACTAAACCTGACAGACACTGTGGATGTGCAAGGCCCCAACAGAGCTTCACGTGGAGGGAAGAAGCAGCGCAACCTCCTGAAACACTGGTGCAACTCCCCAGCTGGAGCAGTGGAGTGGCAAGACAGGATGGGAGATGCTTAATGGATGCTTCCTTCAGCCTGTCTCATCACAATGATGAGAATGTGCCATGTATGTTGAGTGGCCTTACAATGAACAGGGCATTAATAAAGAGTTTTGTTTATGTTGAAATGTGTTGATCAATGATTAAATTGTTCTTGATAATAAAGGGCCATGTGTGTGGCAGCTGGGAGGGTGGACCATACAGTCACACAATGCTTGCACTGGAGGTTTATCTATCCCACAACTATCCTTATCCCACAGCTATCCTTACCCATCCCACAGCTATCATTACCCATCCCACAGCTATCCATCCCACAGCTATCCTTACCCATCCCACAAGCATGCAAAGGCTTAACCCTTTTTTCAAAGTTTTCCCCAACACTTTATTAAGTAAAAAAAATGAACCCAGTGTGTGAAGCAAAGATAACCTTTATTAATAGCAAACTGTATGACTTTATTAAAAAGCAAAATGACCCAAGTGTCTTTAAGCAAAGATAAGGTGAACAGGTAACAACTCTGGCACTCTTCTCAGTCACTCTGAGGCATTCCCATGGTCTCAGATGTAATGGGGCCAGGGACTGTGGAGGTGGATGTTGCTGGAGTGCTGGTCTGAGGTGCCATTGGGGTGCCTGGCCCCGAGATGGTGTGTGCAGGAAACTCTCAGAGAGCTGACTCAGTCCCGTGAGATTGAGAGGCACTTCCTCAAGGGCCTGGGATGTGAGGCCCAAGACTGATGACAGATGTTCTGAGAAAGGGCTTGGCTGTGGGGTGGAGGAAGGAGGAGTGTAGTGGGGCTGTCTGGTCTGCAGCTGGGTCAGTTGAGGCGTCTTTGGCATCTGTGGTGTCCGAGGAACCTGGGTGTGGACTGGGAAGGACTGCCTCTGCTGTGGGAAGTCCTGGAAGTGGTGGGCTTGGTTTGCAAGGGACTGCTGAAATCCGTCGAAGGGCCTCGGGCATGTCCATGAGGGTCTGGCTCACATACGTGATGAAGGGCTTGTGGTTGGAGGATGGTATGTTGAAGTGGCCCAGCTGGGAGAGGAAATCTGTACTGCCTTTTATTGTGTCCCTGATCTCCAAGAGGACAGTGTGCCTCTGTCCCTCCGGTCTGGCTCTCTGCCTGCTTTCTGTGGAGGTGGAGCTGGGGTGGGGGGTGGGTTGGTCTCTGTTGGCTGCTTCTTCTTGCTCCATCTGAGACAGGGGATCCTCCACCTCCTCTGGCATGGGGAGTGCAGCTGTCGGGGTGGGGGGTTTTCTGTCTTGGGGCCCTCCAAGGACACCTGCCTGGACACTGTACCTGTCTCCTGGCTGGAAGAGGAGTGGCTCTCTGTGGGCTGTCTGAGGGAGAGGGTTGACAGAGGGGCTGCTCCTTGGTGGCAGATCTCACCCTCCAGGAAGCTGCACCTGGCCATGACATAGGTCTCCCGGTCAGTGAGCTTGACAGCGGCCTGCCCAGATTTCTTCAGTTGCAGCTTGTCATACCAGGTGTGCATATGCTTCCACCACCCCAGGAGGACATCGGAAGTGTAGCCCAGGCTCTCCGCCTTCTGTCTCCACTCTGCCTGCTTCCACTTGGTGTCACGATAGAGCCTGTGGCCCTTCCTCCACAGGTACTTGTTCTCCTTCAGCCATTCCAGCACCTCCTCCTCATGGTCCTCAGAAATGGAGTACTGTTTCCTCTCCCCCTTCTCCTTTGTTTGCCTCTTCCTCCCTCTGGCAGGGGCTTCAGGGCCTTCAGCAGCAGGGCTTTGAGGGCCTTGGGGCTGGTCCACCACAGCAGCAGCAGCAGGAGAAGTAGCAGCAGCAGGAGGAGGAGAAGCAGCAGCAGCAACACCAGGAGCAGCAGCAGCAGAAGCACCAGCAGCTTCAGAGTCAGTGCCAGGGGGTGGGATGGTGGTTCTGTCCTTCTTGCCAGGGCTGGCAGGAGTCGGCACAGGCTTCCTCTTCTTCCCCATGGTGTTCTCTCAAGATGTCTCTGGCAGTAGGTTTTTCCTCAGAATAGTGACCTGCTTGCGAGCTGCATCCTTTTATATCCACAGAGCTTACGCAATTCATCCTCCCCGCATGCGCAGTGAACGCTTTGCATCTGCTAGGCATCCTATAGGCGTCCGTGATGCATCCGCGTCATCTGTTATGCATCCGCTATGCTTCCATTCCTTCCGCTACACGTCCGCTTCACTATTCTCTCCCGGAAGCCCTGAGGATGTGGCATCCACTTCCATCCATTTTCATCCACTAGGCTTCCTATGAACATCCACTTTACATCCCCACTACATCCTCCCCCCATCCGTTCCTTTCCGTTGTTGTCCGCTCTGTTTATGCAAATTTGGGGCACTTTTGAGAGCGGATAACAACGGATGGAAATTTTGCTCGTCCACTGTGTCCTTTTTACATACGTTTTGCATCTGTCGGCCAGTGTGACCTAGCCTTAAACTTGTAAGGAGGGGGGGGTGTTAAAGTAGGAAATAGCACAGCTTAAAAAAAATTAAAACAGCACACTGCACTTGGTTTGATTGTCCAAGGCTTTTGTTAAAATTTATAACTCTCTTCTCCAGAGTCTTATCACCTTTTTTTTTCTATAAGCTTCAACACCAGACTCCAGCTGTTGATAGAACCCAGAAGAGCACCTGCAATAATACTCTCCCATGCTCTCCCCTCTATCTTATCAAACAGGCAATGTCCTTGAAAAGAAGACTCAGTTCTTTCTCAGCTTTGTCTGGTCAAGAATATATATGTGTATGTATATAAATATATATATGTGTGTGTGTGTGTGTGTGTGTGTATGTGTATGTGTGTGTGTGTGTGTGTGTGTTTTTAAGTTTTCGTGGGTACTTACATGTGTGCTGTTCAGCTTCCTTCGGGTATTATCCCACGTCATTGTAGTGCTTTTAAAGTTGTAGCAACGTTTCAGCAGAATCTCATCTGCCATCAGGCTTCTGTATTGAGTTTGTATGTGGGTCAGGGTCTCACAGCCGTTGATTTTAAATTTGAGGCTAGCCTATTATTGTGGCAGGATGTTTTTTTCTACATCCTGATTGGTTGGGAGTCTTGGTCTGTGTTTACTGGACTTGGAGTTTGGTTGATTGGTGTTTCTGGTTTTTTCTGTCTGTTTTGTGGCTTTGATGGGCTGGCAACACTCTGTTCTTGTGTTGGAGGCTTTCAGTGCAGCTTGGCTCCATGTGAAGGGATGGCTGCTCTTCATTAGCAAGACCTCTTCCCTGATCCAACACCTCAAAGCCACAGGACATGAAATTGACTTTAAAAATACCAGAACCATTGCCAAAACTGAACACTTCAACAACAGAATAATCAGAGAAGCCATAGAGATAGAGAAACGCCCACACAGCATGAATAGACGAGATGATACCTCCCGCCTACCAACCATTTGGAAACCTGCCCTCATTAATAAACGAGTAACTAACTTGAAGAATGACACCAGACCCACACCCGCAAGTGCCACACAAGATGCTACCACCACACTTTCACACAGAAAAAAGACCCACACCCACACAGAAGAGGAGACACGACCACGAACCAGAAACCATACTGCAGCTGCACCACTACCCGCTTCAAACCCCTCTGACCCATACAAGAAGCAAACTGACACCCACCATGAAGATGTGGCACGACCACGAACACGAAGCCAAACAACAAAATCACAGCTCACCAGCTCAAATCCCCCAGTAACTAAGACTAACCTGAGCACAACCAAGCCCCCACCTAAGCAGAACACACCCCCAGCCAATCAGAATTTGATTTTGATTGGCTGGCAACACTCTGTTCTTGTGTTGGAGGCTTTTAGTGCAGCTTGGCTCCGTGTGAAGGGACGGCTGCTCTTCATTAGCAAGCTGCTATTCATTAGCAAGCTGGGTTTCACCTGGGTGCCTGGTGGGGGGGTTAGGTTGGAGCTATCAGAGGGAGTCTGTTTTTGCCCAGGTGTTTGCCTGGCTTGTGGCATGGAGATCTTTCTATTTGAGAGTGCAGGCTTCCAAATGATTGACAGTCTGGTGGAATCATCTCTTCTATTCATGCTGTCAGGTCTTTTTTCAATCTCTATGGCTTCTCTGATGATTCTGTGGCTGGGGTTTCCTATAGTGGCCAGGGTTTTAGTGCCATTGAAGTTGATGTTGTGGCCTGTGGTTTTCATGTGTTGGACTAGTGAGGAGGTGTGTTCCAGCTTTTTTACTGCATTTATATATATATATATTTCCAAACCTCTACTTGGCAGTGTTAAAAGTTTCTTTTGCTTTCACTTTCCTCCTCCTTTTCCAAACAAAATATAATGAAAATCAGTTAAAAAGGGGAAAAGATATTTAAAAAAATGACTAAAAGGGAGTCTCTAGCCTAAAATATTATAAAGTCAAAAAGGAATGAAAAAATAGGTGGAAGAAGAAAAAAACAGTCCAGTTTCAAAATATAAAATCACGTATAGAAAATCCAGCAATGAGGAAAAAAAATAAAAATATTACTTTGACATTCCTGTTTAAAATTGCCACTTAATCACTTCTGTCAAAACTTTTACAGATTCTTTCTTTTCCTTAGGGTGTCCTTTCAAATCTTAAAATAAATAAAAAGTTCTCACCAAACCTTCACACTTTCTCTTTCCGTTCTCTTCCGTTTCAGAGCTGTCCCAACTTCAACAGCTTTATTGGCTGCTTCTTTGCCCCTGGCAAAAAAGAGCTTCTCCTGAATCTACCAGGGACTTTGCAGTATCCCTGGGATCGACAGGATGCGCTCTTTACATTCACTGTCTCTTCGGGATGGTTTCGATCCAATTGGACCATCCAGGAGCAAAGATATCGGCAGCTATCTCAGACCTCCGAGATCACATGCCGTATCGTTGCGATGCCAGCTCCGCCCTCCCATCTTTGGTGACAGTCACAACAAACAAAAAAGAAGAATGCATATCTTCCATGTTGTCTCCTCAAGTTTATCCTGGAGGTTTTTGCTTTTCTTGCTGTGTGATTTAAATGAAAAGAAAAGGAAAAAAAAATAGAATGCAGCAATATACAATGATCCTTTACGGATTATACAAACACTGATTCTTCTGAAATATAGCCCCTGGAGCTACCGTCAAAAGACACTATGCTGCTATTTTGATTCTTCATAATTACATAATGATATGGAAAGAAAGAAAAATATTAAAAGAGTTGAAAAACACAGAAGGATGATCAGTGAAATCACTTCTTCTTCTTCACTGAAATTATATTAATGAAGCAGTAGAAATGGCATGATGCTATACCAGCCTAATCTGGAAGTTGCTTAACAGAAAATGAGGGCATGAATTATTTGATTTTGAGCACATATGGATGTAAAAAGAATGCTTTTATGGCACTGTTTTCTTTGAGGTGTTTCTGCACAACTGTGAGCTTATAAATGAACAAAGAACAGTTGTGGATGGGGACATGCCGGCAGGCTGTGTTATAGGCAATAGCAACATTGGCAAATATTCGGTTCTTCAAATAATGTGAAGCACAGCTGGAATACAAGTACAAATTGCACAGCCTTCTAAATAATATAAAAGCGATTTGGCCACATTTGAGTCTTCAGACAAGCACATAGGCATTTCTTTTTGCATATTAACACCATAATGCATGAACTCAGTTTGATTTTAGGAAGTGGGGGAACAAAATGTTTCTGAGAAATAAATAGAAACTGACAGATGATTAAACTAATAAATAAAAGCATGACTAGAAAGAAGGATTCACTTGAAATTTTCCTGCAGTAATTACATCTGACTCCATAAAGTAGTGATAATTTCTGCATTAACTTACAGGATCCCCAGAAGGCTGCATTACAGAGCAGAGCAACAGAGGAAGCGGTTTATTTCCATATTTATTCAGGAAAGGAAGCATTTCCTTCAGGGTTTCATCTACCCAAATGTTTGCTTGATTATATTTCTGCCTACATGAGTGACCATATTTTTGCAGTTTTTTCCTTCTTGACACTTTTCATTTTTAGCATAAGGTTCAGATACTAATTTGTGAATATATTCATCTTTGGATTCTCACTTATCTTTCATCTCAGATTTATTTTTATTGTTATTGCTGATACTGCAGTGACCTTTTTGTTTCTTAAGGTCTATGATGTCTTAACACCATTTTTGCATATTCTTTCTTTCTTTGTTCCGCTGGATTCCCCCCCCCCCCCCCAGAAGAGACTCACTGAAGTTCCTGTTTGCCAACTTCTGCTGGAATCCATTTCCTGGCATGTAATCCTTACAGCATTTACTTCCCTTTATCACTGGTGTCCTGAGTGTCAAATAAATCAGAAGATTTAGCCACATAAGTATGAAATTGATATTCAGTGCAGCCACCCGTGAATTGTGCTTGATGATTTTTGACAGGTCACCACACATGCATTGGGTTCTTCAGTTGGTTTCATTAATGTGTGAACAGAAGTATGATGTAATCAATACAAAGCATCGCTATAAAATATCCCAAATCTCTGCCAAAGTAGTACTGCATATTGCTTCATCCTTTGGTTTAGTAGAAAACATTGCTTTTTTCCAAAACAGACAAAACATACATTATCAAAAACCATTCCCTATTATCTTTAAAATCATAAAATGTTCTGGTCTTAGGCTTCAACCCTTACCTGGCTGCAGTCTGACTCAAAAATATCCTAGAATTGCCGAAAGACACATTTCTAGGGAATCCCTTACCAAAAGTGATTGATAGGCATCAATAGCAGGTGAAAAGAGCAGCTGAATACCATTTTCATGTTTTATTTCCTTGCCATTTTCCCTACCATTTCTGACCATTTCATTCTTCTTTCTTTTCCAGAAATCAAGGCCTGTTCTGAACTGACAAAATTTTCATTCACATTTCTATTATAATCCGAGTTAATTCCTTTTAGGTTTCCCTTGTATGAAACAATATATTTATTTTAGATTGTAGCAAGCTTTGCAGTGGGTAATCTGACAATTAAATGGGACTGAGATTCTTTTTTCATGAAGACAGATTTTTTTTAAATTTCTATGAATCCCACCAGACTAAAATTGCAGGCATTCTGAAGGCACATCTTTATAAGATACATATGTATGTTCTGGCTGATTTTTGCAGGCAGAACTCCCTCATTTCCTTGCCTTAAGACACACAGAAGTTACCAGATGGTGGCTGGAAATGGATAAGATTTAATATCTACTTTTAGCTTCAGATTTAAGATGGAATTTGTAGGCAGAAGAATTTTCTAGATAACAAATTGGCATAGAATAACATCTATTCTGAGAGTTACATGTTTTCTAGAGCAGTAGGATAAAACTAAGAACAGGCTTTAGGTCCTCACCCCACCCCGGCCCAATATGTGCTTTTGAAGGCATTAGAACCAGTTTGGTGGTGTGGTAAAAGATGCTAAATTATTATCTGGGAGGGATGTGAGTTTTATTCCAACCTTAGACTGAATAAGTAAAAAAATTAAAAGCATATCCACATAGTTAGGTTTCTTCAACAATTTATGGAGAACAGGAATGAATGGCATCATTTTTTGCTCACCTCAGCCCACTGCAAATACAATTTCCTGCCCCCAATTAAACATATTGTGTTTTCGTAGCTTAAGCATTGCATTTCACTGCCTGCTATGCTTTAATTTATTTTAGGCCAATGTATCTCAATCTTCACAACTTTAAGATTATGGACTTCCAATGCCCAGAATGCCCCTAACCAGTTGCCACCTGGCCATTAAGTTTCTCTGACTTTTGATTTCTTTCCTAAAGATGTTTCACAAACCAGTTGCTCCAAAATATTAAGATTTAAATATAATATGTGGATGGCGGTGTGGGTCAACAGGTCAGTAACGACATTACATTATATTCATGCAAAAGAGACTTTGTGGACTTACTTCATAATAATGAAGTAATAATGAAGATAATACTTCAAGTTATTAGCATGGTTGCCAGAAATGATAAATCAAGATTGATATTCCTTGAGAAGAAAATAATGAAAATTCAGCTTGATCATATGTATACTTGGAAACAAGCTCCTCTTACATAGTTGGAATTTTTTTCTCTCTCTTTTAAATATGCAAAAGATAAAAAGTTAGAAATGTTGTAACCAATGAAAGATACAAAAATATGGCCATCAAATTTTACAGACTTAATATTTCATTTTAATTAACAAAGGATAGAACTTAATGAGCCACAGAATATGTGCTGTTCATTTATATGCCTTCTCAGAGAGTTTTAACTTTCAAAGTGCACTGACTATAAATTATAATTAGACTTACTTATATAGATAAGACATTGCATCAGTTTCTGAAAAACTGCCCTTGTCCTTATTTATTGACTATAAGGGTTTGAATAACAAAGCAGTAAGAAGTTTCATATTTTGATGAAAAGAAGTTGTTATTTTATTGCTGAAATCCTTTGTCAGAATTATGTTTAGAATTTCATGTCTACTTTATTGGGCTATCTGACAAACTTTAATTATGTGTGTATAACCAGTTACAGACTATCCATTATCAGAAGACAAAATGATAAGAAAGTAGCAAACCAAAACTGTTTTATCTTTGTCATTTTTTTTTCAGGATAGGTAGACATACTTTCCCCTTCCCACTATTTTTATTTTCTATAATGCATGGGACTTAAGACCTTCATGAAAAATTAAGATGATACTGAAGGTGGGAATTTGAAATATGTCTATTATACTTTCTGGAACTTTGAATAGCACAATGAGTATCCTTCCTATAGACCAAGTAATATCACTGGCCATAAAAAATCTTGTGCCAGGTTAACTCTCTCATTTTGGCTTCACACATGCTCTCCTGAAGGCAACTAGCAGCACCTTTGTACCTGCTTGTAGAAATTTGACCATCAGTAATCTCAGCACAACTGTTCAGTTTGAAAGCCATTAACATTTAACTTTAAGATATTGCAATTATATATCACTGGGTACAATGTTAAGAGTACTTGATGTCATCAAACAACTATACCCAATAACAGGCAATGTGCAGTTCTTCTGGCACTTCAACTCAGGTGGGCAGTTTTCTCTTCCACAGTTTGGTGGTGGTGCAGTGGTTAGAGTGCAGTACTGCTGGCTACATCTGTTGACAGCCAGCTGCTTGTATTTTGGCAGATCGAATCCCACCAGGCTAAAGGTTGACTCAGCCTTCCATCCTTCTGAGGTGGGTAAAATGAGGACCCAAATTGTTGAGGGCAATATGCTGACTGCAAACTGCTTAGAGAGGACTATAAAGCACTATAAAGCTTTATATAAATCTTAGTGCTGTTGCTATTGCTATTGGTGAAAGGATTTAGGCCTTATACTACTTACACATAACACTATAATATAGGTATGTGGTTTGGGGCATTTGTCTACACCTACATATGATTTGCAGGTCTTTCTTATGGTTGCTAGCAGCCCAACTCACAAGGTTTTCTCTCAGCATGATAGGAGGGTCTAGCAGATCTCCTGACATTGCTCATAGCTGAGCCTATACTAAAGCTTTGGTTATGCAGTTAACTATAATCTGATTGATGAGACTGAAATTTTCAAGAAGTTTGTCTTTCTATCTGGTATCTGAAACACTGAACACAAATTAATAACATGGGATCATACTTTCTGTGTCCCTAAATTCATAATTCCTGACTTTCTGCCTTAATTCTGTTACCAGTGGTGGGATTCAATTTTTTTTACTATCAGTTCTGTGGGCGTGGCTTGGTAGGCATGGCAGGGAAAGATACTGTAAAATCTCCAGTCAGAGGTGGTATTTGCTGGTTCTCTAAACTACTCAAAATTTCCACTACCAGTTCTCTAGAACTGATCAGAACCTGCTGAATACCACCTCTGTTACAAACCTATTTGTACTTGCAATTTTACCCACTTGTGGGACCTGAACTGGTACTTTTCAAATGTAGTAGTAATACTGTATTTTCTGAATCCTTGTTCGGAGTCCAACATATTTTTCCTAGATGAGCCTATATAGCCATAACATTAGAGATTTCTAGATACTCCTTTCCCCCACATGATAGCAATCTCCTTACCTTCATATTCTTCATGTGCCTTGGTCACCGTCAGGAAAATGAAATTTTTTACTTCCTACTGTGGCAGTTTTCCCCTTGGTTCTTAGCACAAGTTCTGAAGATTTAAAATGTGCAATTTCTCTGAAAACTCCTTGCTGAAGTGATGAATTGTCTTGAAGGCAATCCTTTAGTTTGGCTGAGTGTTCTCTCCTGTCTCTCATATCATGACTCATGAAATCTTAACTTCAGGCATGGTGTCAGTTTTTCTCTGATGCACCATTTTCTAGTCTTGTGGGTCCATAAGCTTCAAGTAGAGCAAGTAACTGCAGATCATTTCTTGAGTATATTTTGTAAAAAGCATTTTGTGGATCAGTTCAGTGTAATAATTAAGGAGCTGGACTGGAACTCTGAATTCTGAATTCTAGGCTCCTTAGGCATGAAAGCTGGCTGGGTAACTTTGAGTCAGTCATACTCTTTTAGTGCAATTCAACTCATAGGTTTATTGTTGTGGGAAAATGACAGGCAGGAGTATTATGCATGCCCTCTTGAGTTGAACAAAATAAAGTGGAATACAAATCTAATAATAAAAATCAAAATGTCACAATTTATTTTCAAGTAGCTGCCACATTTGTTGAATCAGAATTCAGATTGCATTGATACAAATATACTGAGGACATATTGTACTTTTATCTAAATATTTAGTGTTTTATCAACAGAGAAAAAGTGAAATAATAGATAAGAAAGTTACCAAGACAAACCATATGTTGAAAGTACACATGGGCACCAAAGAAGCCTGGATAGGTCAACTAATGATTGCATAGACAGGCCCCTCTGCATCAAAGGGGTTTTAAAAAAAAATAGTAGCTTCATGACATGGGTAATAAAAGCATCTGGCTTATGTTTGTTTTGCAGAAGAAAATTTGAACACAAGATTTAAATAACATCTTCAATGACCATGATATACCATCTGGCTTTCAGTGTAAATAGCTTGGTGATGACAAATAATTTTGCATAATGAGAGAGTTGCTGCCAGCTCGCACTAACAGGAATATTGCAGCACTTTACACTTTTTTTTTTTTACTACCAGGTAGAAATCTCCGGATTGTTAATACTAGAAGAACATGCAGTGGCATATCTAATGCACACGTCTTTTTTCTTCTTTGTGCAAGGGATTAATCACTGGGTAAATTTAACTTTATAGTTCAAATATAACAGTCCCTAGTCCTTTTTATTTTAAAATAACTAACAAAAAAGATACCAAATCTTTAAATGGGATTAATTAAATCCTCTTGACTATTGAAATAATAAAGTACCTGCTTCTATGTAATCCCTAGGTTGCACATTGAAGGATTTATTGGTAATTCTCTTACTATTAGGTCAGCATTTTAACCTGTTCACCTCTAATACAATATTGTTGTATTCAGCAAATCTACCACAATGATAGATCTGGCTGCACAAAATGTGTGCTTTGGGGCACTGAATATAAAAGATATTCCTGTACCTTTCCTAATAACAATGAAACACTGACAATGCCTGGACAGCCTAATATCTAGATTTCTAAAGATACAGTGCATGTTGTTTCTGTTGTGCTCCGATGCTGTCAAAATCAGCAAACAAGCCTGTTATATTTGGGTTGAGAATTGTTTATTGCATCCAAGCAAGTAAGACTGTAAATCATTTTTAATTCAATTTTGAGATTGGTTGCGAATCATGGTTCATTTGGATGCAAAGCATATTTCTGGATTTGTTCATCCTGGCTGTGTTTGCACCGTACACTGAATACTAAGATATCCAAACATAATACAATTTCAGGTTTTTGTTCTATCTGAAACCAGGAAATTGGGTTAATTGAGTAGATGATTACATTAACCATGGACATTTTATTACAACAGCTATATGAAAAAAGCAAATAAAAAAAATAAAACAAGACTTGATAAAAAAGAAGCGGCTACATACAGCAATTCTTCTTGTAGTTTAATAAGCCAAAATTAGCTTATTGGTGCAGCAAGCCAAGAAGTGCCAGGAGAAATATGACAGGATTCACTGGGGGAGTTTTTGGGGGTTATGGGTGTGGGTATAAACAAGCGTTGTAAAACAGAATTTCATGATCTGTGTTGTTTTTTTATCCCTTGAACTAGGTTATTACAAAAAGACATTCCAAATGGGCAGCAATTCCCCAGGGAGTGTTTTTTCAGGCTGCATGATTGTTCTACTGAGGTCATCTAATGATGAGTTTGTCCTCTGCACTATTTTCCCACACTGACCACAGGTTACATGCTTGAGGATAATACTGTTGTTAGAATTAATTATCTAAATTCTAAAACCCAACAATGGCCCCAAGACTGGACTTTATTACTGTAGAAAACCTAAAAATGAACTTGGAATGGAGGGCTCTTTTCTGGTTTTTCTTTTTGCAGTTATGACATCATTACAACTTCCCCAAGACTGTAGCTTGACCATAATTATTCCAACCTTCACAAAAGCAGTAACCAGCAAGACTCAGCAATGATCATGGGCATTGCCTGTCACCTAATTCCACTTAATTAGTAAGTTGGGTGCCCAAATTGCAAGGAAAAATATTGATGTGTTAAGAAACCAATTGTATATTTCAGAAGTAGGATATTTTTGAGAGGTCAAGCAATGATATTACAATGCTCAGCTAAGAAAATGCCAAATTCTGCTCTTTGTTATGTACTATTGAATATAGAAATTTTAGAACTAGGTTCAATTTCAAGAGAAAAGATGTGCAATGAACTTAAAAGTTCTGCTAATAACAAATTAATATTAAAGGAAAAATATTGAAGTGTTAAAAACCCAATTGTTTATTTAAGAATGAGCCAGCAATATTCTGCAGTCAAAAAAGCCAAAACTGTTTTGGACTGCTTCATTAGAGCTATGGCTCAAGGATTTCATTCTTGCACCTACCCATGGCACCCTCGGCCTACATTTTACAGTGTTCAGCTTTCTGAAACCAGCTGCTCATTTGGATATTTGAAGGGTCCTTGGTGATGCAGTGGTTAGAAGTATTGCAAGCTAATTCTGCTGACTGCTGACTGCTGGCAGTTTGAGTCTCACTAGCTCAAGGTTGACTCAGCTTTCCATCCTTCCAAAGTCAGTAAAATGAGGACCCAGATTGATGGGGGCAATATCCTGCTTAAGAGAGGGTATAAAGCACTGTGAAGTGGTATATAAGTCTATAAAAGTCTAAGTGCTATTGCTATTGCCATTCATTAGTGGTATAATGTCAAGGGAAATGATAATACCACTTTAGGCTACACGAATCACACCACATCTAGAATACTGTGCCCAGTACTAATCACCACAATTCAAAAATTTTCTGAAGAACTGAAAAGAACAGAGAGAAGAGCAATAATTATGGTCAAGAGTTGGAGACTAAATCCTACAAAGAACAATTAAATGTACTAAGCCTGTTTAGCTCAAAGAAACAGCTAAAAAGAGACACAATAGCAGTCTTCCAACACATAAAGTAATGTCATAAGAAGAGGTAGATTTATTCTCTTTAAGCCCATGTCACACTGAACCAACGGATGCAAAGAGGATGTAAAACGGACAAAAAAGCTTGCCATCCATTGGAAAACATGATGCATCTGTTGTGTAGTCACTGCGTACGTGTTTCATACGCTCTATCCGTAAAACATCCATCTACTGCTATTTCATCCACTCAAAAAGGTTTGAGCTGCACAAAACTTTTTGAGCGGATGAACTTTCCGCCGCATACGATCTACATCCAAAACACATACGGGCAACAAATGTTCTAAGTCCGTTATCATCAGTTTCACGTCCAATGTATCCTCTTGGCATCCTCTGGCCATCCGCGCAACTCACATCTGCTGCAGTGGAAAACGGAAAGAAGGAGGAAGCGAAAGGTACGCGGAACGTCCACACAGCGTTAGCAGCACGGACATAGAAAGGATGTAAGCGGATGCATCTTGTATATAAAGCATTAAAACGGACAAAATATTTGTATATGGGACATATCTCGGATATTTAGGATGTCTGGAGGATGTTTACAGTATGTGGAAGGACACCTAGCGGAAAACTGACATTTCCTATAAAAAGGGGGAGGAAATCACCTGGATCTCACTTTCAGTCCAGCAGCCCTGGTGTGCAGACCTCTTCAGCCTTGCTCTTGCTCTTCCACATCATCCATTGATCTCCACCATGGATCATCGCACACTCCTTTTGGAAGCCGCCATCATTCAACACTAGAACCAAGCCTTCTTCAGACTGTTTCACCTTTTCTACAAAAGGGGAAGAAGGAGACGTCCAAGAGCTGTCTGGGTCCAAAGATGGATCAGGAGAATAGTGGAATTTGGACTCTATGACAAGCTGTTGGTGGAGCTGAGGAATGAAGACCCTCATGCATTCCAGCACTTCATGCGGATGCCACCAGCCATGTTTGACGAAGTTGTGGAGTGTCTGAGACCCAGGTTGACCAAGGCAAACACCAACTTTCATCCCAGCCTGAACCCTGGACTGAAGGTGGCACTGACTCTGCGCCACCTGGCCTCTGGGACCACATGTAGTATGCCTGGAGGGTGCCACACAACACCATCAGCATTGTGGTCAGAGATATGGTGCAGGCCATCATCGAAGAATATGTGGAGGAGCTCCTCCAGTGTCCCACTTCTGAAGACGGCTGGAGGAAAGTTGCAGAGCAGTGGTATCAGAGGGGGAACTTTCCCCACACCGTAGGAGCCATAGATGGGAAGAACGTGGCCTGCAAAGCTCCAGCCAAGTCGGGATCCACTTATTTCAACTACAAGGGCTTCTTCAGCATCATCCTCTTTGCCATGGTCGATGCTGACTACAACTTCATGTACATCGATGCTTCAGGCAATGGGTCAGCTTCAAATGCCCAGATATACAACGCCAGTGACCTCAAGGATGGGCTGGAATGCAACCTCATCATGGGTTTCCCAGATCCAGACCCCCTACCCAATGACACACAAGATGTGCCCTATTCATCATGGGTGTTGATGCCTTCTCCCTCAGAACCTACCTCATGAAGCCCTACAGTTCCACTTCTGATACCACTGCTCTCCAACTTTCTTCCATCCTTCTTCAGTGGAGGGGCACTGGAGGAGCTCCTCCTTGTATTCTTTGATGATGGCCTGCACCACTTCTCTGACCACAATGCTGATGGTGTTGTGTGGCACCCTCCATCCGTACTGCATGCTGCTGTAGGTGGTCCCTGAGGCCAGGTGGCGCAGAGTGAGTGCCACCTTGAGCCCAGGGTCCAGGCTGGGCCGGAAGTTGGTGTTTGCCTTGGTCAACCTGGGTGTCAGCCGCTGCACAACTTCGTCAAACATGGCTGGAGGCATCCTCATGAAGTTCTGGAATGCCCGAGTGTCTTCGTTCCTCAGCTCCACCATCAGCTTGTTGTACAGTCCGTCCTCTGCTCTTCTGGTGAACCATCTTCATACCCAGAGGCTTCTTGGCCGCCTCTTTTTCTTCCCGTAGTAGAGTTCACAGAACCTGTAGATGGCTTCGCACTGTTGGAGAAGGATGGTGGCTGCCAAAAGGACTTTGTTACAATCCACGGTGGACATGACTGGATGCTGTGGAAGAGGAAGAGTCAGATGAAGGCTGCAGAGGTCTGCACCGCAGGGTTGCTGTTCTGAAAGTGAGATCCAGATGTGTTGCTCCCCCTTTTTATAGGCAGTATAGGTGTCCCTTTGCATCCTCTAGGCATCCTCTAGGCATCCCCTAGGCATCCTGTAGACATCCTTAATATCCGAGATAGGTCCCCTCTGCGGACGTTTTTTTCGTTTTAAATGCTTTGTTTCCGTGCTGCATCCACGAGGCATCCGTTCTGCATCCATTCTGCGTCCGTTCCGCTTCCTCCCTGTGTCCGAGTGGATGCGAGTTCCGCGGATGTGCAGCGGATGCCTAGTGGATATAGCGGATGCGTAACGGATGCAGAACGGATGCGTAGCGGATGCAGAACGGACGAATTGGATACATTTTCCGCGCAAAAGTTTTGTGCAGCTCAAAACTTTCTGAGCGGATGAAACGTCAATAAACAGATGCTGGACGGATAGAGAGGAAGCAAAATGGAGGCAGTGAGTACATTGCGTTAACCAACGGATGGCAAGCTTTTTTGTCCATTTTTCATCCTCTTTGCATCCATTGATGCAGTTTGACATGGGCTTTACATCCCCGCTACATCCTCCCCACGTCCGTTCCTTTCCATTTTTGTCCGCTCTGTTTATGCAAATTTGGGGCACTTTTGAGAGCAGATAACAATGGATGGAAAATTTGCTCGTCCACTGTGTCCTTTTTACATACGTTTTGCATCTGTCGGCCAGTGTGATCTAGTCTTTAGCACCTGAGAATGAGGCAAGATTTAGTGAGTGGGAACTTTCAGTAAGAAATCTAAATGCGAACTAAAGCTTTTCCTGAGTGTGAGAGCTGTTGAGCATGAGCACGCCTCCTGAAATTGCCCTATCACTGGATGTTTTCAGGAAAAGACTGGACAGACATTTGTTCAGGATGACATAGAGATTTCTGTGCTGGCGAGGGAGGCTGGATCTCTTCAGTCCCTTCCAACTCGATGATTGAAATATATTTCAGTTTTTCTTGCTTTGTTTCAAACATGGCACTCAGCAGTCAGAAGTCATCAAAATTAGAGATGACTCCAGCTAAGCATATTGACTAAAATTATACCTGGATCAGGTTGATTCAGTCTCTTTAATAGTGATATGTTTAATTCCAGCTGGAAAAAAAAAATAACTTGACACAACATGCACTTAGCTCCTGTGAGATAATATTGTTTCTGGGATCTGAGAAAATCAGTCCTGAGTTTAGATGATGGTGCAAAAGCCAAAATGAACAAGCCTCTCTGCTAAGAGACATATTGTCAGTTGCCTTTTGAAAATTAAAATTAGCTGAATGCTTAAATCAAATTCAGTTCCTAAATTAACCTTGGCCCATTTTAATGTTCTTCTTACTTCAATAACTGAAGAGAGATTCAAGAGAAGTTTGCAAGTGGAAAAATTATGCTTTTTATGGCACTGTTGCATTGCATTCATTAAGTCTTCCTTTACTGTCAATTCTACACAGGCATTCATCTCTGCCTTATATCTTTGATGTTAACAAAATACCTAAAGGGCTGAGATCTTTTTTTATTTAGAATACTCTGAGATGACAATTCTCTCTCTCTCTCTCTCTCTCTTCAAATGATAACAAACTAATATCTATCTGGGTATGTAAGTTCTTGTGCTTCACAGTACACATTAAGATGATATTTATTACTTTGCTAATTTTTTTCTTTTTATGGTTTTTGTTTTTTACAATAGCCTGTGGCCATTATAAAGTTATTTCATTTGAGCCATTCTCCATGCAAGCAATATAGACATGAGAATTGCTTTCCCCACTTTTGATCCTTAGCCTGCATCTCTTTGTCTCTGTTCCCAGTTATACTTTCATGTTGTCCTCAATTAATGACCAATTGTTAAGTGACTGTTGGAAGTTACAACATCACTGAACAAGTGATATTTATGATCAGTCCATGAAGTTCTGGCTGTCACATGATCATGATTTGTGCATTTGGAAACCTAAAGCAGTTGTAGTGTCCCATGGAATATAACTGCCATTTGCAACCTTCTCTGCCAGCTTCTCCAGGCAAGCAAAGTCAAGGAAAGTCAGCAGACAAGGCCACAAATCACTCCTATAAGTTACTCCCACCCTCATGACATCACCCCCCAAAGAGCTCCAAGGATTTCATTGTTACATCATGCACCCACCCATGGTACCCTCTGCCTGCATTTTACAGTGTTCAGCTTTCTGAAACTAGCTGCTCATTTGGACGTAAAGGGTACCCTTGGTACCCTCTGAGATTGGTTGTTTTCTTGCAGATGTTTTATTATTCAAACTATGTAGGTGTTGGAGTCTGAATTGAGGAGGAAGATGAACAGCTGACAGGGAGTGGGAGTGTGGCTCCGTTGGCTGTGGAGGAAACTGGGGAAGGGCAAAGTCCAGCTGGGCAGAGCAGGGAACAAGGGAGAGGGAGTTCAGAGGAAGACCCAGGCCCACCCCCTCTTCATCCTAGGGCGTGCAGGAAGGAACAGAGAAGAAAGCAATGTGGGTTGTGTAGCTTACGGGGGAGGAAAGAGCCCTAATTCCCTTCATTACCTGATACCTTTCATTGGCTGAGATGCATGCTGAGTGTGGCGTCTGTTGGGAACAAACGTGAGTTTATCTTGTGTGTACTTTGGTTATCTGCATTCCTGGCATCCTCCCAGCCGTGTTGAGTTATTGCCGTGCCTTCACATCTGGAATTCCCTCTCCTGCCCTGCTGGACTAATTACCTAATTTTGCCTTGTTTGGACTTATAGTTACAGTTTTTGTTGACCACATTTTGGACTTGATTCTCTGCAGCCAAAGGCTGTTCCTGGGAGAGTTAGCCAGAAGGTAACCAAGACACTGGGGGCAAAGTTGGAGCTAATAAAGGGACTGATTATCTGACTGTGTTGCCTTTGTGCCATGCTCCGGGTCATCACAGTAGGTAACATCATCAGTACTAGTAAGGAGTGGGGTTTTCCAATAATACAACCAACTCAGAAATCACCAAGGATGCTTCATAATGAACTCTGAGCTACAAGTATTCTTTTCTATTACATGGACAAATCTGTTAGAGGCTGAAATATTCTCTACCTGAGACTCTTTTCCAATGGATGTATGCAACATAGTGATTTCTGGATCAAGAAAGTACTTACTATTGTGATTGGAATCAGAAATTCTAGTATGCATATATATCACCCTGCTGCTAAGTGGGCTGGATCTACCTTAACCACTAGGCATATTACAAAATTTCTAAGTGACAGGTAATTTAGATCAAGAATTCAGTGAAGTGCTCTTTGATGAAGTTCCAAGAAGCCACATCAGAATTAACCTGTTGCATCAAACTAGTTGCTTCATAACAACCTTCGATATACCCTTGCAGATATGCAGAAGGCATTTCCACCAATCAGAATAAATGAAGCAACCCATCACAATGATTTAAAGTGGAGGTAATGTAGATAGACTTGTTTTTCTACATTGAGAAAACACTAAAGCAATACCATTTAACTCAAACCCATTAACCACTTGCTATGTTGAAACTGCTTTTGTTTTGTCTTCCCCCTTTTTTTCCCAATTTCAGTTCCCAGACTGTAGAATATGCTGGTTTTTGGAAGCTTATGCAAATTGCTTATCATTTGTTTCACAAAGACATAAATTAAGAGTTCGGATCTTCTAAGATGCTCGGCTAGATCTAATCAAATTTAGATAATTTGGTGATTTTGTAGCTCTTCTGTGGTATGTTTATGTATGTGTTATCTTTCATTAAGAGAACTCTGATATCTTCTTCAAAAGCAAGGAAATAATCACAAATGTACATTTTTATTCCTCTGGAAGAAAGGTTGAGAAAATATTTCTAAAATGCAGATAACCTATCTTATTTTTTCTTCCCCAGTGTGATGCTCTTGTTCACTCGCATTGTACATGGAATGTCAAGCATTTTACCTCCCTAACTACAAATGTTGTTTTCCACTCAGGATTACTCTGATGAGTTCACTGAAAGCCATTTTCAAGGTAGAACAAATTATGTCTCTTATGAAACAAATAACAAAGAAACAAACAAACAGAAAACTAAAATGACGGAATGACACTGAATTGGCAAAAATATTGTTGTTGATCTAAACATTAAAATCCCATTGCATTTGATAGAGATGATAAAAAGATATCAAATTAGTTCATAATCTACATGGCAGGAAGATTTGTTGTATAAAAACTTATTTTTTCAAATAAGCTAAGCCACCTGAGTTTTTGCCATTAATTTTCTATTGCTATTAATTGTAAATTAATAAGGATAGCCAGAAACATATATTCTAACTCTGTTTCTTTGTATAGGAATTCAGGAAGTGATTGTGTATGCTTTCTTTTTCACTCTTTACAAACCTGTGGCATGTCTACTTATCTAGACTTCAATCTTTGCGAAATTTTCAGCATTCTGGAAATTTTGGAAGATAAAATATTAAGAAAAGGTTGGGGGAGGGCAGTTGGATAGGGATAAAGAAAGAGAGTGCCAACATCAAGCATGATCTAGTGTCAAAGGGTTGGACCAGCAGTAGAGAATCTGAGTTCTGTCCTGCCTTAAGTATGAAAGACAGCTAGATGACCTGAAGGCCAATCATTTCTTATCAGCCATAGGAACTTCATGGACTTGTCATGTAAGCAACAATATCAAGTCTCAAAGAATACCAGGAATCACTTTCTAAAAAATAGGCAGGGAGTTAAGATATAAGGCTTGGTTGAGTCCAAACTGCACTATGGGGGTGAACTTGATGGAGCCCAACTACCAGCCACTCAACTCACAAGCTGCTGATATTACAGCAGTATTTACACTTTACTTACGAAGAGTTGCTATCTGGAATCACATGGATGATCTCAACATCTCTTTTCTAGGGCGATCTAGCTGTCCTAGATCCCGATGCTATTTTCTCACAAATGCAATCTTGCACTTAAGCAAGTCTCACTATTGGAAGTCAGTTTCTGCCATCTTGTCCAGTATTCAGTTGAAAATGACCTTCCTTCCTTCCTTCCTTCCTTCCTTCCTTCCTTCCTTCCTTCCT
>BLBF01000004.1:66573091-66595406 GCA_015471245.1 Laticauda colubrina | reverse complement strand
TTTCTTTCTTTCTTTCTTTCTTTCTTTCTTTCTTTCTTTCTTTCTTTCTTTCTCTTTCTTTTCTTTCCTTCTTTCCTTCCTTCCTTCCTTCCTTCCTTCCTTCCTTCCTTCCTTCCTTCCTTCTTTCCTTCCTTCCTTCCTTCCTTCCTTCCTTCCTTCCTCCCTCCCTCTCTCTCTCTCTCTCTCTCTCTCTCTCTCTCTCTTTCTTTCTTTTTCCATTGAGGTGCGACACGGAGGATTTCTTGCAGTACGGAATCATGCCGCTCGGCTCGCGCGTCTCTGCTTTTGGACTGGGAGGAAAATGAAAGGTCCCTTTGCTTCACGCTCTTGGGCGGCGGGCACCTGTTTGCTAGCTCGGACGAGGAACCTGCAGGAGCCCGCTCACTCCTCCTCGCAAACCATCTCTGGGCCGGAGCTTCGCCGCTCCAAGTTTGCCGAGAACAGTCGCTGCCCAAACCACTTTCGCGCTTTACTGGGCCGGCCGGGGCTGGGTGGCTGAAGAGCGCCTTACAGCGGAATCCCCGAGAAGAGAAGCGCTTCCGAGGCACAAGAAACAACAGCAGGAGGCGCCGCTTGGCGCTTCTGAGGCGCTTCTCCCAGCCCGCCCTCCAAGTCCTCCGCGCCTTGTCCCACAGAGCGGGGGCAGAAGAACTCCGCGGGACGGGAGCAACTCAGCAGCCTCGTCTTCGGAGCTTCGCCGGCATTTCAGACTCGGCCTCGCTTGGGAGACTTCGCTGTCTTCCGCTCGGACGAACCAGTGCAAAAAAAAGCGATGGCGTTTTCCAAGGAAGCGCGGTAGGAAAGGGAGGAACCTTTTGAAGTCTGCGGGCCCGGCGGCAGATCTTCCAGGAGAGACCCCGTCCGCCGCACCCACAGCTCAGCTTAGAAGGTGAGGGATGTTAAGGAGCGGGAAAGGCAGGTGCCTTATTTCGGGGATGCTATTTATCGAGGACTCTTTCGGCCGGGTGGGGGTGGGGGAGAGAGAGAGAGAGAGAGAGAGAGAGAGAGAGAGAGAGAGGCTGGGGGCGCCGAGGAGTTTCGCGGTGGGGAGGTGGCGATTTAGCTCGCCCCGTTCCGAGGTCGTAAAGTCATCGGGTGTAAAGTAATAGGAGGACAACCTCAGAGCTCTAGCAGTTCAACAATGAAGGATTTCCCACCCAGCCACCCCCAATCTCCCGATGCGTGGCCAGCCGGGTTACGGGTGCGCGCGTAAAACTGTTCAGGTAGTTGTGGAACGGGAAGGTGTGCGGCGGTTCGGACGGCGGCGGGTGCGCGCGCGCGCGCGCGGGGGGGGGGGGGTGTTGTATACGCGAAACCTCTCTCCGACGAACGTGAGGAGGGAAGGGTTCAGAAAAGGATCTGGGCCACTAACCCCCACCCCCACCCCTCCCGTCGTGTGTTTCTGAGACTGGTTTGCTCCGTGTTGCAGGGGCTGATGGAGAGTCGCGCAGACATGCACCCGTGCCCTTGGTGTGTAAACTTGCCGCCTTCCAAAGTGGGAAAATGAAATGGTTGCCTTTTGGCATTCTGTTTTTGGAGATGGAGGAGGGAAGCATCTACCTTTGCAAGTTCAAAAGGCCCATATGATTCGAGGACTTGTCAATTTTGTCAACTTTCCATTTCCAAACATTAGGGGTGCTCAAAAGTTGGGATCTGCCTCGGGGGTTGTAAAGATATTTTGGTTACTTTAATATTATTAAATGTGCTTGGTAAGCAATTACATAAACATCGTAACTTTGTAACATTTTGTTTGTTTCATTTGACTCATCCAATGAAGCAGGTTTTCCCCGATAAAAGCTAGTCCCATAAAGTACTCCAAACAATGGATGCGATTACTCTTTCAGCTATTCCAGGTTAGGTTGCTCATATTTTACCAACTGACCTCGGGGTTTCCAATGTTCATTATCTTCTTAAGAGACTTTTTTTTTTTCTTAATATAACTTTGTTTTGAGGGGAAAAAAAGAGAGGTACTGTAGTACCTTTCCTTTCATGCCGCATTTCAGAAGTTCATTCAGTTTTAAATTCAATTCATTAAGAATTTTACATTCCAAAAAGTTGGGTCAACACCCTTTGTTTCATTAATAGTTTGTCATTTGATTTGTTTAATGCAGAGTTTTTTCATCATTCAACCATAAAATTTAAACTAAACAATGTCCAATGTGGTTTTTTTTTCTTATTATATTACCAGTGTCACTGTCACTACTTTGAATATGTGAAGTGACTCTAAAGGACAACACTACATACAAAGTCTGTACCGTGTTTTTTTTTTTTTAACTGAGTGACAGTACACTGTCTTATTTACAAAGCTACCCTTTTTGTGATCCTTATGGACAACAAAAATAGCAAGGATAGACTGACTAACTGAATGTCTTGTTTTACAAATTAAAGGCTAGCTGTCTGTAATTTGATTCTCCCCAACAAGAGCTTGACAGGCATACTAGTTTTCAAACACTTGAGCAGTATCAATAAACCAGTTAATTTGATTTGATGGTTTGACATTGCATAGCACTTTCCCATCCTGCCATAAAAGAGAATCTTTTGTGGGTCTCAGATTTGCGCAGTAACAAAAGTTTCTGGTGTTGTTTATTTGTCTCGGACATTATTAAGTCATAAAGCTTTTTATTTTATATATATATATATATATATATATATATATATATATATATGTTTTTTTAGGCTTTCGCGGGTACTTACATGTGTGATGTTTAGCTTCCTTCGGGTATTCTCCCACGTCATTGTAGTTCTGTCAGGCTATCACAGCCGTTAGTTTTTGTGATAGCCTGACCCACATACGAACTCAGTACAGAAGCCTGATGATGGCAGATGAGATTCTGCTGAAACATTGCTACAACTTTAAAAGCATTACAATGACGTGGGATAATACCCGAAGGAAGCTGAACTGCATTCATGTAAGTACCCGCGAAAACTTATATATATATATATATATATATATATATATATATATATATATGTATGTATGTATGTATGTATGTATGTATATGTATATGTATATGTATATGTATATGTATATGTATATGTATGTATGTATATATATATTAGAGCTGTTAATGGCTTCTATGCTGCAATCTTCAGGTACATGGAGTATTAACAGAGGTGCGTTGTATCAACAAAATGTTTAAAGAAATCTCTTGGGTGACTAAAATAGGCCAATAAAATATGAGCGAGCTCAAATGGTGACAATTATTTGGGTGGGAGAAATAGCAGAGATAGAATAGAAAAATGTCTGGCTAGAAGTTCAGTTCACAATATAATGTTTTATTGTAGCTCTGATAGATATAGCTGATAACATGAATGGGATAAATAAACAACAGTTCCCAAGAATTGTATTTGAAATAGATTTAATAGAATGTTCTCTGATTGTTTCTCCCTGATGCCTGTACAAAAAGAGAGAGTGTATCTTGTTTTCTTAAATTGTGATGTGAGGATAACATCAGTAATGAACTTCTAGAAATAGTTTCTTGGCTCTTTTTGAGAGACCAGTGATCCCATCTACTGGGATACCAGAGTAACAACAAGGTTACTTTTTGCTCTAGCAAGTAAATGAGATGATAATGAGGTTTTTATGAACAAGGAAGAATTCACAGAAAAAAATAAAATGATAAAAAAAAAGTAATCCTTTAATTTTCTTTGATATGGTAATTTGTACTAATGATGGTCAGCATTGTTTTTATATTTCATTGATGATACATTTCATTCATGAGCCTGAATGAAGTCTTTGAAACTGTCTTCAAAATAATAGGACAACAGACTTATCCATAAACTTAAGCTATGAGATTTTATTTGTGGTTGAATAGTTTGAGATGACTCTATCATGTAAGAACCACACACACACGCACACATGCACGCGCACCCACACAGAAACACAAACACAATTGATTATCTTGTCTGATCCTGATTGTCATTGTTATTCCTTTTTTCTGAAACCTTCAGGAAGTATTACGATGTGCTGGGATTGTCTTAATTAGAGTTAGTAGGTAGGCATACGCAATATACTATGTTTTGACTTTTTAAATGATTGAACTTTTTTAGAATATTTTTAATTTTTATAACACCTGTAGATGAACAAATAGGATTTAAATATTTTAAATTGTATCAATTGTGTTCAGATATATTATATTGCCTCTTATGGGACATTCTTTTTCAGTTCTAGTGGGACGTGATTTTTTAGTTTTCTAACTTACTTTTCTCCTATGTTTGAATTGTATGGTTGCTGGTTTTATTTGTTTCATATCAGTCATTATACCATCATTTACTTATTTCTTTGTGTTCCATATTTTTAACTTATATGAGAATCAAGGTTAGCAAATATATGAAATAGATAAAATACAATTTCATCCTTTTCTTTCTCAATTTCAGAACTACCAAGATTGCTTATTTCCTCAATATTGGTTAAGCTAGATATAAGACTAAGGCAGAGCTTTGAAAATAAATGTTTAGCAGTTAGGAAGCTTAATAACAGAGCTGTAAAAGTGGAAGTTTTCTAACCAGCTAAGCCACTGTTTTGTACTTCAAAAGAATGTGCCCATTGATTGAGCTCCATATGTGATGCAAGGCTGAAACTGAAAACTGGCTTCAGACTTCATTTTTCTCTGTAAACATTCCTGAATGCCCAGTAACACTATTCAAAATGAGAGCATACATAATTAACAATGTGTGTTCTTCATGATGTGCATGCAGTATGGGATGTAAGGAAATAGGCTTAGCATAACAGTAAAGTGAGTAACCAGCATGCTCTTGAATAGTTTATTTACATTTTTCGGGGCCAAGTTAAGAATGGCAGTCAACTATACAGGAGAACCTTGATAATTGAATTATGAATATATTACAGTATATATGTATGTATGTATGTATGTATGTATGTATGTATGTATGTATGAATATATGAATGCAGTTCAGCTTCCTTCGGGTATTATCCCACGTCATTGTAGTGCTTTTAAAGTTGTAGCAACGTTTCAGCAATTTTAAAACTTTAAAAGCAATGATGTGGGATAATACCCGAAGGAAGCTGTACTGCATTCATGTAAGTACCCGTGAGAACTTAAAAAAACATATGTATATATATATTGCAAGTTTAAAAATATGTGCACTTTTTGGCATGTATTCCAGCTTGCTCATGCAAATTAATATTTGTTTTTTCATTTTTTGAAAAAAACATTAATATTATTTGATCACACACGCACATACACACTGATTGCAATTTTGGTACTGTTTGTTTTAACATGATAGATATAGTGGAACAGCAATGAAAATTACAGGAAAATAAATGTTTATTACATTTGTCTACTTCAATGTTTATGCTATTGAGGGAAAAATAACTACTTTATACTGATCAATGTTAGAAATCACTTTAAACTGCTTAATCTGAAAAAGGTTGTTGTAAAATTATTTCATGGGTAGATGAGCATTTAATGTGCTAGCCATGTGACTTTTTTAAAAAGCCAAACCAAACAATATATCTTGATTTTTAATAATATGTATTAACTGGTTTCAAACTGCAATGGAACAGTTTCAAGAAAAATGAAACAAATCTTCTAAGAACTCCAGAAGCCTACAAACCTTGACACCAAGTGTAAATGAACCATTCTATCTTGAAATTATTCAAATAAGGAATTATAGTCCATTAGACCAAGATCAGTATAGTTATACCAAGAGAGTCAAAGTTTAATGCATGCATCAGATATTCTACAGTATATAGAAAACAATGCCAGAAAAGGATTAGCCCAGGAGCAGATTCAAAGCAAAAGCAGAGACTCAAATTGTAAGTAAGCAAACCAGTCAGACTTTGAAACATTAGGACATAAGGTCATGCAGATCTTGTTTTTTAACAACTTTGTCTTTTATGTAAGAAAAAGACTTCACTCATCTTTATTAATTGATAATGGTGCTCAAGTCTCTTTGGTTATAGTTAAATATAGTTATATAACATGATTCCAAAGAATTCTGGTGCTCCTGCACAATACTGTTATTTAGTTTTCAATGTGAGAGGAAAATCATTTACATGAGCTTTGGATCTGTAAACTGGGTTGTAGGATAGGAAGGCAAGAAGGATTACTATGATCTTCCAGACCAGTGGTGGCCAACCAGTGGGCCAGGGGCCACTGGTAGTCCATAAGAAAATGTTGGTGGTCCTCAGAGAAATGTCATCCCCCTCCAAGCACCCCCCCCAAAGCAATTAATCCAGGCTGTGCGAGAACACAAGGCTGCGCCACCCATCTGGCCTGCGGGAACACAGGGCTTATGTTGCTTGCATTGAGAACAACATGAGATAGTGAGGGGAGGGGGAAAAAGGCGGAGGGGGAAACTTACCCCACTCACCCCATGCGTCTCACCTGGCCAACAGACTGCTTCTTTCCACTTCTGCTTCTTCTTCTTCTGCTTTTGGCTGCATGCAAGGAAAGCAGCAAAAGTCTTTCTTTCTCTCCCCCAAACTACCAGAAATGAGTCTTTGGGACCTTGAAAGGCATCCTGCTCCAAGGGGCTGCACCGGCGTGACAAGTCTCACAAAGAGAAAGAAAGACTTCTGCTGATTTCCTTGCATGAAGCCAAAAGTCTCTCTCTCTCTCTTTCTCTCTTCCCCCCCCCCCCAAGAATGGAGCTGGAGACGGCATTCTGCGATTCCAAATAAAGAATGATCGATCGATAGAAAACAGGATGGGAAATTTTCCCAGGGGTGGGATTCTACCAGTTCTGACTGGTTCTATAGAGCCCCTTGTTAACTTTCTAAGTAGTTCGGAAAACTTGTAGTTAGAAGAAATCTTCTTTTGTTTTTTCCACCCTTATTACATTCTTGGAAGTGTGCCTAAACTTTCTGTCTCTGAAGGAGGGGTTTTTTTTCTTGATACTTTCTTAAAGGCGAATGGTTGTTTTAAGCTTTTTACACTGCTTTTGGGAGAAAATACTCTCTGGAAACACTTCTTGGCTAGCTAGAAAGATTGACATTCAAACGTGAGTTTACATACCCTTTCTGAGTTTTGGTCTAAAACTGGTTTTTGGTAAAGTTTAATTCTGTGCTTGGTGATGTTTAATCCTGTGTTTATTGATGGGATAATTTTTCATATTCTGCTTTGTTTGGAAGGAAAAAAAATAATCCCTGTTCCTGAAAAGAAACTGGTTTGAGAAATCTGTCTAGTTCCTGTGTCTATTTGTTCTGGTAACTGGTTTAACAAACAACAGCTACTGGTGTGATTTAATTATTTGTATTGTGTTTGAATTTTTTCCTGATTCATGGTTTCTTTTTCTATCTGGGGAGGGGGTCTTCCTTCACTACTTTAGTGGTATCTGACACTGTCCTTTTGGGGTATATTTCTAAGAGGCGGGATGCAAGTTTGGTACTGATGTTTTACTGCCTTTTGGGTGGCATATGACCTTTTCTTAAACCTGGATGATCCTTAGGATATCTTATGGGATGAGTGAGACCAGCTGGTATCTTTAAATGATGCAAAAGGATTGTTTCTCCCATGAGCTGTTCAGAGCATCCAGAAGTAGAGGTGCTTCAGTCTGTTCTGGAAAGGCTGGGCTTAAAACTCTGGGACACTCCTCCTCCTCCTCCATGGAACACCTCCTCTGCATCCCCCAGTTTTAGCTCAGCCTTCATGGTAAGAGGTGGTGCACTCCCTGACTGGAACGGCTCTTGTCTAATTCAGGTTTGCTCCTTAAAACATCTAATTCGACTTTTTCAGGCTTCTCCTAAATCATTTCAGAAAACAAGAATACCAATTAGAATAAAACAGTTTTTCCTCGTAGATAGCAGAGCCTGTCACTCTGCAGGCAGCTTGAGGCTACCACCTCAGGAAACTGCCTTATCTAGCCTTCCAATCATCTGCCTGCGATCAGAACGGAACTCTCCCAGCTGCAGCGTTCTTTGCCTTGCTGTTTCTTCTGTCAGCAGCCTTCAGATCGCGAGTTAGAGCAGCAGCAGCAAAGGCTCATCAGACGGCTTAGGATTAGCTCTGGTGATTCCGCTTCCTGCCCTTTTCAATGGCTGCCTCAATTTCGTGCCTAATTGCCACAACCTCCTTTTCTCACTGGTTTCCCTTGCTGGGGACCGAGAAAGTAATTGCCACAGCCTCCTTCTCTCGCTGGTTTCCCTTGCTGGGGACTGAGATATTAACTTTCCATTGTGTCTTCCCTGGATTTAGCTATTCCTCTGGCTAACGTTACACTAACTGGTTGCTCATTAAACAGGCATTCCTTTGCATTTGCCTTTGGATCAGCATCAGTCTCAGGTATTCCCCATTATTCCTAACTTATCAGCCCAGGGCCTTCGGGAGGAAGTGGATTTTGAGGACCAGGAGGTTTCCATGGAAGGGGGGTCAATCCATCAGATGGACATGGGGCTGTCAGAGGCTGACCCACTAGAACGTGGAGTGTCGGATGATGAAGGCCTCATTCCAGACCAACTGGCCTTTTTCTGGCCTTTTTTTGTCCGCATCTCTTTAAATCTTTCCTATTCAAGGCAAAGAACACCACTAAACTAGGCACATCAGAACCTCATCTATTGCCAACAGGGTCTCAGGACCAATCCGAGGACCTAATATTCTCACAACCGGCTAATGGGGCGGAAACTATCCCTGTCCCTTGTATGTTTGCTGAATTAGTACAGAGTCAATGGGCATCAGCATCATCATACCCAGCCCCAACAGGGTACAATAAGCGATATTTCAATATAGGCACCAGAGTTTGAAAATTTTCTAAAAACGCCAGAGGTGGATGAACCCATTGTGGCACTGGCCTCTTCTTCCATCTTTCCTAACGAGGCCAAGGAAGCCCTGAGACCGGAAGACAAGAGAGCAGAGTTAGCACTACATAGGGCACACGTTTCTGAACCCTGGGCTATTAGGGCAGCTACAGCTGTGTCCTTTTTTTACACATTCCTCCCTCCAATGGCTCTCCCACCAGAGGGATATATTGCCAGTGTCAAATGTCAGAGCCCACCAGGACATAGCTAAAAGTATGGCAGTCGCACAGTTCTCCGCCGACGCCACATTTAACACAGTCAAATTCTCGTCTAGGGCCATAGCATCTCACGTATCAGCACAGAGACTGCTATGGCTCTGACATTAGCAGGCGGACACCAAGCATAAATGCAAGCTGGCATCAGCCCCAATATCAGGGGATAAATTATTTGGCAGTGCCTTAGAGCCCCTCCTTATAGAGAACAGGAACAAGAAAAAAGTGCTTCCCCCTCTTTTTCATAGGTCTGAAAACAGAATGTCCCAGTCGTTTCGAAGGGGTTCCCTTCAACCCTACTATCAAGGCTCCTATGTTTCCAGATCTCAGATAACATCAGGATACAGGCCCAGTTTTAAATAGGATAGGCCTGAATCTTCCGATAGAGGTCAGTGGGGAAGCCAAAATTGTAGAAATCCCAGAGGCACTAGAAGCCAATTTTTTCATCGCCCCAAATGAGCCCTTGACATCAGTTCCCATTGGAGGACAGCTAAAATTGTTTGCCGTTCAATGGGACTGCTCCACCTCTGATGGTCAAGGACACTATTAGGTTTGGCTTGGTGCTGGAGTTTCAATCTCCCTCCCTGAACCTTTTCATTAGGAGCCCTAGGTCCATGGACCCCATTAAGAGGGTGTTGATGCAGGATGCTATCAATCATCTTCTGCATATTAGGGCCAACAGAGAGGTCCCTTCTGAACAGCGGGGTCAAGGCTGTTACTCTCTATTGTTAGTGGTCCCAAAGAGTTCAGGGGGCTGGAGGGTAATTCTGGACCTCAAACATTTGAACAAATCATTGGTTTATCGAAAATTCAAGATGACCAGTCTCCAGTCCATTCTGTTTGGCATCAGAGAGAACAATGTTCTAACCTCTATAGATCTCACAGAGGCTTATCTGCATGTACCAATTATACCTGCTTACTATAGATATGTTAGATTTTGCTATTGTGATCGGCACTATGAATATATCACCCTGCCATTCGGGCTGGGTCAGCCCATAGGACTTTTACCAAGGTCCTCGCGGCCTTGGCTGCCACACTCAGGATCAAATCTGTTCACTTACAATCTTATTTGAATGATATTTTAATTTTACCGTCTTCCAGACATAAAGCAAATTTGGATACCAAGATTACTCTGGAGACCCTTCAAGGTCATGGCTTTTCCATAAATTGGGATAAGAGCCATTTGATCCCCTCAACCAGGTTAGTTCATTTAGGGGCAGTGATAGATACCATGGAGGGCAAGGTTTTCCTCTCTCATAACAGGTTAAACAGTATTCAGTCTTTGGCCAAAGAGATCAGAGCCTTAAAGAGGGTTTCCCTGGCGCTGCTGTCTCAATTGTTAGGGAAACTGATTTCTTGCTTTTCCATTGTGCCTTGGGCTCGATTCCATTCTAGAGAGCTGCAATGGTTACTGCTACCTTTCCAGTGATCCAGAAGAGCCACTTCCAACGCCCGGATAAAGGTACCACACAACGTTCTCTGATCACTCTGCTGGTGGTCGGAAAAAATGATAAACAAGGGGTATCTTTTCAAGGAACCACACAGGGCAACGATCACAACTGATGCCAGCCTGGTAGGATGGGGAGCCCACTCCCAATCCCATAATGCACAGGGAATTTGGACTATCTCCGAACAATCACAAAGCATCAACCTATTGGAACTGCGAGCAGTTCACCTGGCCATACGCAGTTTTCTACTCCTTTTCCAATCACGGCATGCTCTGGTCTTAATAGACAATATCACAACCAAGGCCCATGTAAACAGGCAGGGGGGTACCCACTCCAAACTTCTGATGATGGAGATGGCCAAGTTGTTCAAATGGGCCGAGGCCAATCTGTTTTCACTCAAGGCAGAACACATAGCAGGAGCCTTAAACACACAAGCAGACTGGCTCAGCAGGACCACGATAGATCAGACAGAGTGGCGCAGGAAGCAGTGAGGAGGTTTGGGCAACCGGTGGTCGATCTATTTGCCTCTCCTCTCAATGTCCAATTGCCCCAGTATATTTCAAGGTACCCGATTCAGGGGGCGGAGTCCATCAATGCCCTGCGATGTCTGTGGCCTCCCGGTCTTCTATATGTGTTTCCTCCACTCCTGGTAATACCCAGGTTGATCCAGAAGTTATTGCAGGAAGGAGCAGAAGTGATATTGGTCGCCCCTTACTGGCCTTACTGGCCCAGGCGAACGTGGTTCGCAGATTTACAGAACCCATTGAGAGAACAACCTTGGAAAATTCCACCATCCAAGGTTTCCCTCTCCCAAGGGCCGATACTTCACCCGAATCCACAATGGCTCAGTCTAGCCATATGGAGTTTGAGTGGATCTGTTTAAGGGCCCAACAAATTTCAGAGGATGCTATTGCCACTATTCAAGCATCCAGACGGTCCTCAACAAATCGGATATACAAAGCCACATTCTATCACTGGTGCCAGGGGTCTAATATTGACCCAACTGGTCCATCAATAGGACAATTATTGGACTTCTTACAGGAGGGGTTGACTAAGGGCCTATCTCCAAATACTTTACATAGAAAGGTGGCAGCTTTAGCCTCGGTGATAACCTGGGGTGACCTCCGTTCCATCGCGCACCATCCCCATGTATGCAGCTTTCTTAAGGGTGTTGCAAACTTATGATTTCCTGTAATCCACCACTATCCCACCTGGGATCTCAACAAGGTGTTCACTGCACTTACAACTGACCCATTCAAGCCTTTAAGAACCACTAATCTTAAATTCCTGACATATAAGGTGGTCTTCCTAATTGCAATCACACCAGCTAGGAGAATTTCCGAATTGGCGGCATTGTCAATGAGAAAGGACCTGTGTGTGTTTCATGTGAACAGAGTGATTCTTTGATTGGATCCATCGTTCACTCCTAAAGTAAATTTAGCCTTCCACAGAGTGCAGGAGTTGGTCCTTCCAAATTTTTGTCTGAAACCTTCTCATAGACTGGAGCATCAATGGCATTGACTTGACATCTGAAGGGCCTTAAGCATCTATCTAGACCGCACAGCGGTATTTTGAAAATCAGAGGCTCTATTCCTTCCCATCCACTTTTGGGCAAAAGGTATTATTCATGACCATCGGTAGATGGTTGAGAGCCACCATAGCCAAAAGTTACAAATGCCAGTCCATTGCAGTTCCTAAGTCCATTACAGCCCACTCAACAAGGAGTGCGGCCACAGCAGCAGCATGGGCCACACAGGCTTCCATAGATGAAATTTGCAGAGCGGCAGCTTGGGCTTCACCATCTCCCTTTGTCAAAAATTATAAAATTGATGTCTATGCCTCAGTGGACGCTTCATTTGGCAGAAGAGTCCTGCATAGGGTCCACAGAGTTTAGGAGTGGATTTCGATCCAGATGGAGTCCCTCCCTAAGGACAGGCCAAGCTTTGGTATGTCCCACTTCTGGATGCTCTGAACAGCTCATGGGAGAAAGGGCATTGGTACTTACCTGATATGCCCGTTCTCTGTGAGCTGTGAAGAGCATCCAGCCCCATCCATTTCTTTCTGTCTGGTGGGGTTCCGTTCCAGTCGGGGATCTAGGAATTTGGCATTCAGTCTTCGTAAAACTGGGGAACGCAGAGGAGGTGTTCCATGGAGGAGGAGGAGCGTCCCGGAGTTTTAACCCCAGCCTTTCCAGACAAGACTGAAGCACCTCCACTTCTGGATGCTCTTCACAGCTCACAGAGAACAGGCGTATCAGGTAAGTACCAACACCCTTTCTCCTGGGTGGGCTCTTTCTGGAGAGCTGAAATGACCTCTCTGCTAAAGGCTTTCACTTTATGAGCAAGAGTTGACTGCTGATAGTTATAATTGCATTTTAACTATTTTAATTCCTCAAGGTGCTCTGGCACTCTGCCTGATTTGTAACTCTGGTTTGCAGGTATTTTTAAACTAATGACTGGTATTTAGGGCAGCTTTTTGCAAGCAAAGAAGCTTTTTGTATTTTTGCACAGGTAATCCTTGACTTACCACAGTTCATTTAGTGACCATTCAAAGTTACAATGGCACTGAAAAAAGTAACTTATGAACATTTTTTGCACTTACGACCATTGCATCATCCCCACTGTCATGAGAGATCAGATGAGGAGAAGTGCCCCTTGACGTGAGTGATGTTGAGTTGGCCACGCCCATCCAGTCACATGATCACCAAGCCACACCCACCAACTAAGCCACACCCACAGACCCGATTGTTAAAATATTTGAATCCCACCCCTGAATTTTCCTACAGACTTTTTTGGGGATTTTCTCAGGATCTCTGGTCCAGGGAATTTAAAGTTATGAGTTTGGTGGTCCCTAAGGTCCAAAAGGTTGGTGACCCCCTGTCCCAATGAGCATCCTGGTGTATTTTCTTCCAAACCTTCCCAGACACAATAAAAGGTACTTATTACTTGCATGATACTATAAGTTAATCCTGAGTCTCTTCATTTGTAATTTTATCTTAATTGTTTTTATGAATTAGTACATTTATAAGGAATTTAACTCTTCATTAAAGTCAAGTAGATGGGTTTTTTTATTTTGCACAAAATGAATATATTGAATGATCTAAGTCATTTCTAAAGGGAAGATCCCAAAATTTTTTGACTGTGATTTATAGTTCCTGTAATTAAAATACCGACAGTACCAAGTGATGGTTTAATTAAGTGAAGTTCTAAAGACAAATCCACTCCTGAATTTAAGTTGAATTATAAAATATTTTGATAGAGATATATGCCATGATGGCACAGCGGTTAGAATGTAGTATTGCAGGCTAACTCTTTCCACAGTCTGGAGTTCAGTGCTGACTGGCTCAAGGTTGACTCAGCTTTCCATCCTTCTAAAATTGGTAAAATGAGGACCCAGATTTTTGGGGGCAATAGGCTGACTCTGGAAACTGCCCAGAAAGTGCTGTAAAGAACAAAGAGGCTGTATATAACTCTATGTGTTATTGCTATTTCTATATGCATAGTACAGCAAAAGTAGTAGACTGAGTTCATCGGAACAAGTCGTACTTAATAACTTCCTGTATATTACCAACTTAATTTTAATATATCAATTAAATGTCAAGATTAAAATTCTGGCCTTTTAGCTGTTATGAAAAATTTGAACATTTTGGACAGAACCAGCCATACTATTAGGCAAAGTCTTACATAATAAATAAGTGCTCTTCCTATATCTCAGTATTGCCTTCAGACATGTGGAACCAAGTAAGGAAAAGACTTTCAACTAGCTTTTAGTACATGGAATTTGCTTTTTTTATTTATCTCACTGTAATTAAACCTAATGACACTCCACATAACCAGTACAGGTTCTGGACAGTTCATCTTGTTATTCCCCCAAAGTGTGCATCTTTTTTTTGCTTCTAATCGCAAAATGTCATGGAATGTTTCTGTATGTGGCTATAAATATTCCACATTTAATCTATTAGAAGTATTTTATATACATGCCATGAACATGCAATGGACACACATCCTTAAGAAGTTTTGTCTTTTCCTCCTAAAAATCCATATCTTTACACAAAGAGATGCAAGCATATTGCAATATTTCCACAAGATATATACTGAGCTGCAAACACATCTTCATCAATTGGTTGAAAGGCAGTTAAAACATTTTAATTAAATAAATAAAATTTCCCCTTTTTGTTTTAACTTTTTTCAACAACATCCTGTAAGGCAGATCACAGGATGAAGACAGTTCAATCTGCCTACTCATTTTTATTGTCATTTGGTCTTCTGTTGGGGTTCACGTATGTTGAATTCTTTCAGTGAAGCAACTGGTGATTGTGAACCATGCTGAAGAATTCAGTGGTCTTTGGGGACAACTGTTCTGTAGGAAACCCTTAGATATATCACACTGATATTAAATTATACTGTGATGTTAATTCCTTGCAAATAATCCTGTCAACAGAAAATTGGTATAAGACTATTGTATTACTAAAGAAACTCATGCCTTAAAATTCAGATATAATAAATAGACAGTAGGAAAACTATTTACTACTTAATCAGTTTCACAACTCTGCAATTCTGGAAGGTTAGTAGTTTAAAGGAAAGCATCTTTTCCATTTTAAACCTTATGTAACAATAATGATAACAATGTTTTTCATGTGACAGCGAGACAAAGAAACCATTATGCATGTTCAACTGCAGTTTCAATCTGCTTAAATTCAAGGAAAGCTTGGCACAATTAAAGTTAGGAAATATCTGGGATTATTCACTTTTGCTTGCAAACAGCTACAACTTTCAATTACTAGAATCTGCTTGGCTTTATTTCTTTTACAGTTCTTTTGTAGTAATTGCTATACTGTGCAAATATAAAAGTAGAGCATTTTGGATTTTAGATTCGGGGAATATTCTAAAATTGACAACACATGTACTCTTACAATCCCAGTTAATGATAGGTAAGAAACTAACATTTCTTTAATTTCCCCTTGTATTTCATACTACAAAATGACCCCCTCCATGTCCAACAAACCACATTTTTAAATATTTTTCTTTACATTCAAGTTGCCCATTTAAGAGTCCATCTATGACCATTAAAATGACATCAGTTGCCAATGAAACCAGGTAATTGTAGGTCAGCTTTAATTAAATTGCTAATTCTAATTAATTAAATTAATTGTTTTAAGATCATGTCATAAGTAGACCAATAAATTATATTTAAATGTTATGATTTTCATCGAAATATTTTAATTTGATACCATGTTCACTGGCTGAATATTTTAAATTAGATAACAATGCTTTTTTTTTCAATCTGGAAGCAAAAACATTATTTTACAAGATGTTATTGAATAGTACTTCCTTCATCCTATCAAAGCATCTAGTCTCAGAGTAATATAGTTAAATCAATAGAAGAGCATGCAAGGTTGAACTATGGAATCCTTGGTGCTCTCTGAGCTTGGTAATTTGCTTGCAGACATTTCATTACCTAATTTAGGGAACATCATAGTGCTGGTGAGTGTAGGGTTTGCTCCTTGTTTATATGCAGTAGCTTGCCCTTCCAGTATTGGAATGTCTATGGTTTTGTTCTTGGTAGGTCCTTGATTAGGTTATTGTTTTCTGCTTGCCTCATGTTAGTTTCTGCTTATCTGGTGGTTGACTGTTGGAAATGATATATTCTGGTCTTTTTGTTTCTTCTGCAGTCGCCTTCCATCCTTTGTAACTTTTTTATTATCTCTTATGAATGATGCATAAATGTGGTTTATGTCTATGTGTCTATTGATGGCTGATTTATTTGAATGCCACGCTTCTAGCATCTCATAGCCTTTTCACTGTGTTAACCGTTTGTCTGACATTTTTAAATTACAATTGTCATAACATATAATAATAAATGTCAAGCACCAGGAAAATCAGTAGATTCAGGTGGTTCGGATGAGTATAAATATTTATTGCAGCTTAAGCTCCCTACAGTAATTTGACCAACTAACAGTCAAGGGAATTGAGTGGAAGATAAGATTCAGGGTAGGCCAGACCATTCCCTCATTTCCTCAGGCTCAGCCTAGTCATCTCCTAAAATAAATTAACTATCATAATATGCAATTATACATATTTCAATTTTATTATTTCAATCTAGAAATAACATATCATCTAAATAACAAACTATTTTGAACTAAGAGCATACCTAAAACAATAATTAGAGAATACCTTTATTGTCATTACATTCCATGAATACAATGAAATTTGAAAGCTACTCCAGCACACTAGTAGTTAGAGAACTGCAATAATTTAATAGAATCCATAGAATTTTTTTTTGTAAAACATAACTTTCTGATTATGTTTAGCAATAAGCAAGGAACAAGCTGAAGAAACAATTAACACATCTATGCCTAGTCCAGAAATGTAATTTGTCTATACTAACAGTATAGAATAATATATTCTTTCTACCAACTATATCAAGCTTTCTAGGGAAAGTGACAACACAGCTGAATAGGTTAAGTTAATGAAGGCTAGACAGACTGTTACTATTTGTAGAAAGCAATTTTGACAAGAAGAACCTTTATTTAAATATAAAAATAATCCTTTGGGATTTTCAGCCATACCAGACATGGTGGGTGGAATAGACCATATGCTGTTCAAAAATACTTCGTAAATTATGCCTGGAAGGCTTGCATGAGCTCTCAGTGAAGAATATCTTAAACTGCAGTGCATCATTTTTCTCTGTCCAAAAAGTTACAGTTTCTATATTAAATAATCAATATTAATACATGAAGTTCTTGGTGCTTCTGAGTCTGGTGATTGGCTTGCAAGTGTTTTATTACCTGACTAAAGGCCCTGTCACACTGCCCAATGGATGTAAAACATTAGTAAAAAGGACACAACGGACGAGAAAAATGTTCCATCCGTTGTTATCCGCTCTCAAAAGGGGCAAAAATTTGCATAACCAGAGCGGATAACATGGAAAGGAACGGATGCGGGGAGGATGCAAGGCGGATGGAAAGCAGATGCGGAACGGAAGCGATGCGGATGGATGCAGATGGGAACGGATGGCACATCCGCTAGGCTTCCGGGGGACCTCAGCAAAGCGGACACAGAACGGAAAGAGCGGATGCAGAGCGGACGCCGAGCGGATGAAGCGGATGCAGAGCGGAAGCCTAGCGGATGCACAGCGGAAGCCTAACGGATGCTGAGTGTTAATTGCGCATGCGGGGGGGATGCATTGCATAAGCCCTGCGGATATAAAGGGAAGCAGCTCGGAAGCAGGTCACCATTCGGAGGAAAGACCTGCTGCCGGACGCATTGAGTGCCTTGCCTGCCTGCATGCAAGACTGCCTGCCAGGCTTCCTGCCAGCCTTCCTGCCAGCCTGCCTGCCAGCCTGCCTGCCAGCTTTGGTGCCTGGCTGCCTGCCAGCCTCCCTGCCTGCCTCCCTGCCAGCCTCCCTGCCAGCCAGCAACCCCACAACCATGGGGAAGAAGAGAAAGCAGCAACATGCCGCCATCCCTAGCGAGAGGGACAGGGCCACCCTCCCGCCCCCTGTCCCTGACTCTGCTTCTGCTGGGGCTTCTGCTGCTTCTGCTTCCGGAGGAGCTGATGATGATGCTTCTGGCGGTGGTGCTTCTGCTCGTGCTTATTCTGCTGAGGCTGCTCCTCGTCCTGTTGGTCCTGCTCATCCTGCTCGTACTCCTGGACTTGCTCGTCCTGATTGTGCTCCTGGTCTTGCTCGTCCAGCTCGTCCTGCTCGTGCTCCTGGTCCTGCTTGGCTCCTGGTCTTGCTGGCGCTGCTGGTGCTTATTCTGCTGCTGCTGATCCTGGTCCTGCTGGTCCTGCTGCTGCTGCTGCTGATGATGATGATGATGGTGCTGCTGCTACTGGTGGTGCTGGTGATCCTGCTGGTGCTGCTGCTACTGCTGCTGCTGATGATGATGATTATGATCCTGCTGGTGATGATGATGATGTTGATGATCCTGCTGGTGCTGCTGCTGCTGGTGGTGTGGAGGAACAACCCCTACTACCTGGGAGCCCCTCTGATGAGGGCCCATCTGGTCCTGCCAAAGGGAGGAAGAGGTGTATGTGGGGACGGGAGAGAAGGCAATATTCCATTGAGGAGGAACACAAGGATGAGGTGCTGGAGTGGCTGAGAGAGAATGACTATCTGTGGCGGAAGGGACACCGTCTCTACAGGGACACCAAGCAGAAGCATGTTGCTTGGGGAGAGAAGGTGGAGAGTATGGGCTACACTTTGGAGGTGCTCCTCGGCTGGTGGAAGCACATGCACACCTGATACGGGAAGCTGCACCTGAAGAAATCTGGCCAGGCCGCGGTTAAGCTGACGGACAGAGAGACCTATGTCATGGCCAGGTGCAGCTTCCTGGAGGGTGAGATCCGCCACCGAGGAGCACCAGCAGCCCCTCTAACTACCCTCTCTCTCCGGCAGCCTGCTGAGAGCCAGTCCTCTTCCGGCCGAGAGTCAGCTCCTGTTTCCAGGCAGGTTTCTGTGGAGCGTGCCACAGCAGAGAACCCGCGGAGAGGTGTTTTAACCATGGTGGAGTGCTTGGAGGACTCCCTGGTGCGGTGGGAGAAAGGAGACGGCACGTCCACCACCACCAGCCCTACCCGCATCTACCCCCATCTCTACCTCCACAGAAAGACAGAGAGCCAGACAGGAGGGGCAGAGCCACACTGTCCTGCTGGAGATCAGGGACACCATCCGGAGCAGCATAGATCTCCTCTCTCAGCTGGTCCACACCGACTCCTCATCCTCCAACCGCAAGCCCTTCCTCACCTATGTGAACCAGACCCTCACGGACATGGCAGAACCCCAGTAGCAGGTGGTGAAGGACCGGATCACCGAGCTGCTTCACAACCCTCCAGACCCAGAGGCACCTGCTCCCACCCAGTCCAGGTCTGGTCCTCCACCCCAGGTGATGTCCCTCCCATTCCAAGGCTTCCCACAGGCCCTCACCTACCAGGGCTATGGCTACCAGGAGGTCCAGCAGCACAGGCAGCAGCCCTTTCCAGTCCAGGCACAGAGTCATCGGATGACACCGCTGCCACTGGTTCCACTGATGCCACCCATGCCACCCATGCCAACGATGCCACCAACGCCAGTCCTCACCCAGCTGCAGACCAGACAGCCCCACTACACTGCTCCTTCCTCCACCCCACAGCCAAGCCCGGCCTCAGTACATCTGTCATTGGTACTGGGGCTGACACCCCATGGCATGGAGGAAGGAGCTCTCAACATCACGGGTCTGAGCCAGCTGTCCGAGAGCTTTCTCAACACACTGTCACCTGTTGTCCTCTCGGGGCCAGGCACCCCAATGGCGCTTCAGACAAGCACTCCAGCACCAGCCACCTCCACAGCACCTGGACCCTTCACCCCTGAGACTGGGCACATCTCCGAGTGACCAAGAGGAGTGCCAGAGACTGGCTGGCTGGCTACCTGTGGACTTTATTTGGACACTTGACTTGGGTCATTTTTCTTTTACAGCTTGTTGTTAATAAAGTCTATCTTTGATTCACACACTTGCTTCATTTCTGTTTTTTTTTAATAAAGTCTTGGTGGAAACTTTTAGAAATGGTTTGAGCCTTTGCATGCTTGTGGGATGGGTTAAGATAGCAGTAGGGTGGGCAGGGATACCTTTGGAATGGTAATAGCTGTGGGATAAATAAACCTCAAGTGCAAGCATAGTGGGACTTTATGGTCCACCCTCCCAGGTGCCACACCTATGGCCCTTTATTATCAATAAACACCCTGTTCATTGAAGGGCCACCCAACATACATGGCCCAATCTCATCAGTGTGATGAGACAGGCTGAAGGAAGCATCCATTAAGCATCTATCATCCTGTCTTGCCTCTCCATCGCTCCAGCTGGGGAGTTGCACCAGTGTCTCAGGAGGTTGCGCTGCTTCTTCCCTTCACGTGAGGCTCTGTTGGGGCCTTGCACATCCTCAGTGTCTATCAGGTTTTGCCCTTGCCTCCATTCCCCAGGCTCCATGTCCCCATTGCCTTGTTGGAGGTCCACGAGCCTGTTCTGCAACACTGGGTAGCGGGTGTGCATAAGATTGTGCAGGATGCAGCAAGCTTCCACGATCCTCCTCACGGTCTGTGGGTGATGCTGCATGGTGGTGAGAAGTACCTGGAACCTGTTGGCCAGGATGCCAAAGGCGTTCTCCACCACCCGCCTTGCCCTGGACAGTGTGTAGTTTAAGATTCTCTCTTCACGGGTGAGGAGTCTGGAGGTATTGGGCTTCATGAGGTAGGTTCTGAGGGAGAAGGCATCATCCCCCACAATGAAGTAGGGCACATCTTGTGTGTCGTTGGGCAGTGGGTCTGGATCTGGGAAGCCCAAGATGAGGTTGTGTTGCAGCCCCTCCTTGATGTCACTGGCGTTGTATACCTGGGCATCTGAAGATGAGCCGTTGCCTGAAGCAATGATGTACATGAACTTGTAGTCAGCATCGACCATGGAAAAAAGGACGATGCTGAAGAAGCCCTTGTAGTTGAAATAAGTGGACCCTGATTTGGCTGGAGCTTTGCAGGCCACGTGCTTGCCATCTATGGCTCCAACGGTGTGGGGGAAGTTCCACCTCTGATACACTGCTCTGCAACTTTCTTCCATCCTTCTTCAGTGGTGGGGCACTGGAGGAGCTCTTCCATGTATTCTTCGATGATGGCCTGCAGCACTTCTCTGACCAAAATGCTGATGCTGTTGTGTGGCACCCTCCAGCCGTACTGCATGCTCCTGTAGGTGATCCCTGAGGCCAGCCCAGGTTCCAGGCTGGGCTGGAAGTTGGTGTTTGCCTTGGTCAACCTGGATGTCAGCCGCTGCACATCTTTGTCAAATATGGCTGGAGGCATCCTCATGAAGTTCTGGAATGCACGAGTGTCTTCGTTCCTGAGCTCCACCATCAGCTTATTGTATAGTCCGTACTGTGCTCTTCTCCCGATCTATCTTCGGACCCAGACGCTTCTTGGCCACCTCTTTTTCTTCCCGTGGTAGAGTTCACAGAGCCTGTAGATGGCTTCACACTGTTGCAGAAACATGGTGGCTGCCAAAAGGACTTTGTTACGATCTATGGTGGACATGATTGGATGCTGTGGAAGAGGAAGAGCCAGATGAAGGCTGCAGAGGTCTGCACAGCTGGGCTGCTGGGCTGAAAGTGAGATCCAGGTAAGTTGCTCCTCCTTTTTATTGGCAGTATAGGTTTTCCACTATGTGTCCCTTTGCATCCTCTAGGCATCCTCTAGACATCCTTAATATTCGAGATAAGTCCCCTCTGCGAACGTTTTTTCCATTTTAAATGCTTTCTTTGTGAGCTGCATCCGGTTTCATCCTTTCTCCATCCGTTCTGCATCCGTTCCGCGTCCGTTCTGCTTCCTCCCTGCGTCCGTTTACCGCTGGAGCGGATCGAGTTGCGCGGATGTATAGCAGATGCCTAGCAGATATAGCGGATGTGTAACGGATGCAGAACGGATGCCTAGCAGATGCCTAGCGGATGCAGAACGGACGAATTGGATACATTTTCCACGCAAAAGTTTTTAGCAGCTCAAAACCCTCTGAGCGGATGAAACGTCAATAGACGGATGCTGGACGGATAGAGAGGAAGCAAAATGGAGGCAGTTAGTACAGAACGGAAGCATCGCGTGAACCAACGGATGGCAAGTGTTTTTCTCCGTTTTACATCCTCTTTCCATCCATTGGTGCAGTGTGACAGGGGCTTAAATGTTGTTATCTATTTGGGTAATGAAACATTTGCAAGCAAACAACCAAGCTCAGTAGGGTTAAGGACTCTAAAGATCAGCCCAAAGTTACATATAAATGTGTGTGTGTGTGTGTGTGTGTGTGTGTGTGTATAATATAATATAATTAAATATATATAATATATATATATATATATATATATATATATATATATATATATATATA
>BLBF01000004.1:66539445-66573081 GCA_015471245.1 Laticauda colubrina | reverse complement strand
ATATATATATATATATATATATATATATATATATATATATATATATAAAATATATATATTATATATATATTATACATATTTAAAAGCACTACAACGACATGGGATAATACCCGAAGGAAGCTGAACAGCACACATGTAAGTACCCGCGAAAACTTAAAAAAACATAATATATAATATATATACGAACTCAATACAGAAGCCTGATGATGGCAGATGAGATTCTGCTGAAACGTTGCTATAAATTTAACAACACTACAATGACATGGGATAATACCCGAGGGAAGCTAAACAGCACACACACAAACACACACACACACAAACACACACACACACACACACACACACACACACACACACACACACATATATATATATATATATATATATATATATAAATAAATATAATCTTCTATTGTAATATTCATATGTTTTAAAATAAAATCAAAATTTATGATTTTCTAATGCAGCACAGAGTAACTGAAGAATTGTAATTTAAAATTAATCACAAGTTATTTTCTAGTTTGTTGCTTCCATAATACATCACTTAAATATGGGACATTTATGTCACACACACACACACAACACACACACACCAAACACACACACCCGTAGGGCAAAGAATCTTGGCAAGATTATCATCAGGAATCATCAGAATTGTTAGGATGCTTCTGATAACTTCACAAGAATCCCTAGTTAAGGCTAGGTCCCACTGGCCGACGGATGGAAAACGTATGCAAAAAGGACCCAGTGGATGAGCAAAATTATGGGGGTGGCTCCATCCATTCTTATCTGCTCCAAAAAGTGCCCCATATTGCATAAACAGAACGGAAAAGAACGGAAACCAACGGACTGGGGTAGTACGTAGCAAGGATGTTAAGTGGATGTTCGTAGGAAGCCTAGCGGATGACAACAGATGGAAGCGGATGACACCTCCGAAGGGCTTTCGGGGGAGAATTGCGAAGCGGACGCATAGCGGAAGGAGGGGATGCATAAGTAGCGGATGACGCGGGTGCATCACGGACGCCTATAGGATGCATAGCGGATGCATAGCAGATGCATAGCGGATGCATAGCAGATGCATAGCGGATGCAAAGTGTTCACTGCGCATGCGGGGAGGATGAATTGTGTCAGCTCCGCAGATATAAAAGGATGCAGCTCACAAGCAGTCAGCATTTAGAGGAAAGATGTGCTGCCACAGACATGTTCGAATAACACCATGGTTCGTCTGTCAGGGAAGAAGAGGAAGCCTGTGCCTCCTCCTGCCAGCCCTGGCAAAAAGGACAGAACCACCATCCCACCCCCTGGCACTGACTCTGAAGCTGCTGTTGCTTCTCCTGCTGCTGCTGATGATGATGATGTTGCTGCTGGTGTTGCTGCTGGTGGTGCTTCTCCTGCTGGTGCTTCTCCTGCTGCTGTTGCTGCTGCTGCTGCTGGTGGTGGTAGTGTTGCTGCTGCTGGTGCTTCTCCTGCTGGTGCTGCTGGTGGTGCTGGTGCTTCTCCTGCTGGTGGTGCTGGTGCTGCTGGTGCTTCTTCTGATAGTGCTGCTGGTGCTGCTGGTGCTTCTCCTGCTGCTGGTGCTGCTGCTGGTGCTGCTGCTGTGGTGGACCAGCCCCAAGGCCCACAAAGCATTGTTGCTCAAGCCCCTGAAGGCCCTGCTGCTGAAGCCCCTGCCAGAGGGAGGAAGAGGCAAGGAAATGAGAAGGGAGAGAGGAAACAGTACACCCTTTCCAAGGAGCATGAGGAGGAGGTGCTGGAATGGCTGAGGGAGAACGAGTACCTGTGGAGAAAGGGCCACAGACTCTATCGCGACACCAAGAGGAAGCAGGCAGCTTGGAGAGACAAGGCAGAGAGCCGGGGCTACACTTCAGAACTACACCTGGGATTGTGGAAGCACGTGCACACCTGGTAGGGCAAGCTACACCTGAAGAAATCTGTCAAGCTCACTGACTGGGAGATGTACGTCATGGCCAAGTGCAGCTTCATGGAGGGTGAGGTCCGCCACCGAGGAGCAGCCCCTCTGACACCCCTCTCCCTCAGACAGCCCACAGACAACCAGTCCTCTTCCAGCCATGAGACAGCTACACTGTCCAGTCAGGTGTCTTCGGAGGGCCCCACGGCAGAAACCCCCCCCTGACAGCTGCACTCACCATGCCAGAGGACGTGGAGGATCCCCTGTCACAAATGGAGGAAGAAGCGGCAGCCACCTGAGACCAAACCACCCCCACCCCCAGCTCCACCTCCACAGAAAGCAGGCAGAGAGGCAGAGGCAGACTGAGAGCCAGAGCCAAACTGTCCTCTTGCAGATCAGGGACACAATCAAAACCAGCACAGATCTTCTCTCTCAGCTGGTCTACAGCAACATACCATCCTCAAACTGGAAGCCCTTCATCACCTACGTGAGCCAGACCCTCATGGACCTGCCCGAGGCCCAGTACCAGGTGATGAAGCAGAAGATCACAGCACTTCTGCACAACCATCCAGGCCCAGCTGAACCTGCTCTGACCCAGTCCAGGTCTGCTCCTCCACCCCAGGCAATGTCACAGCCCTTCCACGGCTTTCAACAGCCCCTTACCTACCAAGGCTACGAGTACCAGGACTTCCCACAGCAGAGGCAGCTCTTCCCAGTCCAGGCCCAGGTTCATCGCATGCCACAGACACCTCACCTCGCCCAGCTGCTGACCAGAGAGCCCCATTACACTCTTCCTTCCTCCACCCCACAGCCAAGCCCCTCAACGGACAATCTGTCATCAGTCTTGGGCCTAACATCCCAGGTCCTTGATGAGGGGCCTCTCAACCTTACGGGACTGAGTCAGCTCTCTGAGAGCTTCCTGAACACACCATCCCCTGTTGTACTCTCGGGGCCAAGCACCCCAATGGCGCCGCAGACCAGCAGTCCAGCCACAGCCACCTCCACAGTCCCTGGCCGCTTGACAGCTGAGACCATGGACATGCCTCAGAGTGACTGAGAATAGTGCCAGAGACTGAGATGTTACCTGTTCACTTTATCTTTGCTTAAGACACTTTACTTGGTTCATTTTGATTTTTTAATAAAGTCATACAGTTTACTTAAGACAGTTCTTAATAAAGGTTATCTTTGCTTCACACACTTGGTTCATTTTATTTACTTAATGAAGTGTTGGTGAAAACTTTGAAAAAATGGTTAAGTGTTTGCATGCTTGTGGGATGGGTAAGGATAGTTGTGGGATGGGTAAGGATAGTTGTGGGATGGGTAAGGATAGCTGTGGGATAGGTAAGGATAGCAGTGGGATGGGTAAGGATAGCTGTGAGATGGGTAAGGATGGTTGTGGGATAGGTAAGGATAGCTGTGGGATAGATAAACCTCCAGTGCAAGCATTGTGGGACTGTATGGTTCACCCTCCCAGCTGCCACACATATGACCCTTTTTTTTTTATCAAAAACAATTTATTCATTGATCAACACATTTCAAAATAAACAAAGCTCTTTATTAATGCCCTATTCATTGAAGGACCACTCAACATACATGAAACAATCTCATCAGTGTTATGAGACAGGCTCAAGGTAGCATCCATTAAGCATTTATCATCCTGTCTTGCCACTCCACTGCTCCAGCTGGAGAGTTGCACCAGTGTTTCAGGAGGTTGTGCTGCTTCTTCCCTTCACGTGAAGCTCTGTTGGGGCCTTGTACAATCACAGTGTCTATCAAGTTTAGTCCTTGCCTCCATTCCCCAGGCTCCATGTCCCCATTCCCTTGTTGATGGTCTACAAGCCTGTTCTGCAACACTGGGTAGCGGGTGCGCATGAGATTGTGAAGGATACAGCAAGCTTCCACGATGCTCCTCACAGTCTGTGGGTGATGTTGCATGGTGGTGAGAAGTACCTGGAACATGTTGGCCAGGATGCCAAAGGCATTTTCCATCACCCGTCTTGCCCTAGACAGCCTGTAGTTGAAGATCCTCACTTCATGGGTGAGGTATCTGGAAGTGTAGGGTTTCATGAGGTAGGTTCTGAGGGAGAAGGCGTCATCACCCACAATGAAGTAGGACACATCTTGTTTGTCGTTGGGTAGGGGGTCTGGATCTGGAAAACCCATGATGAGGTTGCGTTCCAGCCCATCCTTGAGGTCACTAGCGTAATATACCTGGCTATCTGAAGCTGACCCCTTGCCTGAAGCATCAATGTACATGAACCTGTAGTCAGCATCAACCATGGCAAAGAGGATGATACTGAAGAAGCCCTTGGAGTTGTAATAAGAGGACCCTGAGTTGGCTGGAGCTTTGCAGGCCACGTGCTTCCCATCTATGGCTCCAACGGTGTGAGGAATATTCCACCTCTGATACCACTGTTCTGCAACTTTCCTCCAGCCTTCTTCAGTGGAGGGACACTGGAGGAGCTCCTCCACGTATTCTTTGATAATGGCCTGCACCACTTCTCTGACCACTTTGCTGATGCTGTTGTGTGGCACCCTTCAGGCATACTGCATGTTTCTGTATGTGGTTCCAGAGGCCAGGTGCTGCATAGTCAGTGCCACCTTCAGTCCAGGGTCTAGGTTGGGACGGAAGTTGGTGCTTGGCTTGGTCAACCTGGGTCTCAAGACACTCTGCAAGTTCGTCAAACATGGCTGGTGGCATCCTCATGAAGTTCTGGAATGCACGAGGGTCTTCATTCCTCAGCTCCACCATCAGCTGGTCATACAGTCCAAACTCCACTCTTCTCCCGATCCATCGTTGGACCCACACAGCTCTAGAACATCTCCTTCTTCTCCTTGCGTAGAAAAGGTGAAACAGTCTGAACAGGGCTTGGTTCTGGTGTTGAATGATCGCAGCTACCATAAGGACTGTGTTATGATCCATGGTGGAGATCAATGGATAATGTGGAAGAGCAAGACCAAGGGTGAAGAGGTCTGTACACCATGGTTGCTGGACTGATACTGAGATCCAGGTAATTTCCTCTCCCTTTTTATAGGAAATATCGGTTTTCCACTAGGTGTCCTTCCACATACTCTAGACATACTCCAGACATCCTAAATATCCAAGATACATCCCATATACAAACTTTTTATCCATTTTAATGCTTTATATGCAAGATGCATCCACTTACATCCTTTCTATTTCCGTGCTACTAATGCTGTGTGGTCGTTCCGTGTACCTTTCGCTTCCTCCCTCTTTCTGTTTTCAGCTGCAGCGGATGTGAGTTGCAAGGATGACCAGAGGATGCAGAGAGGATACAGCGGACGTGTAATGGATGACGACGGATGTAGAACGTTTGTTGCCCATATGTGTGGCGGATGTAGATCGTACGCGGCGGAAAGTTCATCTGCTCAAAAAGTTTTGTGCAGCTCAAAACTTCTTGCACGGATGAAATCGCAGTGGATGGATGCTTGATGGATAGAGCGTATGAAACACGTATGCAGTGAGTACAGAATGGATCCATCACATTTTCCAATGGATGGCAAACTTTTTTGTCCGTTTTACATCGTCTTTGCATCCATTGGTGCAGTGGGACATGGGCTTTAAATCTACCTAACCCACCAGTCCAGGAAGGCAAGGTATGTTAGTGATCCCGTCTGTTAGGAAAGTATATCTAGTAGATAATCAAGTACTGCTATAATTGTGCTTGTTGCCAGGAAAATGGGTGGGGGTCAGTGGTGAAAGCTAAATCTGGTTCTAGATTCTGCCTCAGTTTACCTTCCCAAGAAGTAACAGAGTCAGAAGATCATTTAAAAGCAGTTTATTAGGGTACCCTGGTGAAGTGGGGTCTCTCTATGTACAAGGAAGCGAGAGAACCTTGAGCCCCATGTCTCCCTGCTTTTCATAGTTTCCCTCCTTTTTATAGTTAACACAACAAAGAAAAGGCAGGAGGAAAGTTGACTGGATAGAATAAAAGTAACTTCCTCTTTGCATAGGAAACCAATTACATGTAGTCAAACATGTTACATATTTGTATCCCATAATATCACACAGGTTAATTAAAATGAGGTCTGACATCTGAAGGAGCGTAATTGTAAGGGAAAAGTTTGTTTACAGTTCACAAAAGAGATCAGCCAAACCCCAAGTTCTCCTAACAAACTTGTCTTATCTAAAGCTAGTCTCCAGCTTGTTTATCAGCTTAGGAATGTTAAAAGCTAATAAATCTGAACATCATTTTGAAAGAGAGAAAATAAATCAAATTAAAATATGAAATAACGATGTTAGTTAACAAATAACAAAATCCATGTTACTTGCCCATCAGTGGGGTTTATGGGATTTTTATATTGTGAAATTTTAATGCTGTAAGCTGCCTGGAATCAGTATGTGAATTGAGTGGCAATACACAGTAAATGTGTTTTATAAACAATTTAGTAAATAAGTAGGGCAAGATGGCAAGAGTCCTCCATTTAGCTTTAGGCTATGACTGTGAGGAGTACTACGAAAAAGCAAATTTCAAATGAATTTAGGTATAGGAAGTTATTTCAAACTGTACATTTTGTATATGTTTGAGGAAAAAGCTGGTGAAAAATGATAAATGTCATAGGAGAAAAATGTAAGTAATTTCAAAAAATAAGGAGAAGAAAGAGTAATGACTGAGATTTAGATAGAAAAGGGGAAATAACTTGTTCTTAATTAGGTGTATAAATTTTCAAAGCTTGCATTTCCCAAGCGTTGCTTATTGCATCTGTATTTTATAATCTTGATGATTATTTGTTTTATTTAACATTATCATTCTAATGCTGTAATTATTGAAATAGTTGTACACCACCTGAAATCCTATTTTGGATGATAAGGACATTTAAAATCAATAAACCTCCTTTAATTTTTATTTGCTTTATTTAAAAGTCAAAGCAAAAAAGAAATTGGAAAGGAATTTGGTTGTTATAGTACTTAAGCCCATGTCAAACTGTACCAATGGATGGAAAGAGGATGTAAAATGGAGAGAAACAGTTGCCATCCGTTGGTTAATGCGATGCTTCCGTTTTGTACTCACTGCGTCCATTTTTCTTCCTCTCTATCCGTCTAGCATCCGTCAACTGAGGTTCCATCCACTCAAAAAGTTTTGAGCTGCTTAAAACATTTTGAGCGGAAAATGTATCCAACGCGTCCATTCTGCATCCGCTAGGCATACGGGGAACATCCATTCTGCATCCATCGTCATCTGTTATGTGTCCGCTACATCCGCTAAGCATCCGCTGCGCATCCGTGCAACTCACATCCGCTCCAGTGGAAAGCGGACACAGGGAGGAAGCAGAACAGACGTGGAACGGACGCGCAGCGTTAGTCGCATGGATGGAGAAAGGATGAAAGCGGATGCAGCTCGCAAAGAATGCATTTAAAACGGAAAAAACGTTCACAGAGGGGACCTATCTCGGATATTAAGGATGTCTAGAGGATGCCTAGAGGATGCAAAAGGACACATAGCGGAAAACCTATATTGCCTATAAAAAGAGGGAGCAACTCACCTGGATCTCACTTTCAGACCAGCAGCCTTGCTGTGCAGACCTCTGCAGCCTTCATCTGGCTCTTGCTCTTCCACAGCATCCAGTCATCTCCACCATGGATCATCACACAGTCCTTTTGGTAGCCACCATCGTTCTGCAACAGTGCGAAGCCATCTACAAGCTCTTTCAACTCTACTACGGGAAGAAAAGGAGGCGGCCAAGAAGCGTCTGGGTCTGAAGATGGATTGGGAGAAGAGCAGAGTATGGACTGTACAACAAGCTGATGGTGGAGCTGAGGAACGAAGACCCTCGTGCATTCCAGCCATGTTTGATGAAGTTGTGGAGCGGCTGACACCCAGGTTGACCAAGTAGAGGACCAACTTCCGGCCCAGCCTGGATCCTGGGCTCAAGGTGGCACTGACTCTGTGCCACCTGGCCTCAGGGACCACCTACAGGAGAATGCAGTACGGCTGGAGTTTCCCACACAACACCATCAACATTGTGGTCAGAGAAGTGGTGCAGGCCATCATCGAAGAATACCTGGAGGAGCTCCTCCAGTACCCCTCCACTGAAGAAGGCTGGAAGAAAGTTGCAGAGCAGTGGTATCAGAGGTGGAACTTCCCCCACACTGTTGGCACCATAGATGGCAAGCACGTGGCCTGCAAAGCACCAGCCAAGTTGGGGTCCACTTATTTCAACGACAAGGGCTTCTTCAGCATCATCCTCTTCAACATGGTTGATGCTGACTACAAGTTCATGTACATCAATGCTTCAGGCAACGGGTCAGCTTCAGATGCCCAGGTATACAACACCGGTGACCTCAAGGATGGGCTGGAATGCAACATCATCATGGGCTTCCCAGATCCAGACCCCCTGCCCAACGACACGCAAGATGTGCCCTACTTCATCGTGGGGGATGACGCCTTCTCCCTCAGAGCCTACCTCATGAAGCCCTACACTTTCAGATGCCTCACCCGTGAAGAGAGGATCTTCAACTACAGGCTGTCCAGGGCAAGGCGGGTGGTGGAGAACGACTTTGGCATCCTGGCCAAGAGGTTCCAGGTACTTCTCACCACCATGCAGCATCGCCCACAGACTGTGAGGAGGATCGTGGAAGCTTGCTGCATCCTGCACAATTTCATGCGCACCTCCAACAAGGCAATGGGGACATGGAGCCTGGGGAATGGAGGCAAGGGCAAAACCTGATAGACACTGAGGATGTGCAAGGCCCCAACAGAGCCTCACGGGAAGGGAAGAAGCAGCGCAACCTCCTGAAACACTGGTGCAACTCCCCAGCTGGAGCAGTGGAGTGCAAGACAGGATGATAGAAGATTAATGGATGCTTCCTTCAGCCTGTCTCATCACACGGATGAGATTGGGCCATGTATGTTGGGTGGACCTACAATGTACAGGGCATTTAATAAACAGTTGTGTTTATGTTGACATGTGTGGATCAATGATTACATTAGTATTGGTAATGAAGGGCCATAGGTGTGGCATCTGGGAGGGTGGACCATACAGTCCTACTCTGCTTGCACTGGAGGTTTATCCCCACAGCTCTTTCAACCCATCCTACAGCTATCTTAACCCATCCCAAAGGTATCCCTGCCCATCCCACTGCTTTCCTTACCCATCCGACAAGCATGCAAAGGCTTAAACAATTTCTAAAAGTTTCCACCAAGTCTTTATTTACCAAAATAAATGAAGCAAGTGTGTGAAGCAAAGATAATCTTTATTAATAACAAGCTGTAAAAAAAAATGACCCAAGTCAAGTTTCCAAATAAAGTCTACAGGTAGCCACCCAGTCTCTGTCACTCTTCTCTGTCACTCAGAGGTATGCCCAGTCTCAGGGGTGAAGGGTCCAGGTGCTGTGGAGGTGGCTGGTGCTGGAGTGCTGGTCTGAAGCGCCACTGGGGTGCCTGGCCCCGAGAGGACAACAGGTGACGGTGTGTTGAGGAAGCTCTCAGACAGCTGGCTAAGCCCTGTGATGTTTAGAGCTTCTTCCTCCATGCCATGGGGTGTCAGCCCCAGTACCAATGACAGATGTACTGAGGCTGGGCTTGGCTGTGGGGTGGAGGAAGGAGCAGTGTATTGGGGCTGTCTGGTCTGCAGCTGTGTGAGGACTGGCGTGGGTGGCATCGGTGACATGGGTGGCATCGGTGGCATCAGTGGTCTGGGTGGCATCGGTGGCATCAGTGGAACCGGTGGCAACGGTGTCATCTGATGAACCTGTGCCTGGACTGGAAAGGGCTGCTGCCTGTGCTGCTGGACCTCCTGGTAGCCGTAGCCATGGTAGGTGAGGGCCTGTGAAAAGCCTTGGAATGGGAGGGACATCACCTGGGGTGGAGGAGCAGACCTGGACTGGGTGGGAGCAGGTTCACCTGGATCTGGAGGGTTGTGAAGCAGATCGGTGATCCTGTCCTTCACCACCTGGTACTGGGCTTCCGCCATGTCCGTGAGGGTCTGGTTCACATAGGTGAGGAAGGGCTTGCGGTTGGAGGATGAGGAGTCGGTGTGAACCAGCTGAGAGAGGATATCTATGCTGCTCCTAAATGTGTCTCTTATCTCCAGCAGGACAGTGTGGCTCTGCCCCTCCTGTCTGGCTCTCTGCCTTTCTGTGGAGGTGAAGCTGGGGGTGGATGCAGGTAGGACTGTGGTGGAAGTGCCGTCTCCTTTCTCCCACTGCGCCAGGGAGTCCTCCACGTGTTCTGCCATGGTAGAACAGCTGTCCATGGGTTCTCCGTCGTGGCACGCTCCACAGACACCTGCCTGGACATAGGAGCTGACTCTTGGCCAGAAGAGGACTGGCTCTCAGCAGGCTGTCTGAGAGAGAGGGTTGTGAGAGGGGCTGCTCCTCGGTGGTGGATCTCACCCTCCAGGAAGCTGCACTTGGCCATGACATAGGTCTCTCTGTTTGTCAGCTTGACCACGGCCTGGCCAGATTTCTTGAGGTGCAGCTTCCTGTACCAGGTGTGAATGTGCTTCCACCAGCCAAGGAGCATCTCCGAAGTGTAGCCCAGGCTCTCCGCCTTCTCTCTCCAAGCAGCCTGCTTCCTTTTCGTGTCCCTGTAGAGCCTGTGTCCCTTCCGCCATAGATTGTCATTCTCTCTCAGCCACTCCAGCACCTCATCCTCATGTTCCTCCTCGATGGAGTATTGCCTCCTCTCCCGTTCTCGCATATGCCTCTTCCTCCCTTTGGCAGGACCACATGGGCCCTCATCAGAGGGGCTTCCAGGTTGTAGGGGCTGCTCCTCCACACCACCCAGCAGCAGCAGCACCAGCAGGATCATCATCATCAGCAGCAGCAGCACCAGCAGGATCATCATCATCATCATCAGCAGCAGCAGCAGGACCCTGATCAGCAGCAGCAGAGTAAGCACCAGCAGCACCAGCAGGACCAGGAGCACCAGCAGGACCAGGAGCATGAGCAAGATCAGAAGTATGAGCAGGACCAGCAGGACGAGCAAGACCAGGAGCACGAGCAGGACCAGCAGGACCAGCAGGACCAGCAGGACTAGGAGCAGCAACAGCAGAGCAAGCACGAGCAGAAGCACCACCGCCATAAGCATCATCATCAGCTCCTCCAGAAGCAGAAGCAGCAGAAGCCCCAGCCCCAGAAGAGCGAGCCCGTGCTACAGAAGCCCCAGCAGAAGCAGAGTGAGGGCCAGGGGTGGGAGGGTGGCCCTGTCCCTCTTGCCAGGGCTGGCAGCAGATGGCTGAGGCTTCCTCTTCTTCCCCATGGTTGTGGGTTGCAAGGCTGGCTGGCTGGCAGGCATGCAGGCTGGCAGGCAGGCAGGCAGGCAGCAAGGCAGGCAGGCTGGCAGGCAGGCAGCAAGGCTGGCAGGGAGGCTGGAAGGCAGGCTGGCAGGCAGGCAGACAGGAAGGCTGGCAGTGAGGCTGGCAGTGAGGCTGGCAGGCAGGCAGCAAGCCTGGCAGGCAGCAAGCCTGGCAGGCAGCAAGCCTGGCAGGCATGCAGGCAGGCAAGGCAGGCAGGCTGGCAGGCAGTCAATGTGTCTGGAAGCAGGTCTTTCCTCTGAATGGTGACCTGCTTGGGAGCTGCCTCCCTTTATATCTGCGGGGCTGACATAATGCATCCTCCCCGCATGCGCAGTGAACGCTAGGCATCCGCTTGGCTTCCGCTCTGCATCCGCTTCATCTGCTCAGAATCCGCTGTGCATCCGCTTCATCCGCTCGGCGTCCGCTCTGCATCCGCTGTATCCATTCTGCATTCGCTTTGCTGCGCTCCCTGGAAGCCTTGCCATGTGCCATCCGCTCTCATCTGTTTCCATCCGCTAGGCTTCCGTGGAGCATCCGCTTTCCATCCGCCCTGTGTCCTCCCCCCGTCCGTTCCTTTCTGTGTTATCCGCTCTGGTTATGCAAATTTTTGCCCCTTTTGAGAGTGGATAACAACAGATGGAACATTTTTCTCGTCCACTGTGTCCTTTTTACAAACGTTTTGCATCCATCGGCCAGTGTGACAGGGCCTTTAGTGAGAATATATTAAATAAAGAAATAAGGAAATATGTTATTAAAAACTTTAGAAGAAGACTTTATTGTCTGTGATTTCAATTTCAGACCTAAAGAATAATTCTGCATTAATGGTAATAAATACCTATGCAAGCACTTGGTTCAACCTAGGGATTAGTGAACTTGATTATTTACCTTATTTTGGTTAAATTGGAACTATATATCAAAGGGCTGCTGGGTGTATACACTCACATGTAGCAGCTCAGTTTCATTTTCTTCTTATTCATCAAATGCTTCAAGGACAGATTCATTTACAGGCAGTCCTCAACCACAATTGAGCCCAACATTTTCCTTGCTAAGCATGATATTTTTGCCATGGTTGTTAAGTGAAACGGTGAAGATGTTAAGTGAATCATGTGGTTTTTAAGCAAATCCAGGTTTCTCCTTTGACGTTGATTGCCAGAAGCTCCCTAGGGAGGTTGTAAACAATCCCAGGCCCCTGGAATGCTGCAACCCTTGTAAATGCATGCCAGTTGCCAAGCACCCGAAGTTTGATCACATGACTCTGGGGATGTTGCAACAACCATTAAATGTGAGAAATGGTCATAAGTCACTTTTTTTCAGTGCTGTTGTAATGGTCATTAAATCAATGGTGGCAAGTTGAGGACTACCTACATTTTTAAATGGTAGATTTGGATTAAAATGAACCAGAATTGATTTTACAGTTCAGTGTGCTAAGACTGGTTCAGACTGGCTAATGATCTGTCTAGGTATGCTCTGTGGTAGAAATCTGAAATTTAAATATTTGGTGCCATTGGTTGAAATGGTATAGTATATAAATACACTTGAATTGTTTTCATCTCAACTGATTTCTGTTACATCAAAAATAATATTTATATCAGCCCTAAACTCTGTCAGAGAAATCCAGTTCAGTTTGTGAGGAAGTTGTTCAACTCAACGCAACTAGCAAATATAATGTAAGTGTTTTCTTTATTCCTGCATATGCCCATGTACTCTATATCTGGAGAGGCCTGTTCGGGTCAAGGGAGAGAAGACATCAAATCTCTCTGGGAAGCAATGAATTCAGTCTTTGCTCTTAAATATATTCACATCTAGGTTCTTTGGAATTTATTCTGTAGTAAGCATACATAAGATGCTTTTCCAAAGTGGGATAATGATTTCAAAATGATTGATAGTTCAGTCCTTGTTCACTAATAAGCTGCACTGATATAGCCACTACTGATTTCACTATCAGAAAATGCTTTATTTATATGATTAGGGATAGCTTACTTTGTGAAAATGAAAAAAAAAAACATACTTTATTCTCTAACATAACTTAATGATTTTTTCCTACAATTCTGAAAGAGATTTTCAAAATTTGGTATCATTAATTTGCATGTTTCTTTTAATTTATAAAAAATAATTGAAAGATTATTTTTATTTGTTAGATTTATTTATTATTTAAAAATAATGAAATAGATTAGTTGATTTTTATCAGCAAAATTCTGATACCCAATTCTAAAGATAAAAATAAATTGCATGAATAAATGATGCTTTGTTAGTTTTTTATATATATAAGGAGATTTTTTTGGTGCAAGGAAGTGAATTATTCCTGTTGAAACATATTTGCTTGATATTTTGAGATATTTCCCTCCACATATTATTTTCTATTTCCTTTGCCTTTTTTTTTTACATGCAGTTTAGTAATGCATGGTTTAAATCACAACTTTTTCATTCTTCCAATACTGTTGCAAAAACGTTCTGCATACAATTTTGCCATGTGAATTTAATCCCTCTAAACATATTATGTTAACATATTATAAGGCAAAGTTTACCAGTGTCAGAAGAGTTTGGTCTATAATCTCAAAGTTTAGCCTAGTTTTATATTTAAAAAAAAGTTTTATAGCTACTTTAATCCATGCCACATGCAGATGACCTGAGCAAACCCAACAGTAAGACAGAAGCCTTGTTGTATATACATTGAACAGTTGCTCAAAATCTGATGCACCAGCTGTGGTTTGACCAGTTTGGAAGTTAAGGGAAACTTGATCTTTTAATCTTTATTTCAGCAGACAGATTACAACTGTTTCCAAAATGTACCTGTCAGTTAAACTTACTCCAAAATTTGAACAGAGGGCTTTATTTATTTATGAATATATTTTTAAAAAGATAGGAAAAGTTTGTAAAGAAGACACAGGGGTTTCCCCCCCCCCCCATCATTTTATTTGTATTCTTCTTTATCAGCTTGCATACAATAAAAAAAGAAAGTTAAAAATTAGTATGATTTTAGTGAAATTCTGTCATATTTTCCCCATTGATTTCTCTCTATTCTGCTTGATGGAACTGAGCAAAAAGGACTTACTTCAAAGATAATTAATATTGGCTTTGAAAATAAAAGATTAGGATAATTTGCAACAAAAAGTATCAAATAACCAGTGTACACAAGTATTTTATAATATATTAATTTAAAAAACTAAAAGAAGATATTGTATGAGACAAACTATTGATTCTAGTTGAATGTACAGTCTACTTATGCATCATTTTATTTTTTTGGCATAAAGTAATACACACTCCAATAAATCATTGTAAATTACTTTACAACTCATGTTGCAACTGAGCTTTAGAACATTCTCTCTTAATTTTTACTATGGAGAGTATGTAAGTTTAATAAAGTGGCTCATTGAGTTAATATATCACTAAAATTTTGTTTATTTAATGCAATATCTCAGTAGTTAATTAGGTTGTACTAGGAACAATAATAATTGTTGTAAAATATATGAAAACTCTTTGTGTAGAGTATCCTTTGTCAAAATTATCTACTTTCTAAAGGAGAATATAATCAGATTTGATATATTCAAATATTTTGTAAGGATCTCTGTTTGAAAACTGAAATTCCTTTTTGCTTATGTTAATAAAAATATAGTCACATTATTGCTCACAGCAAGGTTTTAACTTCTGAATTTCCTATCAAAAGATTAATGGAGAATATGCCAGTCTGGGATCATTCAATGTAAAGTGGGCAGTAGTTCCTAAACATTCTTCTTCTCTTGTTTCTCAATGTAAGGAAATGTCTCCTCAGTTCAAACTTATGCTATCTTCATAAAGATTTTGATTTTTTAAAAAAAGTAATTATCTAAATCACCAGCCTCTTTTGTATTCTTCCTATTATAATTAATGTCAGTACAGATTTAACAACAGAATAACCACTCATTCAGCAACAGCTTGAAATTACAAGAGTATATAAGAACAAGACTTTTAAGACTGGTCCTCACAGATGCAGCCGCAACAGTGGATCCAGATTCAAGCACTTGGCAATTGGCAAATGGTTGCAGAAGCCCACAGTCACATGATTGCCATTTGTGATCTTTACTGCCAGCTTCTGGCAAACAAAAGTAATGAAGAATCTGGCAAGAGATTCTCCAAATGGTGCTCATGTAACATTACATTGAAGAATTATGCATGGTTTGCTTAATCACTGCCACAACTATCTTTGTAAGTTGGTGATATCCTTATTTTTGACTGTGTTGCTTAGTGATGATGTTGCCAGTCCTAATTATCATTGTTAAATAGGGAATAGCTCATTTAAGCATTTCTTGATTACTCTGAAATGTTCTCATATAATTTAATATTGAGTTATTCTATCACTCAACAGTAAGCTGAGCACAGCCTGAATAGCGTGTTTCTCCAAAAATAAGACCCAACTGGAAAATAAGCTCTGGCATGATTTTTTCAGGATGCTCATAATATAAGCCCTATCCCCAAAGTAAGATTGTCAGCCAGATGGATGCATTTAGTACCATAGTTGCCTCAAAATAAGACCCAATGGAAAATAAGTCCTCATGCATCTTTTGGAGCAAAACTTAATGTAAGACCTGGTCTTATTTTTGGTGAAACATGGTAGTAGTCATTAGATGTCTTTATGATATACATCACCAGCATTTTAAATATAAATCTTCTTTAGAGGATACATTTTCAGTTTTTCAGGGTTGAAATATATAAAATATTTGATGCATTTATGAAATAATCTTTACTCTCAACATATTCTCTTTAGCATTTTAAAATGTGTGCCTTAGCATTGGAAATAGCAAGAGTTAAATATTTCTCCATTTTATTGCTAATATACTGCTTTAGCAGTGCTAATCAGCTGTACTGATTTTCTGTTTTGATTGTTCTTAATAATTAGGCAAAAAATCTAGGATGCAATCATGTTTTACACTAGGGAGTTCATGTAAATAGCTCAAAACTTTTTTACATTGATTTCTATGTTATTTTTAAATGTATTCAGAAGGAAAACTATTGACATTTTTAAAAAAGGAAATATAATTACCTTTTTAATAAGTGAAATACTGCATGTTTGAAATAAAAATGCACAAGCGGATACAACTTTTAATTTATTTTTGATGTAACTGACTCACTATTGAAAAATTATATACTTTAAATTGTTGGTGTTGATCAGATAGGAGCAGAGTGGTTAACTGTAGTTCCTTCTCTTGTTCCCTTTGTCCTATACCACTATGTTGTTGTTTTTTATCAGATGTGTTTTAGTATTGAATGTGAGTCTTTTCCTGCAAATTGATTAATTAAAGGCATGCATGCTATGTCATTAAAACATTTCTGATGATAACACATGGTTGTTCATGCCATTATATTTCATTTGGCTTTCAGTTACTGCCACATTTCAACATAACTTTATACTACAGTTTGTCATTATACTTCAATTTACACTGTTAATAAGATAATATTTTGTGAGAAACTGAAAAATCAAGTAATCAGTAAAATCAGCATAATTTACATCAAATTACAGTTATCTTTGCTGCCCCCAATCTTTTGGGCACCAGGGACAGGTCCCATGGTGAAAGGTTTTCCCATGGATCGAAGGTGTTAGTGTTTTGCAGGCTGCCTGTATCCCATACTTCACTTATTTGTGCAGCCCAGTTGCTGGCCTGCTATGGACTGCTGCCCAATGGACCGGGGATTGGGGACCCCTGCTTTAAAACATTAATACACATGAGGATACGAATCAATTCACAAAATTTAAGTATTGAGAAATTGAAAACAGAAGCAAACAACTATAATATGCCTGATGACCATTGTAGACACTGGAATATATTGATTTATCTACTACACTCAAAATTGATGTCTTGATAGGTTTCTAACATAATACTTTTTTTATTTCCTCCCAAATTTATTGTCTTTCTCTCTTAACTCATCTCAGGGTTATTTATCTATTGTTATATTAATTATAAATCTGAAGCCAACAGATATGGGATGAGCTGACTACCACTTCCCAAAATATCTGGAACTTAGCTGGAGGGTGAAATTTTGATTAGGAAAAGCAGATTAAGGACTGAGCAGTTGTGATAGTTTGTTGCTGTAAATAAATAAAGTTATAGTTCAACTTGAAACTGCTTGGATATTTCATAAAGTACAGACAGGCAATAAAGGATGTAATGTTAATTTCTGAACTCTTGCATGACACTAAAACAGGTGCCACAATGGTGGGATTCAAAATGTTTTACGACTGGTTCTGTGAGCATGGCTTGGTGGATGTGGCTTGGTGGGCATGGCAGATACTGTAAAATCTCCATTCCTACACCATTCCAGGGGAAGGATACTACAAAATCCCCATTCCTTCCTCACCTCACTAACCTGCTTTCCAGTTCCATTCTCCTGTGCAGGGCAACAACAAAAAAAGACCCAGCCAATCAGCTGGGACTTGGGAGGCACAGAATAGATGGAGGCAGGACCAGTCAAAGATGGTATTTGCTGGTTCTCTGAACTGCTCAAAATTTCCACTACCAGTTCTCCAGAACTGATCAGAACCTGCTGAATAACATCTCTGAGCTGTTACTGCCAAACCAACATACAATTTAAGCAGAAATATAAGTCTGAAATTTAATGCATTTGCGCATGGGAAGTTGTGTTACACCATTCACAATCACTTTCTATTATTTCCTTAAGATGTTGCATGAAGCAGGTTTTCTCATTCTATTGCATAGTAGGACTGGCTTTAGTTGTTTACCCCAAAGTATATGATTTTATAACAGCTTGCATATTACCTGGCCATTAATATTATCAATCTATTTCTTTTTTCTTTTTACAGCCATTTTGTTGAAAAGATGGTTCTTTATTTGGATACTTTTGTTCATTTCATGCTCATGCTTTTGAACCATTGGATAGTCTCAACTTTATGTCTAAATCTTGAGGATCCAAATGTGTGTAGCCACTGGGAGAGGTAATATTACTTTTCATCAATAATTCTTCAAGCATGATTATTTTAATCAACATCTATGTAAAATTTCCATTACATGCAAATAGCGAGACAAGGGTGACATTATGAAATGACTATGTTAAAAAATATAAAACCAAGCCACAAGTGTATGCATGTATGTTTATGAATGGCATAAAACTACTAAAACAGGCTATGAGTATGAAACAAAAATAGAAGCAATCATTGATTCCCCTCATGTATGAAGTAGGCAGACTCTATTTACTGCCCAAGAAGATTGCAATATCTGCAAGAAATATCATTTGCCTGCAAACAAGAATTGCTGGACCGCAAAGTAGATGAAGTAATAGAAAATGAAGAAACTAAAGTACTGTGGGACAAATACTTGCCACAAATTACCCCAAACTTCACAATTGTTGATAAGAAGCAATAAAAAATCTGAAGGTCCTGCAAAATACAAGTCGAACAACTGTGGCAAATGAAAGCAAAGGCAGATCCAACAATAAATGGTGCCTTGGATGCAGTCTCAAAATATATAGCATGCCACTTGAACCCTATTGGCATTGACAAAATCACTATTGTGATCATCATCACTTCATTGCAAAAGACAGCTCTACTTGGAACAGCTTGCATTCTGTAATAACATCCTTGCATCCTTTAATATCATTGACTAATTACTTTACATCTGCCTATCCCAGGTCTTTGGGAAAGACTTAATAGCTAGACAAAACTGCCCCAAACAGTCTAAACATCTGGAGAACTATGTACCCAAGCATAATATTAATCATTTCATTGTATGCTCATAAAATAATGTGTTTTATTCTTTTATAGTATTCAATAATATAAAAATTAAATCAAACATGTACCAATGCATACTTTAATTGTTGTTTGTAGTTTTGATGTGATCAATAATTCGCTTCTAAATTTTCTGAGGATGTTCTTGGGCTTACAAATGGAAAAAGCAGAATCAGCAGAATATGTCTTCTTTTTCTTTGATAAACTATTCTAACACAATCAGCTTGAAGGAAAAAAAATAAAAAATTGTGAATCTGGCTAGTGTTTTTTTTTTTTTCTAAGTATAACAACCTTTCATGTGAGTTCTCATATTCAAGGGTGTGCAAGAGTAAATATATTAAGTATACAGAAATAATCTTGTATCTGAATTTAATCAGCAGAATTCCTACTAAAGGCTGCAATCTGCATCCTACTCTAGTGTCTGGGACTTACATTGTCTTAGTTGACATAGAATGGGATGAACTTTCTTGGATTATCATAAACAGTTGGTATAAAAAATGGGTAGGTTCTTATTAGATTTGTAAGATATTGTATATTTGATTTTTTTTAAAAAATGAATTGTTTAGATAAACTTGAAAAGATAGGCTCACTTGAATTAAGCTTGTCTCATTTTAACAGTACAGATAGTCCTTGGCTTATGATTGGTCACTTAATGGACATTCAAAATTACAACAGATCCACTGAAAGATACTTACCACCCCCACTCAAAGTAAGGGCCGTTGCTATGCCCCCCATTGTTTTTCACCTTTACGTTTAACCTCAGGGCGATTGCAGTGCGGAATGTAAATATTTTTATGTAATTATTTTCACTATCAGCAATAATGTCTGCCGTCTAACTGTTTATTTCCATCCTATTGAAATTTCTTCATTTAATTACTCAAACGAAGTGTATGTTTAATGATTTTATTCCTTTTTTTCTGTCCAGTTATTCTGTTACAGTGCAAGAATCCTATCCCCATCCTTTTGATCAGATTTACTACACCAGCTGTACAGACATACTGAACTGGTTTAAGTGTACACGACACAGGTGATTTTTAGTAACTATTTTGATTACCCTTTTAAAGTGATGTTTTATAAGTACTTAATAGTTGATATATGTTAAAAACAGTAGAAATGTGTTGAAGCATAGTGGCACATTAATAGCATTTGCAAAATCAGATGATATGGATATTTACATGCATAAATTATCTTCTGTAAGATAGCCTTGAAAATATTATCCTGAATTTTGAAATGAATTATTAGATTAAAGAGGAATGTATGGCTTGCAAAGATCTCCTCTTTTTCTAAAAATATAATTATAGTAAAATGGATATAATATTATTATTTGAGAACATAAAATTTCAATTATAATTACTCTGTATTTAATAGCCCTCCTTCTATTGGGCAGAAGTGAAATTATGGCTTCAGTTACGCATAGTGGAGCCACTGTGTGTGAATTGGGCAGTTATTTAAATTCGGGGTGGGATTCTACCAGTTCTGTCCACTTCTATAGAACTGGTTGCTCTGAAAAGCAGTAAAGGAAGAGCATACATAGAACTGGTTCTATGTCTGCTGCTGTTTTGGCCTACCTGCTGGTGTAACAGTAGTTACACTGGTTGGATCCCACCCCTGTATAAATTGCTTTTACAAATAAATGCATGTATTTATTTAGTGATTCTTTTTGAATAATTCAGAATTTGTTTTTAATGTTGAATCATTTTGAGTTTTAAAAGTTCTGAATTTGTAAAATTGTGACACATGAGTTCTTGCTGCTTGTAAAATGGTGACACAGTTCTTGCTGTGCTCCATTGTCTGACAACAGTTTTGTGTATTTAAAAATTAAATATTGGTCTGAATGTGTACTAATTCATTAGTTAAAATATTTAATAACAAATGTAAATTACAAATCCATATAACATCAGCTGCAATTCTGAAGTATTTGTCACAGACCTTGAAAAGGATCTCCATTTGCAGATAATGGAATTTGCTGGCAATGTTGTTTCTCTTTCTTTGTAAGGGATATAGCTGATTTATAGAACAATCCAATTTATCCATAAATAACCATAGCTGGATCTTCTGAAATAGCTGTTCACAAATTTTATATGTTCATATTTTAACAGAATCAGCTATCGAACTGCTTATAGGCATGGAGAAAAGACTATGTATAGACGGAAATCTCAATGTTGCCCTGGATTTTATGAAAGCAGGGAAATGTGCATTCGTAAGTAAAGTTATTGTCATAAGAATATCCAACTCTTGATAATATATTAATGAGAATGCTAATGAGAATTCCCCAAGAAACAAAATGTCTTTAGAAGAGCAGTGGGACAAATATGGTGGTTTATAATTATGGGATGCTTCTGTGATACTAACTGATAAGGGGGGGAAGGTCTTAGCAGAATAACAGAGTTGGAAGGAACCTTGGAGGTCTTCTAGTCCAACCCCCAATCAGGCAGGAAACCTATTCAGACAAAGTTGTCTAACCTCTTCTTAAAAACTTCCAATGTTGGAGCACCCACAACTTCCAGAGGGAAATCGTTCAACTGATTGTTACAAGAGTAAGGATATTTCTCCTTAGTTCTAGATTGCTTCTGTCCTTGATTAGTTTCCATTCATTGCTTGTTGTTCTATCTTCAGGTGCTTTGGAGAATAGGTTCTTCTACTCCTCCTTGTGGCAGCCTCTCACATATTGGAACATAGTTATCATGTCACTCCCCAGTCCTTCTTTTCATTAAACTAGACATACCCAATTCCTGCAACTGTTTTTCATATATTTTAGCCTTAGTCTCCTAATCATCTTTGTTGCTTTGCTCTGTACTCTTTCTAAGTGTCTAAAGCATCTTTTTTATGTTGTGACAACCAAAACTGTATGCGGTATTGTAGTTCAGTGCACTGAATGTGTTACAGTGTGCATTGAAGCAATCCTGCTGGTCAATAGAAACATATGTTTGCATACAATGTCCTTTGCTCCTGCCATTAATTTTCTTTTTAAAACAGTGGTTTTTCTTATTTTATTACCCTATACTTGCAGATGGTTCCAGTTGGAATCAATTCCAGTTGGAAATTGATTCCAATTGCAGTTGGTTCCAATTCCAGTTGGACAACTATCCAACCAGCCATCGTTAAAAAGAGCTTTAAAAAGTTTCAAATTAAGATTATTTGCATTACCATACAGCCTAGAGTCCTAGACATTGGGAAATGGCTTGTTCATAATTGTAGATTAACATATAAATAATTAAAATAAAACTGATATAGGCATAAACACAACAGCAGCTCTTTCATCTGAGTCTCAATGCACATAATTGAAGTGTATAGAACTTGGTGATTTGTGGCATGCAGAGAGTTTATCTTGAAGATACAAGCCTGATTTGCCTGGATAGACTTCTTATGAGGTATATTGAGAACTTGCATCCCATCTGTCAGCATTTTAGAGGTTTAATACACCTTTTTATGATTTAAATCACCTTCCTGCATTCTTTTTCCTTCAAAGTGAAATGCAATGTTAATGTGTACATAATTTTGATTGACAGTTCCAGTTGGCAGTTTTGATTTCTTGTCTAGCAACTCTGGTGCCAGAATTAGCAGAGTTACTGATTATTTCTTCAGCTGTCAGTCAGTCAGGAGGATAGAACTATAAGATTAAAAATGGATAGTGTTTTTCTTTAGCAAATTAAAACTAAATAAATGAAGGAAGGAATATCCTTTAGTTTAGTCATAGAACAGCATAGCAACTAAAGACAAAACCATAGTCTCTTTTTATGCAAGAAAAGATATATTCCACAAACACTGACTGTGAGAAGGGCATGATAGCAAGCTATTATTCCTAAACACCAGTTTCCATAAAGGTCCCATCTGTTTGTATTTTTTTAATAATTAACAAAAGATCATTTTATTTCTTGGGCACACATGGGATTGCTGTCCCTTTTCTCTTCCACTGCTTCATATGACCTGAAGTAATTCCATAGATCAACTCCTTTTTTTGAATATATTTAGATTATAATAGTAAAATATGATACTAATTAAACTTGAAGAAGAAAGTACAGAAATAAAGAATAAAAAGTGCAAGGAAAAAGAAAAGAAAAAGAGAGAAGAAAGAAAAAAGTAAGAATATAATAAAGAGAAAATTGTATCTAGAAGTGATTTTCTTAATACAAGTATAAACAAACATAATGATTCTTCACCTCCACTAAAGTTACAAACATTTATCATTTCACATCTCTGATCTATAAACAACTCTCTAAAACTATTTTAAGTTATGATGTCAACAGAAAGTCCATAAAAGACTGCCAGAACTATGGTAACAATATATCTTGTTTTAACTTTGATCAAATAAACAATCCTTATATTCCCTCCTTTTACTTCTATCAGTCTAAGCCAGGGGTGTCAAACCCGATTGCATCACGGACCATATCACGAGGTATCAGGACCTATCATTCGCTAGGGCAACATATCTCAAATCCAACATCCTTCTACTTGCAATCTTCCTTTTCTGGGGAAGCGGATAGACAAGATTGCAAAAGGTGATCACATGATTGCAGGGCATTTGGAAGCCAGTTGATAATGTGAACAGGTTTCCAAGTACCTGAAATGGGATCATGTGACCAGAGGAACTGATAGGTCTTTTTACAATGGTGTTGGGAGTGCTTTATACTGTAAGGCAGAGGTGGGGAACTATGGCCCCATTAGGACTTGTGGACTTCAATTCCCAGAATTCCTGAGCCAGCTATGGTGGCTCAGGAATTCTGGGAGTTGAAGTCCACAAATCATCAAAGGGACATACTGTAGTTCCCCACCCCTGCTGTAAGGCATCTGTTCCAAGGCTGCTGTGTCCTGGAACAGCTGTTAAGCAACCAGCCATAGTCTAATTGCTTCTAATCTATGATTTATCTTTTGGCAGCAGTGTTCTTTTTAAAAATTTCTTAGGAAAGGAAGACTAAATTATGCCACTGCAGTTTCATATTCATATAAGAAACATTAGTATTTGTATTATTTCAGATAAGTGATCAAAAAATAAAATAGGTGATGATAAAAGTGGAAAAGTAAGGGGGCAGGAAGCTATTTGCACTGACTGTTTGCAAACATTGACCTAACATTACCTAAAACACGACAATTTTCAGAAGTTTCTGTTTTAATTACCAAGGTACTTTTTTTTACATTAATTTATCAAGAAATAAAATAAAGAAAAGATGGTAGGAGACCTTTCTTTGGATGTATTTTTATCTTAGAAATGGTAATCTTTAAAGAAATTTATGAATTCGGTGCTTGATTAGAAAGCTCTGTATGAATGATATTTAATAAATATGAAATTTAGATTTTAGGAAACTTTCCTATATGAAATGCTAACATTACTTAATACCAGTGTTCCTTGTTTTTCATCACTGGAATATTTATTTACACAGTTAAAATATTAATTTCTTAATTTCTTTTTGTTTTGTCTTTTTGTTTTATTGTAGGAAATTGGGACAATTAGTAAATAAATGCATATAGATGAATGATAGAATAATGATATATAGAGAACTAATTCAAACAAGAATTGAACAACTTAGCCTCTTAATTTTAAGAGGAAATTGGAAATGGCTAGGTTGCAGAAAAGCAACCTTCATTGTTGCTTTTATGCAACCTGTCCCTTCATTGTTTTTATTCTTTTTGATTTTTCATTATCTGTTTCACTCACCCTGTTTCTTTGACAGCTCACTGTACTGATAAATGCATTCATGGCCGTTGCATTGCTCCAAACACCTGTCAGTGTGAGCCTGGCTGGGGTGGACCCAACTGTTCAAGTGGTAAGTTTGCATCTGTTCCTGTCAGTCTTCAATTCTGTCTGTTTTGTTGCTCTTCTTTGCAGGGAGATTAAAACACTGTTGTGCTATAGTTCTTCTGCATTTGAGATATCACTTCCAAAGGGATAGAATGCTCCACATATGATTCAGTCTGTCTTGTTTTCAATCTATTAAATACCAACATTGCTTTATTATTATATACTATGTCTTTAGCAAATTAAACGGGGAGAGCATCTGAATCACAGGGGTAAATATTAAATAATTTGATCTCTTCCATTTCGAAAATATCTCCTGTCCTAATTTTAGCAGAATACCAGCAGGTAATAGATTTTAAACCCAATTCCCATGCAGATTTCAGGCTATCTGATAAAAGTTATTTTTATATATTTAGACCTGAAAGGTTGTCAGATTGATGTGGTAATTAATTGCCTAGTTGTTCGATATATAGTTTTAAGGAATCAGAGAACTTGAAGAGAAAAGGGCTACCAGTCATTACATCAGGACTTTTCAAGCTATACCACTTGTTAAAATAGTCCTTACTTAGGTGGAATTGATCTCATGACTAATTTGTTCTTGTCCTTAAAGGAAGACCAGAATGGTGAAATGTAAAACATATTGTTTAGAGTAGTGGTTAAAAGGACCAGGTTAAAAATGGGACTGTGAATTCTCGTCCTACCTATGGCAGGTGGGTCAGTCACTTTCTTTCAGCCCTAGGAAGACAGCAATGGCAAGCAATGTCTGAAATTTTGCTAAGACAGCTGCAGGGATTTGTCCAGGCAATTGCGAAAAGTTAATGTTGACTTGAAGCACATACACAAAAGGTGCTAAACTAGGAACAGGAAGTTCAAGTTTTGTCTTTGGGAGAAAATATTTGGACCTTTGGGCCAGTCATTCTCACTCTCAGCCCTAGCAAGAAGAGAACTGCCAGTGTGGCTGAATCGAAGCCGGGAAGGCAGCTGAGACGGAAGTGAAAAAGAAAGGAAAGGAAAGATCTTGTAACAGCGTGCTTAGTCTTGGTAAGAATCACTCCAATTTCTGCAGTGGAATTTTCCTTGGAAAGTGGGACTCAAAGGAGGAAATTAGCTGCGATTAAGATCGGGAGTGATTGTCAGATTTAGTAAAGAAAAAAAAAGATATTGCAGCTAGAAGTAACATTAAAAATAAAGGACAGATTGGATTGATTAACACAAATTTCTGGATTTTTTTTACTACTACTCAACTTGAAGAACTTTGGGAAATTATTGGAAAACAATCTTATTCAGAGACATATTGATTGTAGTTGAAGTGTTTTAATTCAGTGAGTTTTAAACTCTTTCAATAATCCAATGTGCTTTTGAACATCCCATTACAGCCTCTTGTTTACAGCGTAATAGCAGCAGCCATCAGAGCAATAAATTCTTCCAACCCAACAAATAACAGCTTCTAGTGAAACAATTAACCCTTTCCTTGCAGACTCTCAATACTACCTCATTACTTTAATCAAACACTGATTAATCCATTACCTCAAAACTTACAATTTCTATAAAATAATTTATTAATGGTTTAATTGATTTATTGTTTTAATTGATTAGTGTGATTAGTCCAGGCTCCCTGGACTCTGGAGGCTCTCTAGAAGCTGGACACGGGCGCATTTCCTGCCTTCCCAAACTTCCAGGAGGCCTCTGCACTTACTTACCATGTGGAGACTCCTGGGAGGGATGGGAGGTGGGGCCAGCCAGTCAAATTATGCAGAATCTTAAGCCCATGTCACACTGCACCAACGGATGGAAAGAGGATGTAAAACAGAGAGAAACACTTGCCATCCGTTGGTTAACGCGATGCATCCGTTCTGTACTTACTGCGTCTGTTTTTCGTCCTCTCTATCCGTCCAGCATCCGTCAATTGACATTTCATCCGCTCAAAAGGTTTTGAGCTGCTCAAAACTTTTTGAGCGGAAAATGTATCCAATGTGTCCGTTTTGCATCCGCTAAGCATACGGGAAACATCCGTTCTGCATCCGTCAGCATCCGTTATGCATCCACTACATCTGCTAGGCATCCGCTGCGCATCCACGCAACTCAAATCCACTCCAGCGGAAAGCGGACACAGGGAGGAAGCGAAACGGATGCAGAACGGACGCGCAGTGTTAGTAGCACAGAAGGAGAAAGGATGAAAGCGGATGCAGCTAGCAAAGAAAGCATTTAAACGTTTCCAGAGGGGACCTATCTCGGATATTAAGGATTCTAGAGGATGCCTAGAGGATGCAAAAGGACACATAGTGGAAAACCTATATTGCCTATAAAAAGGAGGAGCAACTCACCTGGATCTCACTTTCAGTCCAGCAGCCCTGCTTTGCAGACCTCTGCAGCCTTCATCTGGCTCTTGCTCTTCCACAGCATCCAGTCATGTCCACCATGGATCATAATACAGTCCTTTAGGTAGCCACCATCATTGTGCAACAGTGCGAAGCCATCTACAGGCTCTTTCAACTGTTCTACGGGAAGAAAAGGAGGCAGCCAAGAAACGTCTGGGTCCAAAGATGGATCGGGAGAAGAGCAGAGTACAGACTGTACAACAAGCTGATGGTGGAGCTGAGGAACAAAGACCCTCGTCCTTCATGAGGATGCCTCCAGCCATGATTGACGAAGTTGTGGAGTGGCTGACACCCAGGTTGACCAAGCAGAGCACCAACTTCCGTCCCAACCTGGACCCTGGGCTAAAGGTGGCACTGACTCTGCGCCACCTGGCCTCAGGGACCACCTACAGGAGCATGCAGTACGGCTGGAGGGTGCCACACAACACCATCAGCATTGTGGTCAGAGAAGTGGTGCAGGCCATCATCGAAGAATACTTGGAGGAGCTCCACCAGTGCCCCTCCACTGAAGAAGGCTGGAAGAAAGTTGCAGAGCAGTGGTATCAGAAGTGGAACTTCCCCCACACTGTTGGAGCCATAGATGGGAAGCACGTGGCTTGCAAAGCTCCAGCCAAGTCGGGGTCCACTTATTTCAACTACAAGGGTTTCTTCAGCATCATCCTCTTCGCCATGGTCGATGCTGACTACAAGTTCATGTACAGCGATGCTTCAGGCAACGGGTCAGCTTCAGATGCCCAGGTATACAACGCCAGTCACCTCAAGGAGGGGCTAGAACGCAACCTCATCATGGGCTTCCCAGATCCAGACCCCCTGCCCAACAACACACAAGATGTGCCCTACTTTATCATGGGGGATGATGCCTTCTCCCTCAGAACTTACCTCATGAAGCCATACACTTCCAGACTCCTCACCCGTGAAGAGAGGATCTTCAACTACACGCTATCCAGGGCAAGGCGGGTGGTGGAGAACGCCTTTGGTATCCTGGCCAACAGGTTCCAGGAACTTCTCACCACCATGCAGCATCGCCCAGAAACCGTGAGGAGGATCGTGGAAGCTTGCTGCATCCTGCACAATCTCATGCGCACCTGCTACCCAGTGTTGCAGAACAGGCTCGTGGACCTCCAACAAGGCAATGGGGACATGGAGCCTGGGGAATGGAGGCAAGGGCGAAACCTGATAGACACTGAGGATGTGCAAGGCCCCAACAGAGCTTCACGTGAAAGGAAGAAGCAGCGCAACCCCCTGAAACACTGGTGCAACTCCCCAGCTGGAGCAGTGGAGTGGCAAGACAGGATGATAGATGATTAATGGATGCTTCCTTCAGCCTGTCTCATCACACGGATGAGATTGGGCCATGTATGTTGGGTGGGCTTACAATGAACAGGGCATTTAATAAAGAGTTGTGTTTATGTTGAAATGTATTGATGAATGATTAAATGGTTATTGACAATAAAGGGCCATAGGTGTGGCACCTGGGAGGGTGGACCATACAGTCCCACTATGCTTGCACTGGAGGTTTAACATTCCCAAAGCTATTACCCATCCCAAAGGTATCCCTGCCCATCCCACAGGTATCTTAACTCATCCCAAAGGTATCCCTGCCCATCCCACTGTTATCTTAACCCATCCCAAAGGTATCGCTTCCCATCCCACTGCTCTCTTAACCCATCCCAACGGTATCCCTGCCCATCCCACTGCTATCTTAACCCATCCCACAAGCATGCAAAGGCTTAAACCATTTCTAAAAGTTTCCACCAAGGATTTATTGATAAAAATAAATGAAGCAAGTGTGTGAAGCAAAGATAATCTTTATTAATAACAAGCTGTAAAAGAAAAATGACCCAAGTCAAGTGTCCAAAGAAAGTCAACAGGTAGCCACCCATTCTCTGGCACTCCTCTTGGTCACTCGGAGGTGTGCCCAGTCTCAGGGGTGAAGGGTCCAGGTGCTGTGGAGGTGGCTGCTGCTGGAGTGCTGGTCTGAAGCACCACTGGGGTGCCTGGCCCCGAGAGGACAACAGGGGACAGTGTGTTGAGGAAGCTCTCAGACAGCTGGCTCAGCCCCGTGATGTTGAGAGCCCCCTCCTCCATGCCATGGGGTGTCAGCCCCAGTACCGATGACAGATGAACTTTGGCCGGGCTTGGCTGTGGGGTGGAGGAAGGAGCAATGTAGTGGGGCTGTCTGGTCTGCAGCTGGGTGAGGCCTGGCGTCAGTGGCATCGGTGACGTGGGTGGCATCGGTGGCGTCAGTGGAACTGGTGGCAAAGGTGGCATCCGATGAACCTGTGCCTGGACTGAGAAGGGCTGCTGCCTGTGCTGCTGGACCTCCTGGTAGCCGTAGCCTTGGTAGGTGAGGGCCTGTGGAAAGCCTTGGAATGGGAGTGACATCACCTGGGGTGGAGGAGCAGACCTGGACTGGGTGGGAGCAGGTTCATCTGGATCTGGAGGGTTGTGAAGCAGATCGGTGATCCTGTCCTTCACCACCTGGTACTGGGGTTCTGCCATGTCCATGAGGGTCTGGTTCACATAGGTGAGGAAGGGCTTGTGGTTAGAGGATGAGGAGTCGGTGTGGACCAGCTGAGAGAGGAGATCTATGCTGCTCCTGATGGTGTCTCTGATCTCCAGCAGGACAGTGTGGCTCTGCCCCTCCTGTCTGGCTCTCTGCCTTTCTGTGGAGGTGGAGCTGGGGGTGGATGCGGGTTGGGCTGTGGTGGAAGTGCCGTCTCCTTTCTCCCACTGTGCCAGGAGGTCCTCCACGTTCTCCGCCACGGGTACTACAGCTGTCCGGGGGGTCTCCATTGTGGCACGCTCCACAGATACCTGCCTGGAGACAGGAGCTGATTCTCTGCCGGAAGAGGACTGGCTCTCAGCAGGCTGCCTGAGAGAGAGTGCCATGACATAGGTCTCTCTGTCCATCAGCTTGACCGCAGCCTGGCCAGATTTCTTGAGGTGCAGCTTCCTGTACCAGGTGTGCATGTGCTTCCACCAGCCGAGGAGCACCTCCAAAGTGTAGCCCAGGCTCTCCGCCTTCTCTCTCCAAGCAGCCTGCTTCCTTTTGGTGTCCCTATAGAGCCTGTGTGCCTTCCACCATAGATACTCATTCTCTCTCAGCCACTCCAGCATCTCATCCTCATGTTCCTCTTCTATGGTGTATTGCCTCCTCTCCCGTTCTTGCGTATGCCTCTTCCTCCCTTTGGCAGGACCACATGGGCCCTCATCAGAGGGGCTTCCAGGTTGTAGGGGCTGTTCCTCTACACCACCACCAGCAGCACCAGTAGCACCAGCAGCACCAGCAGCACCAGGATCAGCAGCAGCAGCAGCAGAGTAAGCACCAGCAGTGCCAGCAGGACCAGGAGCACGAGCAGGACCAGGAGCACGAGCAGGACCAGGAGCACGAGCAGGACCAGGAGCACCAGCAGGACCAGCAGGACCAGCAGGACCAGCAGGACGAGGAGCAGCGCCAGCAGAGTAAGCACCAGCAGAAGCACCGCCAGAAGCAGCTTTAGCAGAGTAAGCACCAGCAGAAGCACCACCACCAGAAGCAGCTTCAGCAGAGTAAGCACCAGCAGAAGCACCACCGCCAGAAGCAGCATCAGCAGAGTAAGCACCAGCAGAAGCACCACCACCATAAGCAGCAGCAGCAGCTCCTCCAGAAGCAGAAGCAGCAGAAGCCCCAGCCCCAGAAGAGTGAGCCCAGGCTGCAGAAGCCCCAGCAGAAGCAGAGTGAGGGCCAGGGGGCGGGATGGTAGCCCTGTCCCTCTTGCAAGGGCTGGCAGCAGATGGCTGAGGCTTTCTCTTCTTCCCCATGGTTGTGGGGTTGCTGGCTGGCAGGCAGGCTGGCATGCAGGCAGGCTGGCAGGCAGGCAGGCAGGCTGGCTGGCAGGCAGCCTGGCTGACAGGCAGGCAGGCAGGCAGGATGGCAGGCAGGCTTGAGAGCTGTGTCTGGAAGCAGGTTTTTCCTCTGAATGTTGACCTGCTTGGGAGCTGCTTCCCTTTATATCCGCGGGGCTGACGCAATGCATCCTCCTTGCATGCGCAGTGAACGCTAGGCATCCGCTAGGCTTCTGCTAGGCTTCCGCTCTGCATCCGCTTCATCTGCCCGGCATCCGCTGTGCATCCGCTTCATCCGCTCCATGTCCGCTCTGCATCCGCTCTTTCCGTTCCGCGTCTGCTTTGCTGAGATCCCCTGGAAGCCTTGCGGATGTGCCATCTGCTCTCATCCGCTTCCATCCGCTAGGCTTCCGTGGAGCATCCGCTTTCCATCCGCCCTACGTCCTCCCCCTCTCCGTTCCTTTCCGTGTTGTCCGCTCTGGTTATGCAAATTTTTGCCCCTTTTGAGAGCGGATAACAACGGATGGAACATTTTTCTCGTCCGCTTTTTACAAACATTTTGCATCCGTCGGCCAGTGTGACAGGCCCTTTATCAAGAGTGTCTTCCAAACCCCTGTGAACCCCCAGTAGCCCCTGGACTACTTGTTCTAAGAAATATAACCCAGTTTGAAATGAAATTATTTCCTTCCTTGTTGTTATACTTTTTCATCAGAATTTGGTTTGTTCATAATTTCATATATACTCCTATCATTAAGAGGGTTCAAAATCAGCTAATACCATAGCTTTTTTCAAATTGAATCTTTTACTTATCACAAATATCCCATTATTATTAATTATAAAATTATTACAATTAAATGGTATATCCATATATATTACTCTAAAGAGGAATCCACCCATGGAATTAAATATCCATGTTGACCATATAGCAGCATCTGTATGTAGGAATTATATAGACTGGTAGAAGGATACAGTTTTCAAAACATGGTTTCGAAATAAACTTTTACAACTTTTTACTGTTCAGCATAGGTCATCCATTTTTTGTCAGTAAGAATTTAGTACTGTCAGTTTTGAATGGTTTGTAAGTCAGAGTCAAATTCACATCATCATGTCTGTTAATACATTCAGTTTTACTAAAATGTCAACAGTGGTGTAGGATTCCTTTCCTTGAACCATTTTCTTGATCTAACATATTAATTCTGTGCAATTTACTCAGACAAGAGTGAATTCAGTGGGTCTTAATCAGAATAATATTTTAGCCTACTCATTTTTTATTTGATAGTAACTGTATATGGATAAAAATCTCTGAACAAAGTGGCAGATGTATTTAATTCATTGCAAGAATTTTGAAGACAGTGGAGTTACAGTAGCAACTGAAAGGAGCGTTACATTACTTTCTCCTCTTAAAAGTGTCTTCCAGTATAACAGAAAGAAGTGAGTCAATGGCAGACAAGAGGGCAAGGGTTAGAGACTTGTGTCTGGTGTGTAATTGAATATGTAATGGGAGAATGACTTAACTTTGAACTTAGTATTGAGAGACAGTGGTTAGGTTGGAACCAATCCCTTATTTGATTTTCAAACTTAGAAAAAAAACCAGCTGCATGAAAGTGCTGGTTTGTTGTAAATATCAGTGGTCTTTTACCTCTTTTGGGGCAAATGGCAACTGCTGGAGTTTGTTATTATTTAAGTCTGCTAAGTTTGAACTGATCCATTTGTTTATCAGTTTCCTATCCTATATTTCATTCAGGTTGCCATGTGCAGGACTTATTTATTTTATTATCAAATATAAAAGTATGAAAATGTGACATAGACAATATCAAATGTATATTTCAACATGATTTCTGAGGTGAATAGAAGAAATCATTTCATAAGTTTAGATTTGTATATATCCTCTATATCTCCATGTCTAAGTGATGTTTAAAAAATTGTCAACATCAAGCAAGATTTAGTGTTCCCATTAACTTGGGAAACATAAATACATTGTGGTTGACAAATTTTGCTCCCTTTCAGTGTTTTGATTATTAATGGGCAAATATGTACTTTATAACAAATAAAATGCACGTTCAGAAAAAAGACTCAGGTGCTCCCTTTACATGATGTTAATAAGCGCACAATCGTGCCTACAGTCCCTGTCCAATTGTCCCCAATTATTCATACCTATTTCCTGTATTCATACTTATGTTTATTCTTATCTCTATTATCTTGTAAGTGACTGACAAATCAAATCAAAAATAAATAAATAAATAAATAAATAAATAAATAAAATTGCTAGTTGCTATTTTAATTTTACTGACTTGCTAAGGTAATACTAGATATTGATATTACTTAGATAGGGTAACATTACAAATTAGCAAATAATGCTGTGGTAATTAAAACTCAACCATTATATGACAGTTGCATAGGATGCCAAAGTAAGATGGAATGCATAATCTTTAATATAATTCCTGGTTTTTGCATAAAATCTATTTCATTGCACATACTTTTGCTTGCTTTCTGACCACCTTGAAATTTCCCATCCTATGAAATTATTTCTGGAAAATGAAATGAATTGTTATATGATTATCATTATTGTTATCATCTTATGAAAAAAATTATGTACCAAACATACTTTAAAATATATTCAATTATTAATAAATGCTTGCACTAAGACCCAAGAGAAATAATGATAATAATAATAATAAATCAGATTGCATTGAAAATATGATGCCTTCTCTGAGATGCAACTTTTAACATTCAGAAGAGTTTTAGGTACTTTATTAAAAGAATATTATTATTATTATTATTATTATTATTATTATTATTATTATTATTATTA
>BLBF01000004.1:66514025-66539435 GCA_015471245.1 Laticauda colubrina | reverse complement strand
TATTATTATTATTATTATTATTATTATTATTATTATTATTATTATTAAAAGAATAATCTTTTTTACCTGGACTTACTTCCCAGATCAGATTAGCAAACATTACATAAATAGGTCTTACAGATTTCACAACTAGGTTACTGCAGAGCTTGCTTCAATTCATCCCCTTTCTATTGCATGTACATAAACAAATGATATTGAACACTGAATTTTTTTATCAATGCTGCTGATGTGATGCCTTCAGGATAGCTAAAGGAACATAGTTTTTTTTTTCTCCAAGCACCTTGCGGATGCTTCCCAGGATCTGCCATCAGAATTAACCATTTCACTCCACTGAATGGTTGAGATAGTACTGATGTCTTTTTTCCTTTCATAATGGCTTTGGACCTACTTTAATGGAATACTAAAGCTTTATTTTTGTTTGTAAAAGAGCCAAGCGATGTGCCATAGTTTTTCCACTTCTCAAGTAACTTCTGATTCCCCCGCCCTTCCCCCTCTTTTCTAGTTCTTTCTAAGATCAGCCACAATTTCCTTGCATTTTGCCTTTCATGTTGTTTCTAAACAGAGTTCTTTTATATCTTACCCTGAGGGAACACTCAAACCAGTCCCAAACATTGAATTTCTCTCATTGCTCTGCTTTGTAATAATTAGTCACAGAATCAATGAACATTTGTTTTAATGATTTAATAAGCACATATTACATGTTTAAACATTCTTTCAAACAAAAAATTAAGAAAAAAATCAGAATGTAATGTCTCCAAAAGTTGGTTGGTAAAAATAGGTTATTTTTTGCTTCTATATGCTTGTCTTTGGCCCATCAAAAGATATTTCTAGAGCTTGAAATGTGTTTTATGAAAACAGTTTAAAAAGAATGCTATGTTAAGCCAATGTCACACCGCCCAACGGATGCAAAAAGGACACAGCGGATGAGCAAAATGTTCTATCCGTTGTTATCCGCTCTCAAAAGGGGCAAAAATTTGCATAACGGGAGCAGATAACACGGACGCATGGAGGACGCAGGGCGGATGCAAAGCAGATGCGGAACGGAAGCCTAGCGGATGGAAGCGGATGGGAGCGGATGGCACATCTGCAGGGCTTCCGGGGGGTCTCAGCAAAGCGGATGCGGAACGGAAAGAGCGGATGCAGAGCGGAAGCCTAGCGGATGAAGTGAATGCACAGCGGATGCACAGCGGATGCACAGCAGATGCACAGCGGAAGCCTAATGGATGCCTGGCGTTAATTGTGCGTGCGGGGAGGATGCTTTGCATCAGCCCCGCGGATATAACGGAAGCAGCTCGGAAGCAGGTCACCATTCAGAGGAAAGACCTGCTGCCGGACGGATTGGCAGCTTTGCCTGCCCTGCCTGCATGTCTGCCTGCAAGCCTTGGTGCCAGCCTTGCTGCCAGCCTTGCTGCCAGCCTTGCTGCCTGCCTCCCTGCAGCCTTCCTGCCAGCCTTGGTTCCTGCCAGCCTCCCTGCCAGCCAGCAATCCCACAACCATGCGGAAGCACAGCAAGCCTCAGCCATCTGCTGCCAGCCCTTGCAAGAGGGACAGGGCTACCATCCCGCCCCCTGGCCCTCACTCTGGTTCTGCTGGGGCTTCTGCAGCATGGGCTCGCTCTTCTGGGGCTGGGGCTTCTGCTGCTTCTGCTTCTGGAGGAGCTGATGACAAGCATTCCAGCACCAGCCACCTCCACAGCACCTGCACCCTTCACCCCTGAGACTGAGCGACCAAGAGGAGTGCCAGAGACTCATTTTTGTCTTATAGCTTGTTGTTAATAAAGTCTATTTATGATTCACACACTTGCTTCATTTCTTTTTTTTAATAATGTCTTGCTGGAAACTTTTAGAAATGGTTTAAGCCTTTGCTTGCTTGTGGGATGGGTAAGGATAGCTTTGGGATGGGTTAGGATACCTGTGGGATGGGTAATAGCTATGGGATAGGTTAGGATAGCAGTGGAATAGATAAACCTCCAGTGCAAGCATAGTGGGACTGTATGGTCCACCCTCCCAGGTGCCACACCTATGGCCCTTTATTATCAATAACGATATAATCAATCATCCACATATGTCAACATAAACACAACTCTTTATTAAATGCCCTGTTCATTGTAGGCCAACCAAACATACATGGCCCAATCTCATCCATGTGATGAGACAGGCTGAAGGAAGCATCCATTCAGCATTTACCATCCTGTCTTGCCACTCCACTGCTCCAGCTGGGGAGTTGCACCAGTGTTTCAGGAGGTTGCGCTGCTTCTTCGCCTCACGTGAAGCTCTGTTGGGGCCTTGCACATCCTCAGTGTCGATCAGGTTTTGCCCTTGCCTCCATTCCCTAGGCTCCATGTCCCCATTGCCTTGTTGACGGTCCACAAGCCTGTTCTGCAAGACTGGGTAGCGGGTGCGCATGAGATTGTGCAGGATGCAGCAAGCTTCCACGATCCTCCTCATGGTCTCTGGGCTATGCTGCATGTTGGTGAGAAGTACCTGGAACCTGTTGGCCAGGATGCCAAAGGCGTTCTCCACCACCCGCCTTGCCCTGAACAGCCTGTAGTTGAAGATCCTCTCTTCATGGGTGAGGAGTCTGGAGGTGTAGGGCTTCATGAGGTAGGTTGTGAGGGAGAAGGCATCATCCCCCATGATGAAGTAGGGCACATCTTGCTTGTCGTTGGGCAGGGGGTCTTGATCTGGGAAGCCCACCATGAGGTTGCATTCCAGCCCCTCCTTGAGGTGACTGGCGTTGTATACCTGGGCATCTGAAGAGGAGCCGTTGCCTGAAGCATCGCTGTACATGAACTTGTAGTCAACATCGACCATGGCGAAGAGGATGATGATGAAGAAGCCCTTGTTGTTGTGATAAGTGGACCCCGACTTGGCTGGAGCTTTGCAAGCCACGTGCTTACCATCTATGGCTCCAACGGTGTGGGGGAAGTTCCACTTCTGATACCACTGCTCTGCAACTTTCTTCCATCCTTCTTCAGTGGAGGGGTACTGGAGGAGCTCCTCCTTGTATTCTTCGATGATGGCCTGCACCACTTCTCTGACCACAATGCTGATGGTGTTGTGTGGCACCCTCCAGCCGTACTTCATGCTCCTGTAGGTGGTGCCTGAGGCCAGGTGGTGCAGAGTGAGTGCCACCTTGAGCCCAGGTTCCAGGCTGGGCGGGAAGTTGGTGTTTGTCTTGGTCAACCTGGGTGTCAGGCGCTGCACAACTTCATCAAACATGGCTGGAGGCATGCTCATGAAGTTCTGGAACGCCCGAGTGTCTTCGCTCCTGAGCTCCACCATCAGCTTGTTGTACAGTCCCTCCTCTGCTCTTCTGGCGAACTATCTTTGGACCCAGACTTTTTTTGGGTGCCTCCTTTTCTTCCCATAGTAGAGTTCACAGAGCCTGTAGATGGTTTCGCATTGTTGCAGAAGGATGTTGGCTTCCAAAAGGACTTCGTCACAATCCACGGTGGACATGACTGGATGCTGTGGAAGAGGAAGTGTCAGATGAAGGCTGCAGAGGTCTGCACAGCTTGGCTGCTGTTCTGAAAGTGAGATGCAGGCGAGTTGCTCCCCCTTTTTATAGGCAGTATAGGTGTCCCTTTGCATTCTCTAGGCATCCTCTAGACATCCTTAATATCCGAGATAGGTCCCCTCTGCAAACGTTTTTTCCACTTTAAACACTTTGTTTCCATGCTGCATCCGTTCTGCATCCGTTCTGTGTCCGTTCCGCTTCCTCCCTGCGTTCGTTTACCGCTGGAGCGGATGGAGTTGCGCAGATGCACAGCGGATGCCTAGCGGATATAGCGGATGTGTAATGGATGCATAACGGATGTGTAGTGGATGCGTAGCGGATGCAGAACGGACGAACTGGATACATTTTCCGCGCAAAAGTTTTGGGCAGCCCAAAACTTTCGGAGTGGATGAAACGTCAATAAACGGATGCTGGACAGATAGAGAGGAAGCCAAACGGAGGCAGTGAGTACATTGCGTTTTCGAATGGATGGCAAGGTTTTTTGTCCGTTTTACATCCTCTTTGCATCCGTTGGTTCAGTGTGACATGGGCTTTACTGAAAACACTATGAAACAATATATCTCTACAAATATTTTCTGTTCAGCAAAGCAGTTGATATTTATATTCTGACATAAAATCAAGTTACTAAAAGTTTATTCCCTGTATATGGTAGATCGATATCATTTCAGATTAAAAGAAAACAACAAGCCAGCCCTTAGAATTTGGATATCAGTTTACAGTTTTGTCAGAATTACATGAAGAGAAAGATTTCTAAAGCAGTTGGAACATTGATTGCTATTTCAATTTCAGAATTTATGGTGAAAAGAAGCCACAATAAAAGCAATTATATGATAATTATAATCTTAATAAATGTGATTAGAGACTATTCATCAGCAGAAGTAATATAAGATTATTATTATTGTTTAGCATGTGATGAGAACATGACAGAAGAGAAGTAACATATCTACACAGTCCACGTAAAACTTATATGGAGGTATAGCAGTGGCCTCATAACTGGATGTCCAATTCAGCTATACAGGTGATTGCCTGTGGCATTGCTTCATGCAGATCTTCTAGGGAATCAAAGAACATATGTTGTGAGCAATCTTGCACAATATGTATGGTAGTTTGCATATCAGCACCACACTCTCAAAAAGGGGAAATTCCATCCCCACTGAGAGGCACTTCTTCCAGTATCACACCTAATTCTATTCAATTTCAAACAGACAAAGTGAGGCAGATAAAAATCAGATGATTTGGTAGAGGGATCATTAATGGTCAGGCAAGAAGAAGATACCTTGGACCATTCCTCACTCCAGGTATTTTTGGGTTTAAGCTGGGTAGATGTTAAGGGAATATCTGTTGTCAAAGCTTGCCTATAGAATTTCAAACTTGTCATGGGTTGTGCATTATCCTGGTAAATAGGGAGGACTTTGTTGTTCTTATCCTTGGCCATAGCCGAATGAAAGCTTGTTGCCATCTAACGTGGGGAAGTATTACTAAGCAATGGTAACCAGTGCAGAGAAATGAGAGAAATAATCACCCATGTCTGTAACATTCCTTAAGCCACACATGTTCCCTGAGTAGTGCTAATTGGGTGACAACAACCAGATGCAGTTGAAATGCTCTTTTGGGCCATGACAAACAGAAGTGCATAAAATCAAATACAAGATTATTATCTTTAATTTAAAGACAGGCAGTCCATCTAGATTTAAGGATGCTAAAACAAACTGCACCTTGAATTAGATGCAGAGGCAGATTGTAATCTGGCAATCAATGCAGATTGTAGAACAGAAGTGTAAATATGTGGTCTTCTAACAGCTAGCAATTTGTATTGCTGCATTCTGCACCAGTTTATTTATTTATTTAGGGTATAGTAATGTTACTATAATCTGGAGACTACAGTTAGGAGGCTAACACATAGTATGTTCTGGTTGCTTGAGACTGCTAGCCCATTCTATTCACTGTCATGCACTATCCATGGTGCACCATAGGGGATGACCTAGCTTCATACCAGAAAGAAAGATGAACAGCATCTTGTAGCATCATCTGGGGCCCTGTCCCTCCACTGAAGCCACCTTGGAAACAGATGTCACCTCTGAGAAGATCCAGCATTCTGACTGTCCTCATGAAGCACCAGCTGGTCTTCCTATCAGAGTGGTACCTATTTATCTACTTGCATATAACATGCTTTCAAACTGTTAGGTGGGCAGAAGTTTAGGTGACTGATGCTAAGACAGTGCTAAGACTTGTACCAATGAAACAGAGACTATCTAGGCTTCCAGTGGCATTTCCTTCAAAGACAAACCAAAGACTGTGATTGTGCATGGCTTTGATCTGTGCTTATCCTGTTGGAGGGTCCCAACGGGACTTGATCCATCTCGGACCCACCTTGGAGGCATGGGGGAAGAGGGGGAGACTGCCAGCCAGGTTGAGGGGAGCTGCATCTCCCCTTCCTGGCTAGGTATACTCCCCTTGAAGACAGAAGGTAGCGGCAGTTTTAATGGTTGCCTGAAGACGGAAAGTTTCTGGGACTTAAGTGTGTGCTCAAGTGGTGAAGTGGTGAGCGGCATGTAACCATGCAAAGGATTTTCGATTTTTCTTTTCACAACTTTGTGAAAACCAGGAGGAAAGAGCCCTCATTTAAGAGTGTGGCAGTGGCAAATGGAAAATAAGAGGAAATTATAAGGTAAATAAAAAACTGGACCATAAAAGGACTATAATAGAATTAGAGACCAAAGTTGGAATAAGATACAGATATTGCCATTAATTAGGCATTGGATAGAATGCTGGACTTGCCCAGAATTGACTATATGTAAAAGAGTTAATGATTGAAAATTAGCAGAATTAATACAATTGAAAAGAGAAAAAATAACTTTGAAAAGTAGAACGCGATAAAGAACAGCATCTAATGGTTAAAGGCACTTTTTCTCTTATGATTTCATGGAAAATTACTGGTCTTACAAATGTATGAATGAGAAATAAAAGACTATATTATAACAATAATCCTGGAAGCACCAAAAAAGGAGGATTGCAGCAAAGGGACAAGTGAAAATAATATCTTGGGACTGTTTGGTGTTGATTGTGACAAGGAGACAGAAGGATTAATAAGAGGAATTGAGATAAATAGATATTTTGGGCAAAGACTAAAAGACTCTGACTTTTAATAAAATAAAGAATAACTGATTAAAAAAATTGAAGAAATGGGCAAAGAATTCAAACTGGAACTGCAAACTGTGAGAGGAATGTTAAAAGAAAGAATGGAAATATTGGACATACTGCCAGAAAAATTAATGGCAATGCAGTTCACAGAAGAACAAAGAAAGTTTAAGGAGGAGTTCAAAACTTATTGGGAATTACTTTCAAATTATTATATAATGATATGGTTATATGAATATCTCTGGAATAAATATAAGATTTATTATAGATTGGGAGATATACTATGTGGATCCTGAATATATTAGTTATATTTTATTTTTTCTCTTTTTTGTTTGTTTATGATATATCAGCTTTGAGAAAGTTAATGAAGATAATAATGTAAAATAAAATAGGTGGTAAGTTGAAAATGGAAATAATAGGGGATAAAGAGTGGAGAATATATGTGAGGATGAAATGTTTTTGATATTGAATTAATGAATTCAAATATGAAGTGAGAACTTATTTAATGATCAGTGGAACAGATAATGATTTGATATGAAATTAGACAAGAAAGTTGGAAATGTAATTATGACTATGCATAAATGTTGTAACCTGGAATCACGTTGCTCACTTGAAGAGATTTGTAAAAAATAAAAAAAAATTATAAAAGAGAAGAAAACCTCCAGCATCATTAAGCCACTGAGCCATTGCGCCTTCCCTCTGTACCAAATGAAGCTTCTCAGGGCAGTCCCATTACAGTAGTCTAATATGGAGGTAACTTGGACATGTGTGACTGAGCAGAGAGTCCTGATCTAGAAAGGGGCACCACTGACACATAATACAATGCTGTGCAATGCAAAGGCCCTCCCAGTCACAGTTGCCACCTATTCCCTGAGCAGGAATTGTGTGTTAAGGAGGATCCTCAGTTAGCATACTAGGTCTGTTTGGGCAGTGCCACCCTATTCAGCATTAAATATGGCATAATCCTAAAACCAATAGGATCAAAAACTCAAAGCCATTCAGTCTTCCCAATGTTCAGTTGAAATCTGTTGGACATATTGTGTGGAATGGTTTATGTTCAAATCATTCTTCAAACATTACCCCAATCATCTCTCCTGCATTTACTGTACAACAAGTCTGGCATCCAGCTGCTAGCAAATCCAAGTGATTTTGTACAACAGATGTTGGGCAATTTCCTTGGAACGTTCCTACAAGAGGTTCTTGAAGTTCCCTCTACATAAATGAGTTTGTGACATCAGATGCAGAGCTATGAAGCAGCAATCTCAATAGGCTCTATAACAGCAGAGAACTACTTTAATTCCCCTTACTGCCACAAGGTAATACTTGTTAATGCGGTGTGTGAAATCATAAATAAGACACATATTCTATTACACCAGAAATGCCATATAACCTCTCCTCAGCCTGCCTTCTTCCTTCTTCTCAAATATAGAATATATATTATGGTATAGAATTCTTTATTGTCCAAGTGTGATTGGATACATAAGGAATTTGTTGTGGTGCATATGCTCTCAGTGTGCATAAAAGAAAAGAATATTTGTATATATCATAAAAAAAAGTTTTGTCGGGACACTTGCAAGTCTATTGCCAGCAACAGTGTAAAAAATAGTGCACTTAAATCTACTTTAAATGAGAATATCCTGTTTTTACTGAATTTAAGCAAATCAACAAACTTTATGGTATTAGGCCTACTAGATTTTAAAAATCTGGATAATAGCATTGCCATGTGCCTGTTTGCTCCTATTTAATGAAAAAAAATTTTACAGTCTACATCAGTTAGTTCTATGTTGTATTTTGAAATTTCAAGGAATTTCAAAAGATGTTTAAGGCTTCAGCTTCCTGATAATAGTACAATTGTAGTTTCCTGAAGCAGAGTAATAGCAAAGATATTTGATAAAGATAAAATATAAGAGATAGGAAACTGCTTTATGATAATAAATATCATAAAAAGCTGGAATCAGCCATCCATTTTTGGCATCCTGTTACCATTATGCCATTTTACATTAAGCATCTGAAAACTTACAAGATCACAGTTGAAATCATGTAAGTTCTGATATAAAATGATTGAATCTCATGCGATTCCGTCAGATCTCAGTATATTTTCATGTGAAAATCTTGACTTTAGAGATTTAAAAATTCTTCAGTTGGACCTCTCATTCCCATGTATATTGAATAGCTTATTTGTGATTTATATTGACTGATGGTAGCTTTCTAGGGTGTCAAATCCCCCTTTTCCTAACACTACGCCCTGGATTGAATGTGTGATCTTCTGAATGCAAAGCATGTATTGAGCTGATATTTCTTGTTAAGGCATGACAGATAACAAAACAGAAAAAAAACTCCATGTCTTTTTTGTTTTTGGAGCGCATGTTTATTATGGAAATTTTCAGACACAATCTTCATGCTTCCCTGCAGTGTCATTTACCATCAAGAATATCTGTAAAGGTCTTGTAAAGTTCCATACTGCCAATTATTTTTCTCACAGGATCTGGCAGATGCAGAAGAGAGTAGAAACAGCAGTTTTTGGCACAATTTCTGTGGGATATTCACAAGAAGTACAACCTCTGCCAGATTCTCAGAGAAGCATTTTGTTTTTAATCAACTGCTGAAAGACTGAACTCAAGCAAAGTAGGCAATTGCATTTTCTCAACCCAGAAGCAGAATAATCAAGGAATCAAAGAAAAAAAAAACCTGAACTACAATTTTTTTAAATTGAACCTGTATAGAAGTCGTATTAAAGCATCAGCTGAATATTAGGCCATTTTCTGGACTTATACAATAAGAATTAGAACTGGGTTTGAGATATATTCCCTCTGAATTCTGTTACTGGTGTTTCATGCCATCATTCAGTAAACACTATTCTGGCATAACCCTTGTCATTTCTAAAGGACAGTAACACTGTCCATCTTTCATCTGGTTACTGTTCATTGGTCTCCCTCAGGGTTTAATCTTCATGCTATTTTATATTTACTTGGAATTAGAAAGAAAATTTGTGTAATGAGTGAGAAATGCTTCTTGTGTGGAAATATTCAGACAAATACTTCTTGTGTGGGGGGATATTTGGGCTGTTTTAGATGGCGTAGAATTTGTCCTATGTCTTCAGAATTTGGCAACTTTTTTGCAGTCAACCATGGTCCAGGAAACTCAAATAATGGTTGGATTTCTTTAGTGCTTTATTCAGATGAGAATTTATATGCCAGTTAAAAAAATGCATAATTGCTTGTATATCTTAATTATATCTAGGTTGGATATGAAGCTATTTTTGAAAAATGAAAAATCCAAAGAGTTCAAAACACAGCAGGATTTCAAAGTTGCTTCAAGCTGAGCCAAATTTATAGAAACCAAGCTCAGTTCAATGTAATAATATATATTAATACATCCTTGATAGATATTTCCACTTGGATATATTCATTTAACCAAACTGAAATGAAAATTAGTCCATTTCTTTAACCTGAACATTTTGAATTTTCTTTTTGATTTCCAAAATATGAGCTATCCACCCAATTTTAAGTCAACTGCAAATATGACAGTCATTCTTCCCATATTCTTATTCAAGTGATTCATTAAAAAATACCAAAGACTACATCACCTTTGTGGTATAATATTAGGTTTGCTCCACCAGTCTAATGAAGTTTTAATGAATACACTTTGAGTACAATTTGCTATCCAGCTGTGTTTTCACTTAGTTGTCATGCCAGCCAGCCAGCACTTAACTAGCTTGTTAATCAGAATGCCATGGCTAGTTTGTCAAATGCTTTACTGGAATTCCATCTACAGCATTCCCACAATCTGCTAAGAAAATTATCCAATCAAAAATTGAGATAAGATGGATCTGGCAAGACTTTTTTTTGCCTAATCCATGCCTAATTATTGCATTGCTTTCATGGTGCTTATTACTCAGTCTGTTTATGGATTATTCTAGAAACTGTTCTTATGTTTGTTTCATTGCTTCTCTATTCCTCTACTTTAGAACATAAGAGTAATATTTTTCTGCCTTCAATTATCTGCCCACCAAGCCACACAACACCACACCCATCAAGCCATGCCCACAGAACCGGTAGTAAAAAAAATTTGAATCCCACCACTGGTCCAAATCCATTTGGCATTGTTTCTTTAACATCTCATTATCTATGACCAGAAAATGACAAAAGATATGCTTACTTTGTCCCCTCTTCGTTTAGCACTGAGCTTGATTTGTTGTCTGCAAGATTGCTATTCTGAGAGGTCTTTCTTCCCAGGTTTATAATGCATTTCCTATAAATATTTCCTGTTTTCTGCTATAATAGTAAAATCTGCTTCACTAATCCTTGCTTGGGTCAGACTTGTTCTCAAGAATGCTTAGACATCCAGTTAGAATATTTCAATTCCAACGATTCTCTAACATGTTTTGGTTTACATTGAATTTTAGTCCTATCCACTCCAGTCCTGTCACTTCATCCTATTGCTCACAGCTGACTGGCAGAATTTATTCTGTCTAGAATCAAAATAGGAAATGACTATTCTGCCTTTTCTTTGTTTTCTTTCTTTAAAGAATGAATGTTACCTCCATTAAGAGACCGATATGTTAGATTCCTCTTCTTATAAGAAGCTATTTTTAAGCACGTTTGCCAACCAGCCTCAACTCATTCTGAGCATTAGCTTTTCTGATACCATGGAATTAACTCTGAAGTAACTGTAGGTTATGTCCTATACAGGTTCTTTTTTCTTCAGATTCTTGATAGGTTTTTTTTTTGTACAACATATTGTTTTCTTCCATTATCTTCTATTTTTACTCTACTTTGGAACTTTTTGCAATTGTGCTTTTAGGATCTTCTTTTTAAAGAACTTCCAACATCTGTCTTCCTCCCCTCTCTGAAGGAGAAAAAACTCAGGAATTTCCTGAAAGGACTATGCTTGGCAGAGTATATATTCCAACATATGTTGGGGTAATTAAAATCTGCTATAACTGTACTTCATGCTTCTTTCATAGACCTGGCTCTGAACATATTTTGAATAATGTAGATGACTGTAAAATCATGAATAAAAACATCCTGCTATGTTTAGAAAGAAAAATGAATGAAGTTGGGTACACATGATTATCACCTAAATTACTAATCTTAATCTGCCAAGATTTTCTATTGTATATAATGTTACTTTTAAATGGAACTGGCTCAGATCATTTTGTGGCAGCCAAAATTATGGTACCAATAATGGTACCAAAATTACATTAAAGTGCACAACTTTTGCTTGTGCATTAAATTCTGATTATATAACATGGTGGCTACCCCAACGGAAAGAAATAAGTGTTGTCTCAGCTATTGTTGGAAAATACCTAACTGGCCAAATGTGAGTAAAATAATAAAATAATTTTCCAAATAATATTTGGAAAATATTGAGTAAATAGTCACTAAAATTCTGCATATTTTCAAAGGAGAATTTTTAAAAAATACATATCACTGAATAAATTCAATATTTTACTATACTTTAAAGTAAATTTTATACTTTTATAACTTTCAGGAAAATAATTTTTGATATGACTATGTTGTAATCCCATTTCATTTACGGACATTTTTCCATTTCATTTACTTCATAAAGCAGAAAATAAACATGTTAATTAAAATATAAATGATAATAATTGATATCTTAGGTATTAATTAATTGAGATAGACCAGGTTTAGACATTTTCAGTAAATAAATCACTTTTTTTACTACTCAGACATGAAAAACAAAAAAAGAAATGGAATTACTTTTATAGTGACATCTGAAAAGACACTGAAGATGGAAACACACATGAAAAGACAAGGAAAATCTTTCAAAAGGTCTCTATATTCAGAAGGAGGTTCCAATCTTGAATTGTAATGCTAAAGGACACCAATGGACAGATAACTGAATCAAAGAAGTTAAAAGAAAGATAGAAAGAATGAAATATTGTACAATAGGGGTATCAATATCAAAAATCTTCATCCTTATGATTAGGTCCTATGCACATTGGTCAGCAAATGTTTTCCAGTAATTTCAATAATGTGCAGCATCTTTGGCATCATTCCAAGGGTCATTAAGAAAATTAAGATCTTCCTTAAGTGTTTGGCACCATGTATGGCATCAAATTTATATCAGAAAATTGATCCAATGAAAATGGAGATAGATTACCATCTTATTCACTGATTTAAAGTGGTAGAGTTCAGAAGAGACTTCATGAATTTTCCTAGTATTGTTATGAATGAACTAACAATGCTAGGGAAAATGACTAATTAAAATGACTAGGAATGGTGATAAAGATGGTGTGGTTGGTATTACACTTTTTAAATAGGATGACTTACATTGACTGGTATCCTATTTAGGCAGAAGAGTAGGATTGTTGGCATTTATATAAGCAAGAAATAATCAGTAAAAAAATAAAACAAAAAACAAAAACCCTAACTGCCTTCAGGGATTTTGTATTTTTGCAAAGGGATGCTGAAAGGATACAGGAAGGTAGGAAATGAAGCTGCTATATGAGCATAGAAGAGGTTTTAAACATGGCAAGGCGACCAGAATTAGATTTTATCTCACTATTAAAAGACATCACTGATGCTAATAATACAATTCCATACTCATGGTCAGTGGTATGGGAATCACAACAGATAACAATAACATCAAAGTCACCACTAAATGTAGCTCAATGGTAAGCCACACTCATATTTGTATTTTCTAAGTTTGCTGTCATCAAGATTCTCTTCCCACACCATATTTCCTGTTTTCAGTACATGTTTAAACAAGCTTGCTATCTTCTTAAAGATTCTTCGGTATTGCATGTCACAATTTATTTATGAATATTGTGAAAAAATAAAAATACAGTTTAAAAAAATATATATACGAATAATATTTGTCCATTTTTTTGCCTTCATGGCTCAAAAATAAATAAATTGAATGATGAAAATGTTAAATAGGAAAAAACCCGACAATGTAATAAAATAAAATAGGAACAAAAGATTCTAGAGGAAACTAGATATGAAAGGAATTATACATACAGCAATGTGAATATATATTGCTTGAATACACATGAAACATAAATTGAGATCTTTTTCTTGTAACTAAAATAGCAAAATTGATTGAAGAATATAACAGCATCCTAAAAAATAGCCAATTTATTATGGCATGTTTCTGTCAATCATTCCAGTGTTATTTTACAAACAAATGTTGCCATAGTATATATACAGTAATACATCCAAATTATCCAAATTATCAGTCACCCATATCTTTCAATAATATGTCACATTCAAGACTTCCGGTTTGAGCTTCTTTGACGACAGACCAAAACTTCGTCTCTGCAAAGCTTCGAGCACCCCGAGCTGGCTGGTTTTGGGGCTAAGCCACCCCGTAGAGGTGGTGAAGAAGAGGGAGACTGCTTGCAGGGTTTAGGAGAGCCGCATCTCTCCTCCCCAGCTGGCCATTACTCCCTTTCCTGAAAGCGGTTGTCGCGGTGGTCAGAAATGGCCACCACAAAGAAGAACTCGACAGGAGGAAGATAAGAAGAGAAAGTTTTGGTTGACCGGGTCAAACAGCAAAAGCAACAAATAAGGTATCCTGGAATTGAAAATATTAAAAAAAACAATAACATTGTTCCCTAAGAAGATTTTTAAGCTGCGAAGGAGAGAGAAAAGGGGAAAGATTTGATTTTTTTTTTCTCCTTTTCCTATACTGACAGCTAAGAAACTTAAGCAAGAAATTGGAAAAAAATCCACTTTGACATTAATTGGCATTTAATGCTGAAAATAAAAAGTCAAAGGGATAATAAAGATTTCTGGATAATCAAAAGCTTTTGAAAACAGGAAAGGAGAGAAAAAGAATAAAAGGGCAGAATCTGGAAGGGAGGAGACTGCCTGGAATTAAAAAGAACTCACAGCAAAATCTCAACAAGACTTCCAAAAGATACATTTTAACTGAAATATCGCAACAAAAACCCCAGAAAGAGAAAGTGTAAAAAGAAATAAGAAGAAATAACTTAGGACTATTTGGATGACTTGATGATTTCTGGATTTTTGGTTATTCTTTTTGAATGACTAAAATCAATCATATGGTTGTTTAAAACTGTTTAAAATGGCTCCACTTTTAGAAGAACTGAAAATGGAACTTAAAAAGTACAAAGAAGATGCACAAGAAGGGAGAGGTTCTTTTGGCTACGTATTTCAGTTTTTAGAAATGGAGATTTGGAATTATGAGAAACAACAAGAAATGCCTGCAGAACAAGAAGATTGCGACAAAGAAGAAGCCATTTTTAATGAATAAGTAATGTTAGATGGGGGGAAAAAGGAAAAGGGGGAAAGAGAATGGAAAGTTTAAGATTGGGAAAAACAACTCCCCCCCAAAAAATATAGAGTGAAAAATAAGTATAAAATCAGAAAGCAACAGAAGAAGGAAATTCAGAAGAGAGAATTAGAAGTAAAGAGACAAGGGGATAAAAAGGGGAGGGAGAAGATGAGAGGGAAGAAAGAAAGGAAAAGAAGTTATAAAGGACAGAAACAAAATATAGAGAAAGAGGGCCTATTTAGAGATAATGGGTGAAAATTTAATGGAAAAGGGGATTCTGCAAAGGTACATAAGATAGCATTGTTATATTAGAAACAGAAATAATTTTAGAAAATATGAAACAATGTATGATTAAAATGTTTGATAAAATAGCTATTGTAATTCAGTGGAATGCTTGTCAATAAACAAATGTAACAAAATGAATATTTAATTATTTACAAAACATGTGAAGAGAAATAAGGGAAAAATTATTATGGAGATTATATGTGTCTTTAAAAAAGTATGATATTTAATTGAAAGAAGTGTTAAAGATATTAAGATTTTAATGATTATTAATGATAGAACTGAATTGGAATGGAATGAGGGTTTCTAATTACATATATTTATAATCTTTTTTTTAAAGAATATAGTGTGTATTATAAGAATGTACTAAACAGAATTTGACTGGAAATTATGTATTATGCATTATATTGAAGGTCATATTCTTAAGGTATATATTGAAGTTTAAATAAGAGTTGAATGGATGTAATTAAAAGATATAAAGGTGTCATACTCCAATCAGTAACTGCAGGAGAAAATTTGTTTAATGAGAAAAGATAATATGAAATTGAAACACAACAGACAAAAGTATAAATATAATGATTTGAATTGAGATGAAATAATCAAAATAAAATTGAGAAAATTAAAAGAGGGGAAAAACTATATCGAAAATGTAGAATAGTATAAGATATACAATAGAACACAAAAAGGAGCATGAAATTGAGTTTTGTGTCTGTATACAGAAGTTCAACCTTTCTATTTTCAAAAAAGATGTTTTACTTGTATTTTGTATGTGTGAAAACCCAAATAGAGCTTTATTCAAAAAAATAATATGTCACATTCATTTTATTATATTCTTTCTATTGTGGATACAGAATGTGGAAGTATTTAGTTGAATAGTAAGGCTAATCCTGCTGCCTATGTTGTTTTTCAGCCCATCCATAGATTTCTTCCCATTATATTTAAAATTTGCATGATTCTGAGATTGAACAACTGCCAAATCCACAGCCACGCACCCAAACAATCAAACCACTTGTCTCTTTCACAGAAAGAAAAAAATAGAGCAGTTTGCTTCTTCTACATAACCCACAATCCATGTAGATTCCTTTTTTAACATAACAAATCCTTTGAAAACTATTAAAGGAAATCAGTAGAACTGAATTAAATGAAAATTTGGGGAACTAAGGAAAAACAAATTGATTTGATGGTCAAAAGAGAAAAGCATGATGCAGCCATTTGATCTTTTTCTTCTAAATGATTATTTCATGAAGGAAAGGGATGCAAAAAAGGGGGATAAACTCATGATACCTACTTTGAAATGGATGCACAAGAACATAGAAAACTTGTTTTGTTACATATTTTAGGATGTATGTTTTAGTCCTTTCTTTCAAAATTAATCAACACTTTCACTTTCTTCTATGTATTAATGCACACCACTAGCTTATGTCACCTTCATTCAAATTTATTACATTATTTCTCTAATTTCATAGAATGAAATTAGTCATTCTATGACTAATTTCATAGATCCACAACATATTGTAGTTCTTTCATGAACTTCATTGTTAATTTATGCTCATATATTTTCTAATCTTACATTCTAAGTAGCATGCTATGATCATCATAGATGTTTTGCTTATCATCATCATTCTCATCAGTTAAGGCTTTCAAATAATATTTTTAATAAATAATATTTTTAGTCAGATTGAGAAATTATAGACTATACAGTCCTTGGAAATTAACCAGTTTGTTTGGGTAGATTTTGTCAATTATAACCAATCAAATTTGTTCACAGTATTCCATGCAATCTAGACAAGAATTATTGTTCTCTACATTCCCTCAATGTGGTTGTATATGTAGCATATTGATACACATTCAGAGTTATACACAATTTAATATTGAAAATGTATTTTTAGATAAGGAATGTGGAGGCAGGTCAGTAGTTTTCTTGAACAATAGAATATAATGGTAACCTCCTGAAAAATTGCTTCTGTAATCAAGATTTTAAATGCAGTTGATATGTAATAGTTTAAAAACTTAAAACATATGACTGTATGATCCCAGTTATTGTTGCTGAGTTTAACCAGGGTTACCTCAGCCTGTATTAGTCATCCTTTTCCCACAGAAATTAATAGCTCAAGTTAGTCAGGACAAGTTTAACTTACATGTATTTCAAAGACTGACACTGGAACAAGCCCAATACTTGAATGAAAGTCACAAATGAGCTTTGTAATAGAGTAGGGATTTGAAGTCAGGTCACTCAATTTAAAGGAACACTAGGCATGTTGTTTTCGAGTTATTTAATCATTCCTGTCTCTTTGTGTCTTGCTGGATTGTGTATCAGTAACTGCTTCTTTGAATTCTTGTAAATTCTCATGCTTGTGACATCAGTAATAGTATCTAACCACGATTAATGTCAGTATCTTTGACAAAGATAATGTCAATATCTTTGACATTTTTTCATTGCTTTCAATTTTTCCAGACATCAGGATCTTTTCCAAGAACTCTTACTTTTGAGTTATGCACCCAACAGTTGTAAGCTTCATTATTAGTAAATTCAGAGAACAATCTGTTTTATTTCATTAAACATGGAGTGATTTGTCCTACTTTGATTTGAAGTATTCTTAACAATTTTCCTCAGCACCTCAATTCAAAGGCCTCAAATTTGTCTTTGTCCAGCTTTTCAGATGGTACAGCTTTCAAAGCCATATGTTCCTATCGAGAAAGCCATTGGCTTTGTTAACAGTGTCCAATTGCTGCATTCAGGCATAAAACACTATTATTTGCTTGGTATATAGTCTGGACTGCAAGATGAAAAGAACACTCTAAAGGAAAAATAGAATTGCGAGTACATAAGCTCATATTCTGAATAATTTTCAAAATATCTGAAATAATTAATCACAAATAATAAGTTGATAGAAAATCAAATGTATAGTTTTGGCTGGTTATTTTGTTTGAATTGTTCTTTGCAAGCATCAGGTATTCTATGATTATTTTTATGCTATTGCGTAGAAGAAAATAGAACTGCATGCAATTCTGTTATTATCAGCAGGAATATTCTTGGATTCAAATATTACATATATTCTTATAAATATTAGCTTGGATTCATTGAAGTTTTTTTTTTTCTCCTTTTTCAAAAGATATAAACAAAAGAAAAGTGTAGGTGGGATGAAGAATCTAGAATAATCATTGCTGATAATTAGACTGATAGATTAGACTGATAATTTATTTACTATAACTCAAAAATAGATCTTAAAACAATTATAAATCTATGTAGATGTCTTAAATTTTATATTGCAGTGTAAAAAATCGCAAGGTTGCTTTTTAGTTTCTCAATTTTATGAAAGCAATTTACAAATAGTGGATCTTAAACAGTCTAATAATATTTATTGAAGTTTAATTATAATGTGAAATGATCTAATATGAATCTTTAAACATATCAGAGTCCCAATAATAATTCTGATATTCCAATTATTTTTGTACCTTTAAAAATATTTGTTCCCAAAGCTTCTTTTGTAAAAACAATTGTATTTATCACTGAAATATATAAAGTTCTATACTTTTCTTGTTGTTGATAGTGAATACATATTTTGAGAACCCTATGAATTTTATTTATTTAATATATATTATAAGCCCCAGTGTGAAATTTCACTTGAGATATGGGTAAATGTTTGCTGTTACATATTTTTATGATCTTCTCAATATGTATTATAGAGTTCTAAAATTGTAATCATTTGAAATAAAATGAATGTTCAAGAAAAATGTGAATTATGAGGTTTTCATAGTATTTCTAGTATTCATCATACAGACACAAAGAAATGTAATTAAGGGGAAAATCATCACAAGTTGTATTTTACAGTAATATGTTATTTTGTTTTTGTTAGCATTTAAAAAAACAAAAATAAGTGAATTTGTGATTCTAAGATAATTAAGGTAATTAAGCTTTCCCCACCATTCAATCATATCTGATTCTTGGAGACTGCCTGTTTTCAATAGTGGTTTGCCATTGTCTCTTTTCTAGAACTGAGAGAAAGTAACTGACCCAAGGTTATCCAGCTGGCTTTGTGGCTAAAACAGATCAGAGCCACAGTCTGATGCTTTAATCATTATACCAAACTTATAATAGATAAACTATATAAATAGTTAATATATATGATGACAAATTAACAATCTGTTATTCTCAGTTAACACTCCATTATGAAACATTGTCATGTTATTTATTTTCTTCAGTCTTGTGATCTAAAATCCAATTTCTAGCTAGAACATTATCAAATATTTGCTTTCATAAATACCTGGATATTCAGCCACTATAATATCAATCAATGAATCAGAATAGAATTGGAAGGGACCTTGGAGGTCTTCTAGTCCAAACCCCTGCTCAAACTGGAGAACCTATATCATTTCAGACAAGTGACTGTCAAGTCTCTTCTTACAAATCTCCAGAGAAGAAGCACCTACAACTTGGGTGGCAAGCCATTGTTTTTTTGTTCTCACTGCTAGGAGGTTTTTTCTTAATTCCAAGTTGCTTCTGTCCTTGATTAGTTTCTAATTCAGTTCCACTATGTAGAATCCTAATGATCCTGAAGTGCTAGTCTACCCTGGTATTTATTCAAATCATTATTGTTTTATCTGTCATGATCTGGCTTTGAAAACCTGAAGAAATTGTCTCAGGGCTCTGACATTCAGGGGGCTACGTGCACAAGATTTGTGTCTTGAAAAGTTTACAACTCTACTACAATTTACTTCAAAGCTTAATACTTTCATCAGTTTGTTAATTGATTTCTATTTGTGATCCTTTCAAATATTAAAATGGACTGAAAAAATGCTGTTTCAGCTCTTAATAAGTCATACTTATATGACTTATGACTGAAAAAGTGTAAGTTCAAACTCACAGTGAGATGTAATATGCAACTTACTTTAACATAAAAGAAGTAGCATTTTAAGGATAATTGGGTGTTTCAATAATGGCATTTGTTTAATAACTGCAATATTTTATACATACTGTAGTTTTTAGTTATACAAGTGAGCTATGTCCTATCAGGTCTATATTAACACCAGAGCATGCATGTACACAGTAGGATACATCACATCCATTTTATTTTACATCATTGCTGCTTAATTGTTCTTTAAAATTCTTCAGTGATCACTGATACTTTATTCAGATATTTCAGAACATTTAAATCAATTTTCAATGTTTTGGTTAGAACAATTTTTCTTTAACTTAAAGAAAACTAACCTGAATATTCTAAATGATACTAAACAAAAGTAATCTTGTAATCTGATAAGTCTTTAGAAAAGCTCAATTTGTTCAATAAACCTAATGCAAGCATACATGTATTTTCAAAACATTGTTTTCCAAGATTAAAAAAGGCTAAATACTCTGGTGAATGATAAGCACAAAACACCACTGTCCAACATGCTTGCAGTTCAGTCTCAGACAAGAATTCACATCTTTTCATCTCAGTCTTTGTCAGCCCTTCAAGATAGTTCAGACAAGAAGGGCTATTAATTCTATCTTTAATGGAAGGTTACATTAACAGAGTATTGCAAGTCTGAAAGTGCATCTCTCCTTTTGCATTTATAATCTAAGAAACTTGGGAAAGTTTTGATATGTCTCCTACATCCCCAGTTTTTCTGCAGATGGATATAAGGCTTTACTGGGAAGATTGGTGGGTGACAGCAGAAATTATAAAAATTCTATCCCAGACTAGATCCAGGGCATGAAAACTCAGAAGACTTCTGGTAGGAGGTTGAACATCTCCAGGTTTCTATCCTGTAGACTTATTTTTTAAATTATTATTAATTTTATATATACTGTAGACTTGGATGTTCCACTACAATTACACACATTAACATATTTTTTTCTAGTTCACCAGAAGCATTTAAATTATTAACATTATACAGATAGTCCTTGACTTACAACAGTTTGTTTAATGACTGTTCAAAGATATGACATTGAAAAAAGTGACTTATGACCATTTTTCAGAGTTATGACAGTTGCACAATCCCCATGATCATATGATCAAAATTTAGATGATTGGCAACTGGTTCATACTTGTAACCATTGCTGTGTTCCTAGATCATGTGATCCCCTTTTTGAGCTTCTGATTACCAAAGACAATGGGAAGCCAGATTAACTTCATAACCAGGTTACTAATTTATCAACTGCAGTGATTCACTTAACAATTGAGGCAAGAATGGTCATAAAATGGGGCAAAACTCAATTAATGAATGCCTCACTTAACAACAGAAATGTTGGGTTCAATTGTGGTCATAAGTTGAGGGCTAACACACACACACACACACACACAAACACACAAACACACACAAAACACAGTTTGTAAGCACATATTGTGTACTGTATACATAAGGTTTAGCAGCAAACTAGAGTGGTAAAGAAACACAGCAATGAATAAACAGGAATATAAAAATTACATGTTGTGTTGAGTGGAGGGTTTTTTCCCTAGACTCAACCATGCTTTATTGTGTATTACAAATCACAACATTATTAGACAATTGTGTTCAAGACAAAGCTGTCACATCTAAGTAATGTACAAGACACATTAATGGGAAAAAAATCTTTGTTAAGACCCACTATTGTTATTTGTGCAGTCTGAAGAATTTAGCTTTATGCTAGAGTAATGATCGGTCTGAGGAGATGCCATGAGTCTCCTCTAAGGTCTAAATAAATATGTGTATTTTGCCTCAGGAGAAAGCTATGGGAATAATAGACATAAAGTAGTCCAGTGACAATTATTAGCAAGGATATTTCCATTTTATTTTCAGTTCAGCAGGAAAATGAAAGCAGATGCTGCAAGCATATAAATAGTAAATTCCTAGTGAACTTGATATGATCTTTTAGAGGTTATTTACAGTTTTAGCATTAAAAAAAACTTCCATCGCATTTTTCTTTGAAACTTGGAAAATAATGTCTTTGCAAGGTTTTATCTTATTAAACTTTACAATAGGCAGCTCTTAAGCCCTTTTGGCAGCTCTTGAGCCCTTTTTCAAGGTCTACATATAATGAATGTCCATAACTGGTACTGTTTGGGCTGCTCATTCATAATATATAACTATGTTTTATTTTTTAAAAATATTATTTTCTTAGATTCTGCATTTTCCATAAGCACTAGTGCAGGGGTGTCAAACTCATGTCATCATGATGGCTTCATGTGACATATTGTTACTTTCCTCCCCTCTGCAAAACCAAGTGTGGCCAACACGTAATGCATCCGGCCCATGGACCGGGAGTTTGACAGCTCTGCATAATTTCTATTATTACTCCATTCATGGAGATAGGTTAGAAAGAACAATTATCTCAAATTTTCAGAAAGTAATTGAGGCATTGCTGATCTACATCAGATAGCATAATAATAATAAAAAGCCCATAAAGAAAGTTTGGAATGAAAGAGATTTCAAGATGTGTCTACATATTTCCTGCTTAAAACTTCATATTATATTTGCTTACAAATTATTTTTTAACATTTCTCATCACATGGTTTATTGTAATACAACTGGTAATACTGCATTTGCTTTTTAAAATATGATTTATAATTCTATAAATATAATTTGTAAATGCATTATATGTAATAATATAATTATATCCAAGCAAATTATATTTAATACCATAATATATCATTATAATTATAAGTACAATATAATGATACGTTTTTTCTCACTTGATTTTAAGATGAAAATTAAGCAATTCACTTTGGCACAATATCATAATTAATTAAATAGCAGGGAAAATAGGTTGACAAGGCAGTGCCTATCATCTTGCTTTCTGTTTTCTGTGCAGCATGTGATAGTTACCATTGGGGACCCCATTGCAGTAGTCGTTGCCAGTGTAAAAATGGAGCTTTGTGTAATCCCATCACTGGAGCTTGCCACTGCACTGCAGGATTCAAGGGATGGCGCTGTGAGGAACACTGTGACCAAGACACATATGGAAATAATTGCCACCAAAAATGCCAGTGTCAGCATGGAGCCACCTGTGATCACATCACTGGAGAATGCAGATGTCCTCCCGGATATACTGGAGCTTTGTATGCAATTGATATATTGGTTATGTGTTCAATATTAGTGAATTTCACATTTTTTTTCTTTTACAAGGAAGATGGCAATATCGTCTTCATGCTATGATTATTCCTCTGGTGAAGATAGAAAAATAATTTGCACTCTGCTAATAGTTTTATTGGGATTTGAAATGGTCTCTCAGTTCCAAATCCAATATGCCAACTCATGGATAACTAATAAGCAATAGAAATATGACAAGATGAACTATATTTTAATATTTTGAGGAAGATTAAATGTATATAATGCATGGGGTTTTTTATGTTACTTTTATTAATGCTTGATTCCTTTTTTAATATGTTGGAAGGGTTTTTATCCTTAGGCAGGGTTGAAATAGATTCTAGTTGAACCAGAACTCATTGGATGAGATGTGGGAGCAGGGATGGGATGCTACTGGTTCTGCCCGGCTCTGTAGAACTGTTAGCTCTGAAGAGCAGCAGACACCAAACCGGTTTGGTGTCCGCTGCTGTTTGGCCCACCCACCTGCTCGGGCTCTTACCTGACCTTTATTTCCTGCTTTTTCAACCTCAACTGCTTTGTGCAGCACAGCTGAGGTTGAAAAAACAGTAAAATAGTGGCTTTTCAAATGCTGTACACCTGCATGCAGTGCTTATCAGCTGCCCGGGTGGCACAGCTTAAGGTTTATTACATGCGTGCACAGCGCAAAATGTAATCACCAAACTGATAAAAACACTGGTTGACTCCCACCCCTGTGTGGAAGGTTACCATTTCATAATCCGACACAGTGGACTCTGATTTATAAAAGCCAAAATGAATGTTGACAGGATATTTTTATAACAATAAATTATAACAGTAAATCTGAAAAAGACTCTCAAGAAAGAAAACTCTGGTAACAGTTTGTATTTGCACCAAGGAGATGCAAGTTCAAATCCTTATTCTTTATGACTTAGAATCAATAGCAGTCACAATTATTTTCCTCTTACCATCCTATCACAACTAAATAGATCCGACTACAAAATTGCTTGGAGTTTATTTGGGAAAAGGGGAGATAAAGTGACAATGAATTCACCAGCAGCCTGTTTATGCCAAAAGTTTCTTTCAAATTGTCTAGATCAGGGGTGTCAAACTCGATTTCATTGAGGGCTGCATCAGGGTTGTGTTTGACCTCAGGGTGGCAGGGGGAAGCTGGGGGTGGCCAGGGGGCTGGCCGGTATGATGTCACTTGTGTTGGGGGGGGGCACCTGTGGTAGACTCAGCACTCTGCCAGTGAAAACAGGTTCCTGAGCTCCATTTACGGTTGGGATGGCCTCTTACAACCCTCTGCCAGTGAAAACGGAGCTCACAGGGACTGCATGAGGTTCCATTTTCACTGGCAGAGGGTATCCGGAGGCTGTCCCAGCCGAAAGTGGAGCTCAGGAGCCTGTTTTTGCTGGCAGAGGCACCATGGGCTTGTCCTTTGCTATTTTCAGGGCAGCCCTGCAGGCCAGACTTAAGCACCCTCCGGATCCAGCCCCCGTGTCTTGAGTTTGATACCTCTGCTCTAGACCATAGATCAGAATATAGAGAAGGCATCATCTTTTCCCAAAGCAATACAAAGAATGGACATTTCAGCAACTCACCTGAATGCAACATTCCGTAAAGGCAAAAACAGGGGTAGCAATCATTTTTATTTTAAAGGGAATAGTTAATTGTGAATAGAGAATGCAGGCCTATAAGCTACTTTTGTATATAACTTATTTTAACTTTATACAATAAATATATTTGATTGCTCAAGGCATAAGCTCATTATTTGCCATGAATGTAAGCAATATAAGAATATTGACTAGGTAATTGTATACCACACATAGCAATGAAATAAAATATCTAATTCAAGCCTAGTATATTGCCACAAAATAGAGCAGGATTCAGGAGACAATTTGGAAAATATTTAATAAAAAGTAGATAAAGGATATTTTTAATTAGCAAATACATAGAAACTTTTAACATTACTGCTCCTTTATCTGGATTAGACATTCCTATAAAATAGAGAAATATTTTTGCAGTTTTTAAATGGTTAAAATAAAAATAATCTTTGGGCATTTATAAATAGAAATAGTTTCTTAAGTAAAGAATATGTGTGTGTGTATATATACAGAAGCCTGAAGATGGCAGATGAGATTCTGCTGAAACGTTGCTACAACTTTAACAGAACTACAATGA
>BLBF01000004.1:66457465-66513625 GCA_015471245.1 Laticauda colubrina | reverse complement strand
TATATATATATATACTTATATACTTATATACTTATATACTTATATACTTAAAATAATATTATTTCTATATAAATATATTATTTATATTTTCCTTAGTTTTACAGATTAACACCCTGAACCCTATTAGAAACATAACTATCTCACTATTTCTCTTATAAGTAAGAGAAACACTTTAATTAAACACTTTCTCTCTGTGAATGTGTGTTTGTGTTGGAATTATTTTTAGCTGTGAGGATCTTTGTCCACCTGATAAACATGGGCCACAGTGTGAAGAAAGATGCCCATGCCAAAATGGAGGAGTTTGTCATCATGTAACTGGAGAATGTGCCTGCCCTCCTGGATGGATGGTAGCTATAATTTCTATAACATTTCATCACTTTTCACTTTGATATTTCATTGGCATATTTTTGTTCTAGGTTATATGCAGGAAAAAAGAGAAATTATTCATTTGAATCTAATATCATTATGTAGGATTAAAATCTTGTATTAGCTTTCTTTTACAGCATAAACATTCCTCCAAATTAACAATCTAATATTCATGAGAAAACATACAGTATGTAGTATTGCAAAGCTTTTTCTTTTTTTTTTGCCTTTTTACATTTCATGCAATCTCATACTACAATCCCATGAATAAATGTGAAGTTCTGTTTTCAAACAGGGCACAGTCTGTGGTCAGCCTTGCCCAGAAGGACGTTATGGAAATAATTGTTCCCAAGAATGTCAGTGCCACAATGGAGGGACATGTGATTTAGCCACTGGTCAATGTCATTGCAGTTCAGGATATACAGGAGAACGGTAAGAAGACAATCCTTCAGATTTCTCGATCGTCATGATTGTAGAAAAAAGAAATTTACAATATTATGCAAAATTGATTGCTGTCCAGTTAAAACTAAGCAAAACCCAAGCCGATTCAATTTTACTGAAGAAACTAATTCAATTACAATAAAAAGCTAAGTCATTTTCTTTCATTTCATTTTGTTTTCATTTATCTTATATTAAGAAACCATTTTTTTAATCTTTTTTTTCTTCGTTCTGGTCATTTCACTGCAATTCATAATGTGAAAAAATTAAAAAGCATTGCTCCATTTCATTTTTTTACTTTTTTATTTTATTGTCTGACTGTTTTATGTAAGAACATAAGTCAGGGGTCCCCAAACGTGGCAACTTTAAGACTTGTGGGCTAATGCATAGCTGGCTGGAGAATTCTGGGAGTTGAAGTGCACAAATCTTAAAGTTGCCAAGTTTGGAGACCTCTGACATAAATCATGTGAAGACTCTCACGGCTGTGAGCAAAGTTGTAAACCCATTTTCTTCCAGCCATTATTTTTCCAAATATCATCACTGCCATTTTCCTGAGTTCCTATGGGGCACAACCATAAATAGAACTCTTTCATCCCTATAGATGTTAGGGACTCAGTGCCTTATTTTTTTTCCCATATTTAATCTTCTTGGTATGATAGCACAAACCATTTTCAGAAGGGAAGAGGTGAAAATTTTGTCCCAGAAGTTTTTAAGTGAACTTTATGCTAGTAAATTAACTTTCGATCCTACTATTTCTTATGTTTATGGGATTTGTGCAGAATAACTTTACACTGATTTTTAAGCTATTGAATTATAAGAACTTTTTGTATTTTATAAAATCTTGCACACTATGTGTGTTGTTTGAAAGGAATGTGTAGCCAGCTGGCTATAATCCTGGCCTCTTTTTCTAACCTTCAATTATCTCTTCATAATTTATTTTATGTTATAAAGTGCAACATCTAATGGCACACAGATGTCTCAGGTGTTCCTCTTTTAGCTTTCACAGGAAATATCACGTTATCTAGTTTGTCCTACTGGATTTGATTTCGAGATGGACACTTAAGTGAATAAATCCTCACATAATAAATCAAATGGCACTTTGAGGAACAAGTATTTGCTTAAATATCATAGCAAATTTCTGTTTCATGCATCAACATTCTGTTAGATGCTTGGAAATATAGTGTGTAGAAAATAGACAAAGGAAAATGTCTTTCACTAGAGCAATCAGGAATTTTATATGAATCCTATTTTATATGAAATTTTAAAAAGCTGTTCTTATATATATTAACACTATTTTTCTATGTAACTCAATACCTGCCTAGCTCAACATTCACTTCATTTTATGTAGAAATGAGATGTTTAGGATTACCTCATTGGTGTCCTTCATAATGGTCAGTCAGGAGGAACAATTTTTGAAAGGAAAACAATAGCAATAGCTCTTAGAGATATACCTCACTTCATAATGCTTTACAGCCCTCTCTAAGCAGTTTACAGTGTCAACATATTGTATCCAACAATCTGGTTCCTCATTTTATCATCCTCAAAAGGATGGAAGACTGAGTCAACCTTGAACTGGTCAGAACTGAACTGCTGGCAGTTGACAGAATTAGCCTTAATACTATATTCTAACAATTTCTTCTTTTTTGTAATATATCTGTAATATTTCTGCTAAGAAGTACATATGATCCTGCTTAAGACATAAGAGCATGGTTTGCTTTAATTGTAATCTAGAAAATCATAATTAAAAAGCTGACGTGTATTGCATGAAATTATATCTGCATGCATGTTTGTGTTTGCATCTGTTATGCAATAATGCTGTTATCTGACAATAATTAAATGGACATTTTAGAATATTTTTTTATAGAAAGTGAAAACATCTTTTTCTTCCTGGTCTTCTCACCAGGTGTCAGGATGAATGTCCAATTGGAACTTTTGGAATACAGTGTGCAGAGATCTGCCAATGCATGAATGGTGGAAAATGCTATCATATTAGCGGAGAATGTCTTTGTGATCCAGGATATACAGGAGTACACTGTGAAACAAGACTATGTGCTGAAATAGTCTATGGTCTTAAATGCGACAAAAAGTGTCCCTGTCATTTGCCAAATACTCACAGGTACTTTAGATATTTTTGTTATATCTGTGTGGAATCAACTTTTGTTTGCCAAAAGTCTTGGGCAAATTTTTCAGTAGTTTTTATAATGGCACTCAACTTTTTTGTCAAATCACAAATGCAGGCAAAGTTATATTGCCACAGCAATAACAATATATCACCATGAATGAGAATATGACAGGAAACATAAGAATGTGAGGGAGGATTTGTTTTTCCAGATATCCTGTTATAGTAGTAGTAGTAGTTAAAGTTGTTCACAAGGATTAAAATCTTTGGATTTCTTTCTATAAAGGCTAGTGCCTAAATTTTTTTCTTGTTTCTTGGGGGAAAAAAATACAATGTTAAGAAAGTGGGTTTCATGTTGATGACCTACTAATAAAAACAAAAGCCACTGATTATTTGCTTTTCCTGACAGAGCTTTGGAAGCTATTACAGATAGTCCTCCACCTACCACCATGTTGAGCCCAACGTTTCCACTGCTAAGCAAGACAGTTGTTTAAGTGAGTTTGCCCCTTTCTTGCCACAGTTGTTGAGTCACTGCAGTTGTTAAGTTAGTAACATGATTGTTAAGTGAATTTATCTTCTTTATTGACTTTGCTTGTCAGAAGGTTGCAAAAGGTGATCATATAACCCTGCAACTGTCATAAATAGAGGACTGTTACCAAATATCTGAATTTTTAATATTTTTATTGGTTTATCAAAATATAGAATACAAAGAAAAATCCAAAAAAATAATAGAAAACTAGGAAGGGGGGAAAAGAAAAAAATGGTGTAAAGAAGGGAAGGGAAAGAAAAAGGCACTGACTTCCAGCTCTCTTAATGTTCTGACCCAAACCTTGTTCCAAGGAAACAAACATGAAACAGAGGTAACAGGAAAATTCTCTAATGATTCTTCACTAATTCTGTTCCTTCATGGTTAAAAGGCTGTTTCAAACTAATTGTCTCTGATAAGAATGAGCCTTGCCAAGGTTGTGCAAGGTTTTCAAGAACACTAGATAAAGTTACTAAGAAATATTTTAAACACAAAGAGTCTTCAAACACCAACCAAGATATTCTGAATGTCTACAAGGCTTGAGTTCAAAAACTTTTTTGCTTCCAGCAAAGAACTCAGTTTTCTCAATTGGCTTTTATCTCTTAAGAAGGGGCAGCCTTACTCCCAAGTTTGATTGTTATAACAACAGTTAAACTAAGTTATTTATTCCTACAGGAAACCATTCATGATTTGCTTAGTTAGAGATCTTTAATGGTCCATTTAGCAGAGAAATTTCTAAAGAAATGCTTTCTTCATTCTCTGATATCATTGTTCATGAGGAATATAGGCTTAAAAATTCCAAGTGCTTGTTATGTTTAGTACTGGAGTCGGAAGCCAGCAACTTTTCCACTAACTTGTCTATTTGGTGGTGTGTTCATTCTTTTTCCATTCTTGTCCTTCAACAACATTGTTCAATTAGTAGGACCTGGGCTGAAATGTTTATCAAATGTCCTACAATTAATGTAGACATTAACTTAGAAAATAACTACATTTGTAGTAGACATTTTAAATTGACAATAATGTATGGCAAACATTATATAGCATTTCTGATATTTCAAGGATTAAGTTGATTCATATTCAACACAGCTGTTCATTTATGAAGCTGTTCACCTTCATCACTGAAGGAAAGCTTGTGGGCAAGTCAAACTAAAAATTAAACATTTCTTCATTTCTGTAACAAATTGAATGGATTTAGCAGTAATATGAGTGTAGTAGTATTGTATTGTTCATTTTAGAATACAGAAGAATGAACTTTAATTGATATTATAAATATTTAGCTTAAAGTGTAAGTGAAAAATTGTATATGTATATGCTGTGGGCACTAACAGCAAAAATGTCAGAGTCAATCCAAAAATTAATACTACAGATATATTAAGCTTAAAGTTATGACACTCAAATTCTGATTTTTATAATCAAGAAGGCTTTTCTTATACATATCAACAAAGCAAACACACCAATATTAGGTTTGAAAATCTTTCAAAAATCTGGTCAGCATGAGTATATTGTACTTTATTAAAATGTAAACACTAATAGTTGGAATGCCCTGACAGTCCGTACATTTCACATTTCTCTATCAATTGTTGATTAAATATAGCTTCACTTTGATCTTCATGTAATCTAATTTCCCAAGATTTATTTTAAAAAGAGTTATGTATTTATATCATTCTTCAAACCCTATGTAACCTAAGCACTGCCAGTTAAAGTAACTACACCAAGAACATTCTAGTATTTTAATTTCCTATTTTTAATCATGGATTGCTCACTCTCTCACTGTCCCTCCCTCCCTCCCCCCCCTCTCTTTCACACACATAACAAGAAGAGAAAATGAGATAGAAAACAGTATTCTAAAATGATTTTTCTGTTTCTTTATTGGTTTTATGCTACGATGTTGCCCATGGTTACCAGAGTTAAAATAATTTCCTGAAGTACAATGATTAATTATTATTTATTTCCAAATTACTGTCAGGTGTTACCATATAATGTCTCATTAATCTAAAATAACACATATGTTTTCCTTATTTCTAAAGCCAAAATTTAAAAAAAATGATTAAGAATAAAAAGCATGATGAGCCCATGTGATCTCTTAAAAGCACTTCCAAGCATAGCATCTTCTCTCTTTTTTCTTCAGAGAGAGAGAAGATAAAGCGTGACTGAATCAAGCTCCTTAGGAGCCAGTTCCTTGTTAAAAGCACCTTTAAGTGCTGGCTCCAGGAAAGAGTCCTTCAGAGCACTTCTGCCCGGGAGCAACATAACATTTACCGAAGTGACACATAGGTTTTAGTCCTGGGTCAGTGACATCATCTCTTGTGTTGAAGTGGTGCTTGGGAAACATCTGGCCTTGACCCAGTTGAATTCTTCTGGGTTAGAAAATGACTAAAAAGAGAGAAGTAGCAAAATCCAATTCTATCAATGAAGCATTATTGTCTCAACTAGTCGTCAGGATTTGATTAAATTTCTGCCTGGAACCCAAAATACACTTTGTCAATATGTACTAATTATTAGAGATATAACTTCTCTACAAAATATGAATGAGAGCAACAATCCGCAGCTGAGATTAGATGAAGATTTTGGGAGAATTGCTTCATTGGGTTTTCATAATGTGTCTAATATTGTATCTAATGTGCCACAAGGCCACAATGACAATTAAAACAAATGTATTTTAAATAATAACAATAGTAATAAACTATAATTTGCCCTTTTCTTCTAGACCATTTAAACACAGATGAATAAGAGAAACTATGCCTTTTTGGTTTTCTATATACTTGTTTGAAAACATGTTTTACACACAAAAAGATGTGTTTCTTTCATAAAAAAAGATGTGTTTCTTTCATAAAAAAAATGATATCGTGGGGAGAGATTGACTGCAGTTTAACAATAGGGATAAAGAACAGCTCACTGTAAAGAATTACACTGGCAAAATGAGTAAGGGGCATTGAAAAAAGGCATTTAAAAAAACAGAAAAGACACTCTTCAGTCATCGTTCATTTAATATGTCTTGACTGGAGTACATTCCCCCCCCTTTTAGAATGCCTTAGGGAATATTACTTCAATCAGTGATCAGTCTCTGACTTCAATCAGTCATCTTTAAACAGGCTGCCTATTGTAAATATAATTGATCTGGATATTAAGGCTTCCCTTTGGTGAGAGTTAAGCTAAGTGCTTTTCCTGCCAGAGGACCACAGAACTGTCCTTGTGTTTACTGTCTTGGCACATATATTCTAGCACAGCTGATGGTTCCATTTGTTGCAAAATAACAGCTGTGTGGTTGTGCATTGAATAAAACTGCTGTTTCAGGTAGGAACAGATGGCCCGACACCAGGTATGGAAGCTAAAATAGCAACATTCTTGAAGGCTATAAGAGTGCCCTTGACCTTTCCCCTGTAAAGCAATTTGGCACTGCTTCTAAGTAAAAAAAATATAAAACTTGCATACTAAACACCTACCGGAATTTAAATGAAAGCTCATAGGTTCATGCAAGGTCAAATTACGTATCTGTTCAATAGAATTTGGTTTAGATTTTTGACAAAATAAATAAATACTGGGGAATAGTTACAAGGTTGCAGCTAGCATAAAGGGGGTGATTAAACGTTGTTTATTGCAGTCCTGACAAGAATACATTCCTTGAAGCTACTATTTTTTCTTAAGAAATCTATTGTATGGTATAGCCTAACCCTAACCCTAACCTTTTCATCATTATGTGCCGAAAGTGTGTGCATGCATGTGTGGCTGCACCCATAATGCAATGCACACATGACCCCCCCCACCCCCTGCACATTCACGCACAACTCCCCCATGCTGTGCGCCTCTGTGCATGTGTGTGCAACCCTTACATGCGCCCCGTGCCTCTGCATATGCATGCTTCCTGCCCCCGCACATTCTACCCCCACACATGCACGGCAGATACCCGACAATCAGCTGGCTGGTGGGAGGCGACGGGTCACATGCTGGCAGAAATGGCTCTGCACACCACTTCCGGCACATATGCCATAGGTTCACTATCATGGATATAGTCAATAAAGGGTTGGTCCAGGGTCAGGAAACCAAGTTTGAAATCCATCCTTAACTTTGGAAGTGTCCTGAGAAACTTCAGGCTAATCACATGCCTCAGTCTAATCTATTTCATGGATTTTTGTTGGGAAAACATGGACAAGAGAGTTTTATAATTGTTGTTATAATTGTTGTTGCAAAGAAAGGTGGGATACATACATACATTTACATACATACATTTAACTTAAACACTCATAAAGATAATATAAAAATGTATTTCAATAGGTTTCATTTTTATTATTATTTAAACAATCAGAATACAAAAATATGTTCCTAATATTCATGGTAGCCTATTTGGTTTATTTCTACAGTTCCAAGGTAATGAATATTGAATCAGTGAGTTTACATTTGATTTTATAGAATATAACTACAGGTTATATCCTTGACTTACAACAGTTCATTTAGTGACTGTTCAAAGTTACAACGGCACTGAAAACTGTGACTTATGGCCATTTTTCACATTTACAGCTGTTGCAGCATCCCCATGGTCACATTATCAAAATTCAGATCCTTGGCAATTGGTTCATATTTATGACGGTTGCAGTGTCCCAGGGTCATGTGATCAGCTTTTGCAGTGGGGAAGCCAGATTCACCTAACAGCCATATTACTAACATAACAAATGCAATGATTCACTTAACAACTGTGGCAGAAAAAGTTGTAAAATGGGACAAACTCACTTAACAAATGTATCACTTAGCTACACAAATTTTGGGCTCAATTTTCTGAGGACTATCTGTACATATTTGGCTAATACTTGTCATATTTCATCCAAAAACTTAATTATAAATATACTTATAATTATATCTATCTGGTAGATTTTCTCAGCACTGATTTTGTTTTAAAACTTAAAATATGTGAATGCTATTATTATTAGTAGAGTATTAATACTGCAGGAAATTAATATTAGACCACATGGTCGTCTAATTCTACCCACTTCCTGTACCCAAGTGAGGGCATTTTTCTAAATAACTTCTTTGTGTGAAAATCCTTTGTCCATTTTTCTTCATTGGGCTCTTGGTATATCATATTCTCTACAAATGCTTTATCCATCCATTCCTTTTTGGCAGCTGCCAACCAATGTCTGGAGAGTGCTTTTGCAAGCCTGGCTGGTCTGGTCTCTCTTGTAATGAAAGCTGTTCCCCAGGATTCTATGGTGAATCTTGTCAACAAATCTGCAGTTGCCGAAATGGTGCTGATTGTGACAGTGTGACTGGAAAATGCATTTGTGCTCCAGGATTTAAGGTAAATAGTTCTGATTGTTATTTCATTGGTTGTCTGCCTTTGAAGATAGAAGCAACTTCTATAGTCCCTATAAGGGACTATCCATCCATTCCATCAGAAGCTTCAAAACAGAAGTGCAGTTAAGACATATTTGTTTTAATAAAAGAGAATATATATGGAATTTAGAGTTGAACTGTGGAATTATTGATGTTCTTTGAGCTTTGGTGTTGGTTGCTTGCAGCCATTTCGTTACCCAACTAAGTATTATCATCTTGCAAATGTTTCATTATCCAACTAGGGAGGATCATTATACTGATAAGGTTACCTTTTTATTTAAAGATCTAATTAAAACATTTTCCTTAACATTGCATTTTTCTTATCTTTTGTCAAATGCATTCTAGGGTTCTGATTGTTCTACACCTTGTCCTGTTGGAACATATGGAATTAACTGTTCATCTAAATGTAACTGTAAAAATGAAGCTGTTTGTTCCCCAGTAGATGGCTCTTGTGTCTGCAAATCTGGTAAGTGATCTAATTTACATTTTTGTACCATGAAAGTCATATATATATATTTTAAAAATATATTAAAGACTTTTAAAATAATAAGAATCATAAACTATACTGTGCTGTTACTTCCAGGATTAACTTTCATTTTTTTAATTCTGTTCACTCCATTACAGGTTCCTTCCTGTTGATAATTCCAAAACATTTTTTAAAAATGTTCATCAAGATCCCTGTATGTTTTCCCTGCCTTTTAATCATTTTTATTCCTTATTCTCTTTGACCTATTTTGCAATTAGCTTTCCCTCAATATAGTTTATAGTACTTGCATACATTTTCCTCATGCATAGCAGTTATTCTATTTCCATTCTTCCTTTCACGCTTTTCTTTTTTCTTTGATGTCCACTTTTTCCTTAACATCCATTCTTGCCAAAATAATCCCACATTTAGAACACCTCATCACTGCAATATATTTCACTAATTTTTTTCAGTCTTTCATAGTAAACATTCAAATCATTCATGTGGTTGATCCATTCCCTATTTTTGTAAATGTATGAATAGATGTAAGCATATTTGAAATTAGCAGGTTTTTTTCTAAGCAAATACTAACCAATCAACACTGTCATTCATTTATGAATGATCCAAGCATTTTTTCTTTATTCTGCCATTTTATTCCTTCCCATACTTTTACATTCATGATGTCTAATAGAATTTTATTTATTTATTGAATGTATACTGCACAGCCAGCCAGCCATGGTTCCAGGCATCTCACAATAAAAAAGTATAAAAACAGCAATGCTACAATATTCTACCAACACCCCAGCCCCAATGCTTCAGGGAAAAGTTTGATCTTTCTGGAAGACCAACACAGTCAGGACTATCTGGATCTTAAGGGAAACTACTTGGCAAGCTGGGCAATAAAGAATGCACACTTCCTGTGTTTCACAAAAGAAGAACCCAGAGTATGACCCTTTGATCACAAGTTACACAATTGTTCTCAAACTTATCTCTTTTTTTATTACCACCATTCACCATGAAGTATCACAATTATTACTCACCTATAGATCCCTACCTACATGATACCAATCTTTACTTTCTGGCATGTGTATTATCAAGTTTGTTCATAACTAAACCCATACCTTCACTTTGTGCATATATTAATCAGTGCTCAAGATCAGAATTTTATGCAGAATGATTACATTGTTCCTTTTTTTTTTCAGTTGTACATGCACAACATTTCCATTTATTCTTGTATCTTTCATTTTACTCATTATTTCACTCTTTTTACTGCTTACCAAGGTTGTTACCAAAATGGATGCATGGATACTGACCATCATATCTTTGGTCAGTTGAAGCCTTTATATGGTATAACTTTTCTGTTTATTAAACTAGAGAAATGAAATAAGTTGCAATCAGTTACAATCTTATGCATGCCACCTGCAGAATTCTCTGTTAATTATTAGGATAATAGCATTCATTGTTGGTATATTTTGGCTGCACTGGTGCAATCCAAATAAAGATCAGTTTTACCTAAAAGACGCTGATACTACATTAGGTCAATATACGATTGCTGCATTCCACCAAGTAGAAGGAATATGCAGTATAATGCCATACACTCAGGATTCCTGATGGACACATTTAATTCAATTTGGCAATTCCTTTAGGTTTTCAGTTCAAGGTTCAGTTTGAAGATGTGATTCTGTTGATTGGAACTTCGTTCAGCTGTACAAATTATCAGAGCCCAATTCCAAAGAATTAAAAAAGAATGAAAAAAAAAAAACAATTTCTTCCATCATTTGTATTCTATCCATTTGTATTTTATTCTATTTGTATTCTATCAAAAGTATAACTGCCCTTATCCTTCTAAAAACATTTGTATTTTTAGTTTTAGTTGTTTCTTTGACTTTGATTGCTCATCAACGACAATATTTTTACAACTCCTCACTTCAAATTGCTTAATGACATTTGTAGATCTAAATACTTTGTATCAGTAACTGCATCTTGTGAAGTCAGTTGCAATATATGTACTGAGTTGCAGCTCACAAAAGCTTATGTCTTTTAATAACAATGGCTAGGTGGAAAAGATGCTGCTTGAATCCTCATTTTTTTGCTGCCATAGACTAACACAGTCATCCTCCTATGATTCTGTCAAGTGAATGATATATTTAAAAATAGCTTCCTATTCAAAACCTGAAAAAAGGTGCTTATCAGCGCTCAGTTGTTCTTATCAAGTAAGATCTTAAAACTCTATACTGAACAGAGGCATTTTCTTTTTACTGTGTCAGGTTGGCATGGAGTGGACTGCTCTATAAATTGTCCTAGTGGGACATGGGGCCTTGGCTGTAATTTAACATGTCAGTGCCTTAATGGAGGAGCATGCAATATTCTGGATGGAACCTGTAGCTGTGCTCCAGGTTGGAGAGGAGAAAAATGTGAATACCTCTGCCAGGTAAGAAAGCTGACTCCACTGAAAGCTTGATTTGGCATTATAATATAATGCCTTGATAAATGTGTTGAATATTACAATATTATATGCTGTATTTTTAAATAAAACATATCCATATTATCAGAGGTATTGCAGCATGTAAACTAGCAGTTCACCGTATAACCCAGAGATCTCCAAACTTGGCAACTTTCAGACTTGTGGACTTCAACTCCCAGAATTCTGGAAGTTGAAGTCAGAAGTCTTAAAGTTGTCAAATTTGGGGACTCCTGATATGACCCATTAACTATGGCACAAGGATGTTATCCCTTTCGGGGATAAATCTTCAGAACATGGCCTTTGATTCACCCTTAGTCTATCATCATAATGACACTTTAAATTTGTTCTTTGATGTTCCAGTTTGAAGTAATCTTTATACGTCTTCCTATACTCATCTTGAAGTATAAACAGTGTATAATACCTCAATCATGAGCTTGGGAATGAAGGAAGGGAGAAATATGTTTCATTCACAAACCAACTCTCTTATTATGTCAATAATGTAAGCCTTCCATGTTGACTGCACCAAAATAAATTTAACTTAATTTCATTTTCTTTCTGGCAGGATGGCATGTATGGCCTGGATTGTTCAGAGCGCTGTGACTGCAGTCATGCAGACGGATGTCATCCAGTAACAGGTTATTGCCGTTGCCTTCCAGGATGGTCAGGTAAATTTGAAATTGTAACAATACAAGAGTGCCATCCAAATTTTCATTCTTCTTAGCACCCTTGGGTAAATTAATACGTAGTATTTTGATCAATATATGAAAATTTTAGAATAGATTCTATTTTAATCACGTCCAAGTATATGTGGTGCAATTTAGAATAATTACAAAAACGTTTCTCAGAAAATGAACATCTGGAGATAGAGTAATTCTCTGAAATGGAATAATATTATCTAAGTAATTGTAGGCCTTTAAATCTATCATGACAGAATCCCATTGATTTTGTGCCATCAAGTTGTTTTCAACTCCTAGCTTTCAAAACCTAAATTCACACTGAACTTTATCACAACTACAACTCTGATGCTTGCAAAAAAATATCAGTATTATATCAACAAAGTTAATTTTGGCAACTGTTCTGTAATCTGGCAGTAACCTGTAATCTGGCAGTTTCTGAAAATATCCTTTCCATTTACTGGGTCTTTTAATTAATGTGAATGTGACATTTCATTATTTTTTTCACATGAATAGATTTTTTTTTTTTTTGCTTTCTCTTTTATAAATTAATAAAAAAAATCTTCTCACTGTGTTCTAAATGTCTCACAAATGACAAATCTGGGATATAGCTATTTTAAAGCCCATCTTCATCTTTCATAGTTCACCTTCACACATGCCAGAATAACTGTTGTGTTTGACTATAATGCTATTTGTCTTTGGGCAAAAGTGTTTCTGAAACACGCAATACCAACAAAACTATCTTGTTTGTATCATGTTATGTATCTAGATGTTACTGATATATTTCTTTTTTCAATATTTCAGTCCATGTAGGCTGAAATATATTTATTTACTTAGAACATATACTGTACTTAAGAAATAAAATAAAAACACCACTAAAACCAACTGTTCACAATTAAAGATAGCAGAGTATAAAAATGTATAAAGATGTATTAGTAGGGTATTTTACATTTTATTACAATACAATCTGTTAATTCAATAATAGGCCAAAAAGGATTTGTAATACTTGTTATCCATGACAGATATATTTAGATTTTATTCAGTGTGCATAACTAAGCAAACTGACCTCGATTCCATTTTCTCAGGATAATGAGAGATTTTGATCAATCTTTTGGATTACAAGTGTCTTTAAATTTGGAATGCAACTCTAAGATTTAAAAAAAAATATCAAGAGGCATTTAAAACTTATGCTGTATTACAACTGATTTATTGTCAATTTTTGTTCCTTTATAATTAGAGGTATTAACCAGACCAATTTTTACCAGACACTTAAATTAACAAATTTAAAATTAATTCCTCAGTAGACTCTTTTCATTCCTGCCAGCTATATTTTGGTAAACAGAACAATGAAAGCATTCTTACAATTGTCAGATGAAATCTTCATGTTAAGTTTTACTACCTACAAGCTTATCCTTGTACAAACGTGGATGACTTTTTTTTCATCCATTTTTTTCTTGCACACTAACATTTATAATATTTTTTAAATTCTGTTATTCAAGATGTTATTACTATTTCCTAATAAATATCTGAAATATTCCCTCCCAACCTTTGGTTTCTTCAGTTTAATCCCAACCTATTCCACTGTGTTTTCTTTCAATTCCATTCATTCTTGACTCTTGACGAATATATCTTTTCTTTTATGTGCACTGAGAGCATATGCACCAAGACAAATTCCTTGTGTGTCCAATCACACTTGGCCAATAAAGAATTCTAGTCTAGTCTAGTCTTGTCTATTCTACTGAAGACTGTCTATTTTAGACTGTCTATTTAGCCTTCTTTATCCATTCCTCAATTTTTTTTATTTCATTTCATTAATGAATTCATGATCTTTATGATTTATTCCTCTTATATTCCATTCAATATTCTATTATCACAGTTCTTAGTATTCTATTAATATTCTATTAAAAATGGTTTGTAGATATTGGCTTCTATCATCAACCATAGTTTTGTTCAATAAAGACATTTATACAATCCTTTTAGTGAAATAGTTAAACTGATGCTAGGTTTTCAGCCTTAGTCATATCATGCTAGATGTGGAAATGCTAAGAGTAGGGTCGATTTTGCCATAAATTCAATCAAAATCTAATTATAATATAGTATAGATAAATAGGACATGATGGAAGTTTCAATATTTCGATGTAATGGCTCCAATCCTAATCTGTAGGGTTTTTTTTTCTTTGCTGGGATCAAAAATCCTGGGTAGGGATGGGTCAATATGTCAAACTCAATATAAGTTTTATTTTTTCTAATTTTAAAATTACTACCATGTTTCTCCAACAATATGGGCTCCACCAATAGGAAGGCCCAGAATGATTTCTAGGCATGAGGTGAAATTTAGGCCTATTTAGGCCCCACCCCCAAAATTTAGGCCCATTTAAACCATGCATTTCCCTGCTATTTCTCACATAGTTCGTTAGAACTACACGAGGTGAAGAGAAATGGGGGGGGAAGGACGGGGGTAGAAAACAAGCCTTTAGGAGTGCTCTGCAGGTAGCCTAGGCTAGAATACCCCGATAGCCGATAGAAGCTCCCTGAAGGCAGAGTCTCCAGCCGCTTCAGGGCGTGGCGTGGCTGCCCGTGTCCCCTTGCCTTTAGGCAGTCTCTTTTGGGTGATGAAAGCTCCCCAAGTGCAGTCACCAGCCACTTTAATCACCAGTAGAAGTGGCCTCAGGGCAAGCGCACAGACACACTCCCTTCGCTGCGAGGCCACTTCTATCAGCCAACAAAAGCTCCCTGAAGGCAGAGTCCCCAGCCGCTTCAGGGTGTGGCATGGCCAACAAAAGTGGCCAGTCGAAGTGGCTGGTGACTGCACTTGGGGAGCTTTCATCACCCGAAAGCGACTGCCTAATGACAAGGGGACATGGGCAGCCACATCCTGAAGCAGCTGGGGACTCTGCCTTTGGGAGCTTTCATTGGCCAATAGAAGTGGCTTCGCGGCGAGGTACGTGCGTATGGGCCACTCTAGGTGGGGAAGGAAATTAAGTCACCCCCGAAAAGACGGCCTAGCCGTTTTTTGGGGGGTCAAAAAAAAATAAAATAAGGCCCAGCCTTATTTTGTGAGAAACACAGTATTGCTTTTGACAGAGCAATTATTTCTACAGTTTGCTTTAGAAAAACAGATATTTGTCTATTTTTTAGTGTAGAATATGTTTGGTCCAAGGAAATGTAGACAGATGCCACATTTGCAATCTTGCACACCGTAAAGAATATTTTTGGCTTTGAATCCAAAGTATTGCACAATTCTAGTATTTATTGCTTGTGAAGAGGGTCTTCTTTTAACTGTATCTTTGAAACATGAGCAAATATATAAAATATCATTTAATATGCACTCCAGCAGCTGCCAGCATGGATCATTTACTAGATCCCAACTACACAGTATAGAAATTAGGTTTTCCATGTGTCAGTGTTACAACAGTGTTCCATAGTACTATTATTGTTAAAATATATGAAATATATGAAAAAAAAATTCTATATAGAGTACATGTAGACTACAAATTTAATAGTGGAATAGATATTATTATCCAAGTAATCATTCCCTTCATTCACACCATTGTATGTGCTACAGGAATGCTAATTTAGAAGTGAAGCACTTGGCATAGTTCTCCGAGTTTGAGGATTTCTTCAGAGCTGCTTAGCTGAAGTTTATCACGACCATTTTGCTATTGCCTAGCAACTTGCAAAGGCCATAAAAGAGGCCTTTGTCCATTCTCCTGGCAAAACATTTCCTGACTGATCTGTTCATCGAGAATGAAATTAATGGACTTATTTGCTAATAATTCTTTTGTTTTGGAAAATGCATTTTAAATATTCATTTAATATTATACCAAAAAAGCATCTGTGTAATTTTTAGTGTAAAAGCTTCCTATGTTAAGTACTTATGCAGTCATCTAGGGGCTGAAATATCTAAATATTAAGGCAGAGTTGCTTTCTGACATGTGGCCTTCAAAACAAGAATGTGTACAAATATGTTCCTTTTCCTGTTTGTGTCCCTAATTCTTTTAGCAGTGTTTAGTTAAATACATGAATTAATAAAGACATATGTAAGAACAATTCATCAGGGAAATAATAGCTCTGCATGTGGACAAAAATAATACATTTTCATAACCAGTCAGATATATAGTCATATTATACTAAGAACAGCTTAACATGTAAGATTGCACTGAACGTCTTCTCTACTTGAACTATAAGAATAATCAGATAGGTTTTTATATCCATTATGCAATCTTGAGATTTCTAGCCACATAAGATTTTTTATTGAAAAGAAATCAAATAAAAAACAAACTGATTTTTTTATTACAATTCAGTGTTCATGTTAATAGGTTAGATTTCAGGCAAAATAAAAATAGATGTATCCGATCTCCTTCTTGCTGTTGGGCACAGAAGGAGAAAAGAAGAACACAAACATTTGAAGCTATCTGTAGATGATATTTATTTTGCTAAACAATAATTTGAGATTACAAACAAGTTGTAATCATAAATACCATTTCAATTTATATTCTCTATTTCCAAAGATTATTAAACTAGCAAATAATGTATTGAAGATATATTCATATCATATTATGTATTAACCAAAAATAAATTATTTAATTTATTAACAGAAAGTCCTATCTGTCTAGTCAAAAATAAATTTTGTTAAGTTTAATAGTCATTTTTGGGAGGAGATGGGTAAAAGAATATTTATATTAGATGAAATATATTGAATGGAAAAATATAAAGCGAGAAAACAATTTCTAAAACAAATCTTTTTTTGTCCTTATTTGGTCTCAGTAGCAAAATATTCTCTTAAATTGCTTATTTCAAACTCATGTACATTAATTTCTACATTCAAGTTTAATATTTTTAAAATGTACCAGCAGAGTCAAAATTTTAAGGTGTGATGTTTGCAGAGCTTTCAGTGGATCTAATGATACCCAGCATAGATGCAACAAGGAATTTAATTTGTTTGCAAATATAGGTGGCTGAATTTAAAATTCCAGTAAAAAATGTCTGTTTTAAGCTATTAAAAAATAAGTTGTGACTTGATTCTGAAAACTGAGCTAACTAGACAAGAATCAGCTTGCAAGAGGTTGATGGTACAACTTCTTTCATGTCTTGACAGTCAATTCAAAGTCCATTCAAATTTTCATTCAATCAGGAAAAATAGCCCCTTTATACTTGTTCAGTATCCTGTATAAAATTAGTTTCTGAGTTCTTGTCAAATTTCAATGTGATGCATTTTCCACTACAGTTATTTCTGTCTTTATTTCTCTAGCAAATTTGATAAAAAGACCCAGGTCATAATAGGTTTAACATACATTCCCCTTTATTCTTACTAAGGAAGATATTTTCCAAACAGATTCTGTTCCCAAGCCCCATAAGAATTAATATATGGATTACTGTAAGGATAATTTTTCCTTAATTTTACTCTACTAATAAAAAACAAAAGGAAAGAGAATAAAATAAAAATAATTTTTTAAAATACCTTTCAAGTACAGATGTAAATTAGCAAGATAGCAAAATAACATAATATACAATATATGATTTTTAAAAAGAGAAAAAAAGTTTAGTTTTCCCAAACACATCAAATGATGTTATCAACTTATTAACTGTAAAAGAAAGAGAAACTATAGTTCCATTGACTTGTTTTGCATAATCAAGTGAACTTTTATTTGTTTGGGTATTATGTATCCCCAGTGTATATATTTTTAAATAAACAAACAACATTTAAAATCATTTCATATTTGCCCTTCTAATAGATTAAACTGGGGTATTTAAGCTATTGAAAAGATAATATATTCACAATATATTGCAATTATATAGTGCTTTAAGGCATGCGTGTCAAACTGGATTGCTTTGAGAGCCAAATCAGCATTGTAGTTCTCCTGTGCAGCACTCTGCCAGCCAAAATGGGGTGTGAAGGGGTCCATGCTTGCCTCCCCGTACCTTGTTGTCACTCTCCATGGCCTCCTGCAGCACTGTGCCAGCTGTTTTAAGGCCCATTATTGCTTCATTTTTAGTTCATTTTCAGCACATTTTCAGCCTGGTTTTCAGCCATCAGAGTGCTGCAGGAGGCCATGGAGGGTGAAAATGAGCTGAGGGGGCCGCATGTAGACTGTTTTAGCTGCCAAGTGCACCTTAGGTCAGTCCTTTGATAGTTCCAGGCCAGCCCTGTGGGCCGGATTTAAGCAGCCCATGGGCCGGATCCAGCCTGCAAGACTTGAGTTTGACACCCCTACTTTAAGGCAACATTCATAAATTGCATGTACAAGCAATTTCACTTATTTTTGAAAGTAAGTTGTCTGTGTCTGAAACCCAATTGATTCCATCATTGGCATCAACTGAATAGCACATCACAATCTATTTTGGTCGCCCAATAATTTTGGTTTCTTATTTCTTATCGCAATTCTCCCGATTTTTCACTACTTTAAGCTCATTCATTCCCTGTTTTAATAAGAAGCTTTGTTTAATCACAGGGACCCAAAAATTACTTCTTGTGGCTTCAAATATAGTAAATACTCTGATATATGTAAATAATCTCTGCATCAATACTCCTTTTGGGTCAGATGAGCAGACGTCTTCTTGGTAAATATGAACTTGAGTTATACTTTGCTTTGCAATTTGCTAGCTTCCCCTTCGATAGAAAGAAATAGTCATATAGGACATAGAGTCTAGCACAGTGTTGGCAAACCTTTTTGGCAGTGAGTGCTGAAACGGGAACGTGCATGAGCACACCAGAAACCAGAAGAGCAGCTAACTGGTGCACTGCGCAGGAGCACTGGAAACTGGAAGCTCTCAGCTTCCCGATGCACATATGCATGCCACCCACCTGATCTTCTGGTTTCTAACATGCATGCATGCACCAGAACATGTGTGTGCCAGAACCCAAAAGAGCAACAGGCAACAGCTGGTATGCCCAGAGATATGCATGTCACTTCCAGCACACTTGCCATAGGTTCGCCATCATGGGTCTAGCAATCACTTGATATGTAAGTAGGTGTATAGAAGCTATGGAAATCATGCTGAAACTCCAGATTCATATAATGCTTCATTCACTATTTTATTTCTGGTAGTTTTGTTGATCTTCTAGTATTATTATTGATAACTGTACATATTTATTGTTTGCAGGTATACATTGTGACAGTGTATGTGCTGAAGGACTTTGGGGTCCAAACTGTTCATTGTCTTGTTACTGTAAAAATGGAGCATCATGTTCTCCAGATGAAGGAATCTGTGAGTGTGCACCTGGTTACAGGGGTGCTACTTGTCAAAGAAGTAAGTTTCCTGTTCCCAGTTTATTGTGATTATAATACTAACATGCAAGCAAATTATTTTCTGATAGAAAAACTACAAAATTATATGCTGAGATACTAATTTAACTACTTTTTCATATGGAAATATATCATAAAAATAATCCAATGTTAAAAAGGACTATAGTTATGTATTTACACACACACACATACACACACACACACACACCCCTGGAGGAAGTGCATTAATTTGCCTTCTGTTCAATTAAATAAATTATTCAGAATGGTACAATACCCATATGAAAGCTGATGGAAAATTGTGTTTTATTTGGTAGCTTCTAGACAATTGTAAAAATGTAAAAGCAAAAGTTAGCCTTGTAAATGTTAATTGCTGTTTTATAACTTGAAACATTTGTTAATATATTGATTGGTCCTTTAAACGAATGCCAGAATATTAGAGTTATAAAGAAATAAATTCTACACAACAATTTATTTCTTCCTCAGTCAATCCAAATGAGGACACATATCTTTTTGAAGAAAGGACTGGTGTATTGGCATAAGAGTGAATAGGATTTTTTTTCTTTAAATCATGAATTGGACAAAAGCAAACAGCAGTGTGCAGCTGTCTGCACTTGCTCTTATACCGAGAAAAATATTTAAACTACCCAATTGTATTGACAATTATGACAACGAAACATTTAATTATGAGCATAATGGTTTGATATACAGTGTCACTATCATAAAAATAACAGCAATTTTAGGTAAAATTCATAGTGTGTCAAGCTGTCTTTGAATCTCAAATTGTTACTATCTTGAAGAAAAATCACTGGAAGTTGAAAACAAATCCTGACAGAAGCAATAATATATTATGTTCATAATGTTGCCAAGGAAACAAAACATTTGTCCATAAAGTCAGTGGTGACTCAACTGGATGAGGAGATCAGCTTGATTTGAAGAAGATTTAATACTTGAAACTGTATGAAACAAATCTGCATACATTAGAACTTCTCCAGTGTTTCCAAATCTCTCCAAATGAATCCAGCTCAATTCTTTTAGATTAGATAGGTATGTGTGGACGGTGAATATGATAGCATCTTTCTTCTTTCAGTTTGTTCTCTTGGATTTTATGGTCATCGATGTAACCAGGCATGCCCCCAGTGTGTTCACAGCAGTGGCCCATGCCATCATGTAACAGGGCTGTGTGACTGTTTACCTGGTTTTACTGGAGCTCTCTGTAATGAAGGTAGGATCACCAAATGATGCCAACAACTGTTTGAGGTTTTGTCCTTATTTGCTAGGCTTGAACAAATAATTGTATGAGTTGTTGTACTAAGCAGCATAGCCTCTTTCAGTAAATGATACATATAGGACTATTAGTGAACTGCACCTCATAAAAACTGATGCCTTTGTTAATCAGAAAAAATGCTCCCAGATCCTCTTACTTTTTGGTTACCTTGTGCTAACAAAAAAACAAAACAAAAAGTCATAGAAATAGTTTCCCATATATGATATTTTTACTTACTGAAATAAGATTATTAAGTAGTAAGTAAGAACAAGGACTTAAAAGAATAGGCATGGTGAATACACTACCCAGAAAACAGCAAGGAAAAAGAAAAAAGGTATCAATGGAAGACAGATAAAATAATGGATAATGAGAGAATGTGAGAAGTCTCAAAAATAAAGGGAAAGAATGGGATGGGAAAAACAAAGGTTATAGGAAAAAAATGGTAGTTACTGATATCTGACAATTAGTATAAAAGCATCTAAAAAAATAAAAGCAATAGCAATAATGGTAGCACATAGACCAGGCTATCAAACTCTCAGCTCACAGGGTGGATGTCACACGCTAGCCACACCCACACCCAGTTTAGCAAAGGGGGGAAAAGTCAAGATACATTATGTGCTGATGCAAGTTTGATACCCCTGACTTAGATTTATATGCCAACTCATGGTGCTTTAGAGCACTCTCTGGGTGGTTTTTAATGACAGCATATTGCCCCAACAATCTGGCTTCTCATTTTACCAACCTCAGAAAGATGGGAGGCTGAGTGAACCTTGAGCCTGTCAGAATCAAAATCCAAGCTGTGGGCAAAGTTAGTCCACAATGCTCCATTCAGTGCTGCACCAGCAAGGCAGAAGTATAAAAATATAAGTATTTATGACCTGTGTAATTTATTTCTATAGTTTGTCCAAGTGGAAGATTTGGAAAGAACTGTGCAGGGGTTTGCACATGCACAAATAATGGAACTTGTAATCCAATTGACAAGTCTTGTCAATGTTACCCTGGCTGGATTGGTAGTGATTGCTCCCAACGTAAGTACTAGCATTTCCTTCTTTGGGAAGTTTCTGCATTTTCATTAGAGTTTAGTTCATTAAAACATTTTCAACCAAATACAATGATTAAAGCAGCATGGCTAATTTATCTCAATACATTTGCATTTCTAATAGTGCATTAAATATATGCCATATGCATTTTTCCACTTTTGAAAAATTCAAACTTTACAACATAGCCACTGATATAAACTATAAATAATTCAGTAGCTCTTAAATATTTGCTGTTCAAATAAATAAAATCATTCCTGTATTTTATTATGGAACCATCCTTGATAAGTGTATAAAGACAAGCACAGCTGTAACAGACTAAAACAGTGTGCCTCCTCCCCACATGTCTAGTGTTTTGGAGAGAAGTCAATTTTGTCAAAGATACAAACTCTTTCCTATGTGTAGACTCACATGTTTTCTGGAAAAATATGTATCTTTGTGTGTTTTCCACCTACTGCCAGCTGCTAACTAATAAGTAAAACTCTGATAAAGATCAGAATGGCCAGAGAACAAAATGGTTGTCCATTAGAGCAGCGGTCTCCAACCTTGGCAACTTGAAGACTTGTGGACTTCAATTCCTAGAATTCCTCAGCCAGCAAAGCTGACTGGTCTTAAAGTTGTCAAGGTTGGAGACCCCTGCATTAGAGTACTGAACAGTTGACTGGCTGATGATACAAGAGTTTGGGCTATAATGAAGAAGGAGCTGACATACTGAGCTTTGCACACATCAGTTCATCTAAAGAAAATTTAAGACTTAATCTAGTGAAAGTACAGCATGGCACGGCTAAAAGGAGAACTAAGTCATCAGGGGCCAGTAAAAAGAAACTGTAAATAGAGAGCAAAACTGGGGAGTCCACAATTTGAAATAAATGAAGCTTAGTTCCAAGTGACTGTCTCCTCAAAGAGAGAAATAGATACAACTAGCACGGTAAGAAAACACTGTGTAGAGACTGAAAATGAAAACAATTTAGAAAGGTGGGGAAACGGACAAATGTTATTTCAGAAGAATTTACTCCCGGTATACACAGTAATTGCCATCATATTGTTGCCAATGTTTTTGACAACTAGAATCCCTTCATTTAAAGAGGTTTTTTGGGGGGGGAATCAGATACTTTTAGTGATGAAATGTTTCTGAGAAGAGTTGGCTGACAAAATTAGTGAGCAGAGAAGAATATTAGACTAGTATAGAAGCCATATACTTAAGGCAAATAACCTGTTTTCCTGAAAATATGACCAACCCCGAAAGTAAGCCCTAGCTTGATTTTTACATGTGTGCCCAATATAAGCCCTACACCAAAATAATCCCTAATTAAGATCCCGCCCAATCCAGAGTGCACGGGTAAACATTAAGCTAGGGTGGGGATTGGTGGTAATGGAGTTGCCCTACTACTTACCTTTGGTCAGTTGTAGCCGGGCCTCGCAAACCCCAACACCTGCCTTGCTGGCCCATTTCTTCTGCAGCTGACAAGGCTGGCAAGGCTTTCCTGAAGGCTCTGTAGCTGATAACAAAGATCCAAATAGATCCAGAGCTCTGTTATCTGCTGCAGAAACCTTCAGGAAAGCTTTGCCAGCCACAGAAGAAGTTCCTGAAGGCCTCTGACAGCTAAAAGGAGGCTGGGGGTGACGCACGCAAGTGAGATTAGTCAGTGGATGACATCCCCTGAAAATAAGACATGGTGCCTTTTTGATGGCAAAAAAATATAAGACAGGGTGTTATTTTCAGGGGAACATGGTAGTACAGAAGTGGGGGAGAACTACTGTTGCCTTCCAACAATATCTTTCACCGATAATGGGCTTATTTAGTGATATTCTTTATACTTTTCTGTCCTCTATTAGCAAAAATAATTGGAAGGCTTAGAAGAAATGTTCACAGGTTACTTCCTATCTCACTGACTAATTGTAGACTTACCTCATTTCTTATGTATGCACATGAAGTTGAGGAAATTGGAAGACTTTTTAAGAGAATTGGGAAATTTTGGGAGAAGTGTTTGCTTGCTGGGTCACTGCTACTCTTCAAGGGCAGGACAGACTGAGGCAAAAAGGAATGTCACAAGCTTTGCAACAGAAGTGAGAGGGTGGCAGAGGCTCATGTTCAAAGTGTCCAGTGGTTAGTACAACTGAATGAATCTTCTAGACCTGTCAGATCAGTTCTGCACATGGTGCTCAGTGCTAATAGAATGGATGAGTGGAAAGGGCTGAATGGGGTAGAGAGATTGGGAATTTGATTAGATTCCAGGAATATGGTAGTGGACGCATTGGAAAAGTTAGTTAAAAGAACAGGACTTAATAGTGCTGCATCCCCTTTCTTCCAAGTCAGTTGTTTCTCACCTGGGTTCAGTTTCTGGACTGTTGCCAACTTGGCCTCCAGCTACTGTTGGTAAATGATAATGGTTCTTGTTTCCTTACCAATGAGCAACTGATAAATTGGTGAAAAGAAATAAATGTGCCAACTGAACGAAAGGGGATATATGTTAAGCCTGACTTTTAAATCAGAAAAATCAATTTTATGTCATTCCTGTTTTGTTCGGAAAACACACGAGGTAGACCGGGTTCCAACAACAAATACTTTTATTATAACCAGTCAGTAACGGAACGCCGGCTGAAGCCGGGGCCAGCCCTTTTATACAGGCTGGCTTGCCTGCTTGCAGCCAATGGCAGCTATTTGGATTTGCCGCCTTTTTGGCAGCTCTTTGGATTGGTTCCTAGTGAACCAATCCACTGTTCTTTTCCTTAGCCAATCAGAATGGTAGATTTGGAGTCATCCACTTTACATACAGAACACCCCTCCCTCCTTAGTTCAGTCCTACGTGGTGACGTAGTCTCGCAGGTAGGTGGGGCTTTTTCGGGCTCGACCTGACCTGCGCGGTTCATTTCCAGTGAAGACTTCGCGGTCCGGTTCGGATGGGGCTGCTGTGTCGTCCGTCCTCCTCTCTGGAACCGTCTGGAAGGGTGAGTCGGCCATTTTACCGCCGCCTGAGTTTCTTAGGCCGGCGGTTCTGCCGCTCCCTCCTGTTTCCTCGGGGCAGGTCGAGCTGGCTTGGCTGGCCCCTTCCGAAGATCTCTTTCCGTGGGTCTCTTCAAACGGTGAGTCTTTTGTTGGCTCTTTTTGGTCATATTGAATGTTAGTTTTATTTTTAAAAAGTTCTTTATTCGTTTCTCGCCTTTCCCCCCCCACCTCGGTTTGCATTTCGCCGTGTTCTTTTGTGAATGTTTTTAAGTCCGCGGTTCTTTCCATAATTCGAGATCGAAGCTGGTCTATATGCCGCTTCCATTCCCTCCCATCGTCTAATTTTACTCGGTAGGATTTGGGGCCTGTAATCTGTATAATTTGCCCGGGTAGCCATACCGGGTCCCCGGAGAAATTTTTTGCGTAAACTAAATTGTCTGTCTCGAATTGTCTGAACCGTGTTGAGGAGTCAGGGGGGTTTTCTGGGGTGAAATTTGGGTGTAACCTATCCAGGTGAGATCTTAATTTTCGCCCCATGAGCAGTTCTGCTGGTGATTTATTTGTAATAGTACTGGGTGTTATGTGCTGGAGTGTGAGCAACCGGTTTACTTTTTGTTGGATATCTCCAGCGTCCATTCGTTCTAACCCTTCTTTTGTGAACCGGACCATTCTCTCAGCCCTGCCGTTCGCAGCCGGGTGAGCCGGCGCGGTTAGTGCATGTCGTATACCTAGGGAGGCTAGGTATTGCTCAAAAGGTATGCTGGTTAGCTGTGGCCCATTATCTGAAACGAGAATGTCTGGTATGCCATGGGTGGCAAACAGGCTGTCTAGTTGCTTTAGTACGGCTTCTGTTGTCGTTGATGGCATGATTTTTACTTCAAGCCAATTGGAATAGGCATCAACGACAATCAGAAAAGTATGCCCCTTGGTAGGCCCCGCGAAGTCAATGTGTATTCTTGACCACGGTCCTCGAGGGGTTTCCCAGTCCTTAACGGGTGCTTTTGGTGGGGATGGTCTAATTACCTGGCATTTGTGGCATGAGCTTACCCAATACTCTATGTCCTTATCAATACCCGGCCACCACACGTAACTTCTGGCGAGGCTTTTCATCTTAACCATTCCGGGGTGCCCTTCATGTAAAAGCCTAAGAACCCTGGGCTGCAGTTTAGCAGGGATTACTACCCGATCACCCCACAACAAACACCCCTTTTGGATGGAAAGTTCAGTCTGTCTGGACTGGAAAGGTTTGGAATTTTCAGTTTTTAGATTCTCCGGCCAGCCTTTACCTACCCAGCTAAGAACGCGGGCAGTCAGTGAGTCTTTCGCGGTGGCTCTTGCAACATCATACGCTGATATGGGTAGATCGGGGCAAGTCTCGATTTGTAGCGTTGTCATCGTTGGTGCCGGGTCTGCGTCGGTTGTTGGCAAAGGCGCTCTGCTCAAAGCGTCCGCATGGGAAATTTGTTTCCCTGGTCGGTGTGTCAGAGTGTAGGAATAGGCCGCCAGGAACTCTGACCATCTCGTCATTCTCGGTGACAGTATGTTAGGTGTTGGCTTGTTTCCCGCCAAAATCCCCATTAACGGCTTGTGATCCGTTATGATTCGAAAAGTCCTCCCATATACATATTCGTGGAAACGTTTTACTCCAGCGACAATTGCTAGAGCTTCCCTGTCCAATTGGCTATAATTCCGCTCGGTTTTTGATAGAGTCCTAGAATAATATGCGACGGGTGCTTCTCTGCCATCCGGTAGTTGGTGGCTCAGGACGGCACCTACTCCATATGGTGAAGCATCGCAGGTCACTGTTAATGGCAGAGTGTCGCTAAATTGGATGAGAACGTTTGTCGATGTTAGCAGTCTTTTAATATTTTGGAAGGCTTTTTTTTCTTTGTAACCCCAAGTCCAAGTTGCCTTTTTGTCTAGCAGGCGGTGTAGCGGTTCTGCTATAGTGGCTTTGTTTGGCAGGAATACATTATAGAAATTAATTAATCCTAAGAACGCTTGTAGTTCCGTTCTATTTCTAGGTTCAGGAGCGTCATTTATCGCCTTAACTTTTTTATCAGTGGGGTGGATGCCCTCTCCGTCTATTGAGTAGCCCAGAAATTCGACGTTGTTTTTAACTAGACAGCACTTCTCTCTTTTAACCTTGAGGCCAGATTCTCTAAACTTAGTCAGAACCTTTTTTAGTCTGTTCCTTAATTGTGTTTCATCTCTGGCCGAGATTAGGACGTCGTCGAAATAGGGAACGACTCCTTGTATGCCATTTAGAAGGCGTTCCATTAGACTCTGGAAGACGCCAGGGGCTACGCTTACTCCAAATTGGAGTCGGTGGCATCTGAATGCGCCCTTATGGGTGACAATAGTCTGCGCTTCTGCTGTTTCTGGGTCTACTGGGAGTTGTTGATAGGCTTGTGCCAAGTCGAGTTTGGCAAAAACTTTGCCATTTCCCAGGGAATGAAGCAAATGCTGGACTACAGGCACCGGGTATGCGCTTGGTTGTAATGCGTGGTTCAGGGTAGCCTTATAGTCACCACAGATTCTGATGGACCCGTCTGGTTTAATGGGTGTGACGATAGGCGTTTCCCACTTGGCATGGTCCACAGGTTCTAAAACCCCTTGGGCTACTAATTTGTCCAGCTGTTCCTCTATTTTTGCCTTTAGTGCAAAAGGAACTCGCCTGGCTTTTATTCTTCGTGGGGCTATTTGGGGGTTTAAATTGAAAGAAATGGGGTTTCCCCGGTACTTGCCCAGTGATCCGTCAAAAACATCGTGGAATTCTCGGACGAGGTCGTCTTCCCAGCCGGTTGTAGTCACTCGATCGACCCCGGTCATCCCGATGCCCAATGGCGCGAACCACTCGATGCCCAGGAGGCTTGGTCTGTCTTGGTTGACTATGGTCAGTGGAAGCACCTTGATGTGATTTTTGTAGGCGACTTGAAAATGTCCTTTGCCCATCACAGGGATTTGGTTTCCCTGATAGTCTTTGAGGGTTAGGTGCTGCTTCATCAAGTCTTTGGTCTTGATACCTGGGACTAACTGTTTAATTGTGTCCCACGATACCATGGAGAGGAAGGACCCCGAGTCCACTTCCATCTTGCAGTGTTTTCCCTCGATTTCTACGACGATTTTAATTTTTCTTCCACTTTCCGTCTGGGAGTTCTGGATAATGACAGTTTGGTGTGTATTGGCTCGCTTTTCTTGTTGCCATTTTCTTTCGGCTCGACTTGGCTCGGCTCGTGTTGGGGAATTTCTGCGTCTCGTCGGGCTGTAAGATTTTTTGTTTCTGCAGACCTTCTCGATGTGCCCTCTTTTTTTGCAATGTCGGCAGATGGCATCGAGGAATCTGCATTCGGCTCGTGGATGTTTTCCTCTGCAGCCAGCGCATTCCCGCCACTTTCTCCTTTCGCGCTCTTTCTTGTTTGTGAGCAAACGGTGGACCTCGTCGTCCTCTTCGCTCGATTCGTTTGTTTCGCCCGACTCTTCATAATGGGTCGTTGTGGCAGAATGCTTTCTCTCTTTGGCTGGTGTTTCCTCGCTGTGTGTGTTCATCTTCTTAAGGGCCACTGCGGATTTTTTCGTAGCTTCAGCGGCCGTGGCTTCTGCAATGGCTTCGGTAACGGTGATGTTGGGCTTGTTGAGCATTTTACTCTGTGCGGTTGAGTCTCTCAGGCCCAACACCACGCGATCTCTCATTGCCTCGTCTATGTTTGAGAATTCACACTCACCCCCTATTTGTCTGAGTGCAGCAACGAAGTCGGCAACGGTTTCTCCCTCTCTCTGGTCTCTTCGGTAGAATTCATGTCGCTTTATTAGATTAGACACCATCGGAGCGTAGTGTGCTTTGAGGAGTCTCTGTAATTCTGTCCATGTTAATTGTTTAACGTCCCGAGGCTTGGCGAGGGCTTTTGCCATTTTAAGGACGGTTGTTCCGCAGTGTGTCAGGAACACGGCTCTCTTTCGTTGTTCGGAAATGCCTTCCATTTCATTGCTCTCCAAGTACATTTGGAAGCGATCAGCATAGGAATCCCAATCCTCTTCGTTGGGATTGAAGGGTGCGGGCGGTGCGTTGTTTCCAGACATCTTGGTTGCAGTCTGGGCTTCTTATCACCGCGTGCAGGTTTGTTCCGTTCAGGACGATCCCATCCTCGTCGCCAGTGTTTTGTTCGGAAAACACACGAGGTAGACCGGGTTCCAACAACAAATACTTTTATTATAACCAGTCAGTAACGGAACGCCGGCTGAAGCCGGGGCCAGCCCTTTTATACAGGCTGGCTTGCCTGCTTGCAGCCAATGGCAGCTATTTGGATTTGCCGCCTTTTTGGCAGCTCTTTGGATTGGTTCCTAGTGAACCAATCCACTGTTCTTTTCCTTAGCCAATCAGAATGGTAGATTTGGAGTCATCCACTTTACATACAGAACAATTCCCATGAAAGGTATAATTAAAGGAAGAAGTATCTCCATTATTTTAAAAAACCTTTGTAATTATCTTTATAAAATTTTAATTTTTTAAAAAATGTATGACTTGCAAATCTCACTCATCTTAGACTTCTCCACAAGAAATTGTTCACTTTGAGCAGGGGTCATCAATGTTTTGGACCTCAGGGACCACCAAACTTATAATTTTAAATCCTGGGGACCACTAATGTGAATTTTGACTGACGGTGGCTTGCTGATGTTGGTGGGAGAGAGAGAGAGAGATCTGATCTAAACTCTCTCTCTCTCTCTCTCTCCCTCTCTCTCTCTCTCACTCACATATATACACACACACAAACACACAGAGGCAGGGGTGGGATTCAAATTTCTTAACAACCAGTTCTTGGGCGTGGCCTAATTTGTGGGTGTGGCTTGGTGATCATGTGAAGGGCTGGGCATGGCTTGTATGTAAATATTATAAATATTTATGTAAATATTGTAATTTTTATTTTAAAAAGAGCAACTTTTACCCCAAATCAGGAAAAGCAGGCAGGCAGATTGAGTTGCTCACAGAATCACAGATTCACTTAGTGATCTGTGTTTCTGCCATTGGCTATTTGAGTTTGCACTGAATAATAGAACCTTCAATCCTAAGGGAGGTTTGGCTCTGGTTAAAGGCAGAGCCGAAGATCTAAGCATTAGCTACAAAGCAAGAAATCCAATGATTTCCTGCTTTCTAGCTGATCTAAATCTCCCAGCACAGCAGAACAGCTGATGGTCAGAGGGAAAAAAAGGGAAAATAGCAACTTAGTAGGTAAGTTTGCCAGGTAAGGAGTGAGTGGGCAGGGAGGTGGGCCATGTGGGTGGGGCAGACTCGTGTTCCTATGCAGCCTGGTAATTGCTTTGAGGGGGTACTCTGGGAGTGACATTTCTCTACGGACCACCAACATTTTCTCACAGGCCACCGGTGGGCCGCAGCCCACCAGTTGGCAACCACTGTTACAGAGGACATTAAAAAAAAAACAAGTAAACCCAAATCTTTATAGTCTCATTGTGTTCTTAGATAAATTGAGTAATTTTGCTACTCCCATTCTGTCAGACAAAGCTCATATTTATTCTTCATATTTTTGTATTGTAATAAGACTAATTGTTTTGTTTTGTTTCAGCTTGTCCTCCTTCTCATTGGGGCCCAAACTGCATTCATACATGCAATTGCCACAATGGTGCTCACTGTAGTGCTTACGATGGAGAGTGTAAATGTACATCAGGATGGACTGGTCTCTATTGCACACAAAGTGAGTTAAACATATTTGCCCTGATAAATTTATTCTGCATTTCAGAAACAGTAATACCAAAATTAAAAATTAGAGGAGCTCCTGCTGGTTGTCAAAATAATTTATCTGCTTCCTGGTTTTTTTTTAGAAATGTTTAATGCCTTCAAATAATATTATTCATAAGTCAGAAAATGAGATATGGTATTGTATAGGATATAAACCAGAATGAGAAATTGGAATTTCAACAGCTCCTTGCCAACTCAAAAGGGTCAATGTTTTAAGAGTCACAACTGATTTGAATGAGTGGATTGCACAGAAGTATGAAGAAAGTAAGGTTGCTTTTAAGAATCACAGGAAGGTCTGCAGCCATACTTTTAGATGTTCACATAACCTTTTTTTTTTTTCAGAATTACTTATAAAGAAAGTGTGACTCCTACTATTTTTTACTAGTAGTGACAATTAGTTTTGAAACAATTCTTGATTTGGAAGGATGGGGAGGGGGCATGGCTTCTGAATACTCATCTCCTACAGTTATAATAATGATACAACATTTACTTAACACCAGAATTACATTATTTTTGGAAGAAATAGAGTTATAGTGTTACTGGAATCATCACTATTCAAGCTTTTGTTCTTTTCTGCTGTGATGTTATTTTGTTGTTTCATAACTCTGGATTCCCTGGAACATATGCAAAATAGTTTTATCTCTTGAAAAATCTATTGGATTTCATTCAAAGTAATGAAGTAGTGAGGTTTAGAACAAGCCTATAAACTTATCTAGAATTATACCTACTAAAATCCTTCTTAAGGAAGTTCAGGAATTGTTATTGGAGAAGTACTATTGCAATTATAAACACTTTTAAAGATTATAATGTTTTATCTTTTCTTTGGATTATGGATTGTGTATTTTTTTGACATAGATTATTTGCTTCAGAGTGGCAATTATTGAACATACACTGCTTGATTTTATTTTCTTACTTTCTTCTTCAAGGATGTCCTTTGGGTTTTTTTTGGGAAAAATTGTGCTTCAATCTGCCAGTGTGAGAATGGAGCTGATTGTGATCACATCTCAGGCCAATGTACATGTCGCACAGGATTCATGGGAAAATACTGTGAACAGAGTGAGTTGGGAACTTTTCTTACACATTGTTAAGAGATGATGTATGTAGAATTAAAATTTACTAAGCATTTTTTTCTTATTCAGACTAGGCTGACTAAAATTTTACACAGATACCTAAGTGGATAAGACAAAGACAATGATTTTTAATACATTATGAACTGTATTGTACACATCGTGAATTCAGTTCAAAGTGAGGTTATTGAAAGTTTGAGCTTAAGTCATGATTTTCACTGAATTTGGTGGGATTAAGAGTGCATAGTTAGTTCCTGAAGATGTAATTTTAAGCAAAGTCAAAAAACTGGTATATGTTCTGAATATTATAGTTGTCTTTGGCATATTATGAGAAACAGTTTCCTAGTATTTTTCCCTTAAACTTTATATTTTCTGAAGAAAATGTTTACCAAGATTAATACCCAGGAAATTACATTTCAACTTGCAATTACTCAACATACATATTTTTATAATATATGTAAAACATTACAATATATTTTATTCCGAGAGTTTCATTTCTATTGTAACGAATGGTTTCCCAGCTATTTTAGCAACCTGCTTTTCTTTTTAGAAAATTGGTGACATTATCTTTTATTGAGTGAATGCTATATTGTACGTGCATTTATTTTAAATTGTAGTTTATTGCATTTATAGGCATCTTTCAGCAGGCTATGGCTTAGATATAAAGTCTTCTTGTGAAACTTTGCCATCTGGTGGTGACTGATTACATCTGCAGGGACTCCAGGGAATGAGAATTTATTCATAGAGCTTCAAAAAAGTTTATAAACTAGTCTGGCTGCAACACTAAAAACACATGTGACTTGGTTACATTGGAAGACTATCACGAAATAGAGCTTTCCTTCTTCCTACATACACTCAATTCATTTAAGATCTGCTTTTCAAAAAAGGTGGTAAAGCACTACTCTGTTGATCAGTGGATTAATCTTCAACAAGTCTCCATTACTAAGAATTTGGAACTCTCAGTTTTCCTCTAAGATGCTCATAGTCACTTATGACTATGAATATGACAGCAAACTTGAATAAAGTAAATCCTCTATGTGCTTTTTTTTTTTTTTTTGCTTTCTAAAGAGTGTCCCCCAGGTACTTATGGTTATGGTTGTCGGCAAATATGTGATTGCCTGAACAACTCAACTTGTGATCATATCACTGGAACCTGCTACTGTAGCCCTGGCTGGAAAGGAGCAAGATGTGACCAAGGTAATATTTTCTAAAAATTGTTCATTAAAAAGGTGAGATGACTGCCTCCCAGAGTAAATTTGTGTGGGTACTTTTGGTATTTCAGTTTTCGAATTAGAATATTAGACAACAATGAAGAATGCTGAGATTTTAAATTCACAATTTGTAAAGCTTATTAGGATCCTACTCCCACTCTATATATGCATAATGAGACACAATTCCTTGTGTTTTAGATGGCACTGACTTGTTCCTAAACATGATTAAGATCAGATGTAATGCACAATCTAATGTATGTTTAGTCAAAAGAAAACTGTTTTACATTCATGTTTTGCTTCTCATCCAAGAAGCTTCTTCAGCTCTTGGAGAAGCTTCTTGGATGGGGAATGAAACATCTTCAAATAAAAATCAGAAAGTCCAGTTGTCTCTTTAAAAAGCACCTTTGGGGACAACCATGACCTAGATGTCTGAGAATCTCCATAGACATTGTTTTATATTAAGAGAGTTTGATCTGAAGTAAATTGGTTTAGGATTAAAAATGAAACATCTACCTATTTGATCTAAGTACATTTCCATGTCTGCCAATCAGATTTTCCATTAGCCAAGATATAGTGTGACAAGTTTGATTGCAGATCCCCAACAGGAGATGGGCAGGGAAGAAGAGACAAAATTGTTGGGCAAGCACCTTCAAACTGTCATCCTTTCTGTTTTCCTTCAGTCTTTTATGCTGCTTCCCTTTCCCTTCACAGACCCACTGCCTCCAAAATGGCTGAATTAAGCAGAGGAAGATATGTTTTAGCTATAATGGCAAAGATTCTGCAGACACCCTGGATAGTGATGAGACTGTTGGTATTGAGATTAATCAGCAATACTTAGGTTGCCAAGTTCTAGCAGTTTATGGGCATGTTCCATTTCTGGACAACTGATTTTTTTTTGGTGGGGAGGGGAGAACTAAAACTGGTTTGGATCAACCTCAAATCAAAACAGTAAGATAATAACACTGCTGGTAGTGAATTGTTCTAAAGTCTTTGATGGAGCTTCATTGCCCACTGGAAATTTGAGTCAGCAAATTCTATTCTACTGTTTTAACTATTATACTCCTCTGTGTGGAGTGACTTTTAAGAACCAAGCATCTTAAAACAAATTTTAAATATATAATTCAATAATATAATGTTATTGTTATGTGAAAGCATAGTTTCAAAAAAAAATCTGGCACCTTATCCTCTAGTATGTTTTCAAGCATACTTAAACCATTTATAAATTAATCATTTTAGACATTTTCAAAACATTTTAAGACTGAAAATGATGATCCCCAAATGCCGTTTCCACCTTAGAACAGCCATTCTAAAATTTGTTCTAACCTTACAGGAACTGTACACATTTCCAAATACTATGTTCTAGCTCAGAGAAGGGAAGGGGGGGAGGTTGCAACAGTGTCAGAATGCTGCCAGTAGGTAAGAAGAGAGTTCAGATTGAACAACATTTTTATTTCAAAATGTGTCATACACTTTTAGTATCCTGTATATTGTTCAGGGCTAGGCAATCAGAATAAAAATATGCACCTAGGACTTATTTTATACATTTATGACTGGCTTTTCATTTGTTTTCTTTTTCTTTTCTTATTTTTGCAGCAGGAGTGATCATTGTAGGAAATTTGAACAGTTTAAGCCATACTAGTGCTGCCATCCCATCTGATTCTTACCAAATTGGAGCCATTGCTGGAATCATCATTCTTGTCCTTGTTGTCCTTTTCCTGCTTGCATTGTTCATTATTTATAGACAAAAGCAGAAAGGGAAAGAAACAAATATGCCAGCGGTTACCTATACACCTGCCATGAGAGTTATCAGTGCAGATTACACCATTTCAGGTGGGAATATAATACTGCAAGCATTAATTCTATCTCTGTTAGACATATACATTTTCTGGTTTTTCTTTGAAGATGATATGCTTCTCATCCAAGAAGCTTCTTTAGCTCCAAGATTCCGAGCTGAAAAAGTTTCTTCGATGAGAAATGAAACATCTTCAAAGAAAAAAACCCAGAAAGTCCAGTTGCTTCTTGGAAAAGCACTTTTGGGAGAACCATGACTTGGATGACTGAGAATTGCCATAGACATATGTCTGCTAGACATAATTTTAGCAAAGAGAATTTTTAAAGTTGTTTCAGTGGTTAAGGACTTTGTACATCATTAGCAAATTCTACAGGAACAGAAGATTTTGCTTTGATTGATTGGTTGATTATGTGCCATTAGGGTGTTTCAACTCCTAATGACCATATAGATAGACCACAGTGCTATGAAGAAAAATGAAAATCTAGAATTCTTTCTTATACCCTCAGTATAGCATTTTATGATGAAATTATTTAGCATCTCCTACTTGTTAACCACTAACTTTCTGTACATTGCTTAGCTATAATGTGTAGCTCCAAAGTAATGTTATGTCTTTAATCCAGCAATATTTGATCTCCAGATATTGTTGAATTACAGTTCTCATCTGCCAAAGCAAGAGTGGCTACTATTAAACAATGATGGGAATTCAATAATATTTGGAAAAAATTACTTGCCTGTCTTGCTTTATCAAGACAATTTATAGACAGTTATTTCAGTCATGTATGGGGAAACCAAATTAACATTCATTGCTCCTGCTAATGAATTTATTACCTATTATTTAAAAAGAAATTGATATATGGCGGAGGGAAAGGAACAAATGTATGGATATGGATAGAGCCAGGAGTGGGATTCTACCAGTTTGGACTGGTTCTATAGAACCAGTTGTTATGAGTCTGTGCAGTTCGGAGAACCAGCAAATTGTGCCCCTGGCTGGCCCTGCCCCTCTCTGCCTAGTCAGTCCTTATTGCAAAAGCACAATATTGCGTGCATGCCCGACATTGCTGATTGTGTTTTTCCCACCCAATCACTCCTTAAAATATTTCTTTTTTTCCCCCTCCTGATGAACAGCTGTTCCTATGATCACTCTGCTGGGATTCCCCTCACTTACTTACTGCTTCACCCAGGAGGCTTCCCTGAGGTGCAGGAAGGCAAAAAAATGGAGGGGGGCACAGCACCCCCATCCCCTCCATTTTTTTTACCTTCCTGGGCCCCAGGGAAGCCTTCTGGGAGCAAAAATGCCCCCCAGGAGGCCCCCCTGAGGCCCAGGAGGCCCCAAAATGGAGTGCAAGGGGGGTGCTGGATGCCCACCCATGTTCCAGTTCTTTCCTTTCTGAGCACCAGGGAAGCCTTCAAGGAGTACAAATGCCCCCCAGGAGGCTCCTCTGAGACCCAGGAGCCCCAAAACAGAGTGCTGGGGAATGCTGCATGCCCCTCATGCTCCTTTTTTATCCTTTCTGAGCCCCAGGTAAGCCTTCTGGGAACAAAAACGGCCACCTAGCCACATCCACAGAACTGGTTGTTACAAAATTTGAATCCCATCCCTGGATAGAGCAGTATTATTTCTGCTTTGACCTTGATATAGACTGAAAAACAATTATACCCCATTTTGGTAATAAGCTGCATTTGAAACATCCACATAAAAACTGATGAAAGGCCAGCAATAATTTGAATCATTAAATAAATCTATGAAATATTAATTGATTTTTTAGTATATTTTTTTTAAAAAGAACCATAATAATTGAGGAAGAGACTAAACTATGTTCAGAAGATGAATTTAGGAATTAAAAAGTATTGCAAAGCAATATATAAACCATTCTTAATCTGTGCTTTAATTCTAGGATAGCTGCTGGATGGTTCTTAAGAATTACGATATAAAGCCAAGAATGGGTAATAATAAAGATCTACTTTTCTTTTCAGAAACCATTTCTCATAATAATGGTGGAAGCACTAATAGTCGCTACTTCTCCAACCCTAGCTATCACACTCTAACACAAAGCTCAAATACAGCAAATGCCAACAACATGAATAGGATGACTCTGTCAAAGGTAAGAAAATAAAAAAGCTGCATACTTTGGGCAAGATGGATGTATCAACTGCCTATTTCAAAAAAGACTATACTTATAAAATGCCACACTTTTAGTTGCCTTCTATTCAATGAAATATATCATTATTTATCTCCTTTACCTTATTTAATTTGAAACAGTCAAACAAGAACCAATTGTTTGTGAATCTTAAAAACATGGATCCTCAGAAGCGAGTCCCCGTCCTGGATTACACAGGGACATTGCCAGCTGATTGGAAGCATGGAGGCTACCACAATGAATTTGGTAGGAACATAAAAACAGACAGTTCTGAACATGTTACTGTGGATTTTAGAAATTAGAACAAGTAGTGCAATAAATATAACTGTTCCCAGCAGAAGAGACTGCTAATATGTTTAGATTTCCTTGTCCATTATTTACAGGAGTTTTTGGAAGTGACAGAAGCTGTTTAGGGAAATCCTTGAAAGGTGAGTATGAAATTTCCCCAAAAGAAAATACATCAGCGTGTAGTAGATTTAGGCAATCCTGGACCTGATACTATTTTGGATAGAACCCATACAAATATGTAGGAACTATAAATTAATACTGAGCAAATGTTAATTCATGAACCTCAGAAACACAGGTAGCCCTCAACTTACAATGTTTCATTTAGTGATCATTCAAAGTTTACAACACTGAAAAAAGTAACTTATGACTCTGTTTCACACTTATGACAGTTGCAGCATCCCCATGGTTACATGATCAAAATTTGGACACTTGGCAACTGACTCATATTTATGACTGTTACAGTGTCTTGGTTCATGTGATCACGTTTTGCGATCTTCTGACAAGCAAAGTCAATAGGGAACCCAGATTCACTTAACAACTGTGTTACAAACTTAACAATTGCAGTGATTCACTTAACAGCTGTGGCAAGAAAGATCGTAAAATGGGGCAAAACTCATTATCTCAATTATCTCATTTAGCAATAGAAATTTTGGGCTCAATTTTGGTTGTAAGTCAAGGGCTGCCTGCATTAGAGGTGGCATTCAGCAGGTTCTGATCAGTTCTGGAGAACCGGTAGCAGAAATTTTGAGTAGTTCAGAGAACCGGTGGTAACCTTCCCCCAGGAGTGGGGAGGGAATGGAGATTTTACAGTATATTTCCCCTGTCCCACCCACCAGCCATGCCCACCAAGCCATGCCCACCAAGCCATGCCCACAGAACGGGTAGTAAAATTTTTTGAATCCCATCACTGGCCTGTATGTTTTGATACTGTGTAAAGCTTTTAAATATGTTGCATTACTCCTGAACTTAAAGAAAAAGAATACAAAAAAATAGGTTTTTCCCTTTGGCCTTGCAAGCCATCATTTTATTTGACAGAATTAGAAACTTCTTGGTTATTAAGACCCCCCCCCTGCTCAGTCAAGAAATCCTTACTAAAGTATTTCCATATATAGCTGCACCATTTCTGCTGCCAATGAATGTTAACTCACCATCTCCTTGGTTAGACTTTTTGGTTTCACCAGCAAAAAAATATGAATCATCATTACTCCATAACCTGCACATTCTAAACATTATGAACTCCTTCAATCTCCCTTTATAAGGTTTAGTTTTTCTTCCTTATTCTCTGAACTTCTTCAATTTTATCTGAATGTTATAAATGTCCCCAAAACTCATTGAAATACTGAAGTCAAAATACTAATCCCCATGATTCAGAAACTATATTTCTGTAGATGCAGCCTAAAACAATGTTGGCTTTTTCTACAGCCTCATAATGATACTGATTTATATCAAGTTTATAATCAGCTACTATTCCAAGGACTTTCATTTTCATTAAATTTACTGTGAATAATTTAAACAATGCAGAAGAATTCATTGGCTTAGTATGAACTAATTTGCTTATTTGTTTTTCTGTTACTGCTGTATAAGTTACACTAAAAATAGAAACTTGACAAATAACCAAAACATTTCAAAGAATAATTCTAATTTGTTATTCATTGTCATTCTATAGTATTGTTAAATTATCATTTTGTGTTTTCTTAGATCTAATAAAGAATTCTGAATATAATTTAAGTAACTGTTCCTTAAGTAGCTCTGAAAATCCATATGCTACTATTAAAGATCCACCAGCACTTATGCCAAAAAATTCAGAATGTGGATATGTTGAAATGAAATCGCCAGCACACAGGGATTCTGCCTATGCAGAAATTAATAACTCTGTTTCATCTAACAAAAATGTATATGAAGTTGGTAAGTTCCAATTTTAGAAATTTACTACTTATGTGACAGTAACCTTTGTTCTGTTTTTCTCATTTTTTGCTTCCACATCAGCAGTCTGTCAGTTTCTACAACTCTACCATCTGTTTAAAGGTAGTCTATAAATAATGGTAATGAACAGCTTGATTTTTTAAAAAATCTTAAATTAGAAAACATTAGGATGTTCTCCTAGGAGGCTGTTCTCTATCTTATGTTGTCATGATAAAATACTATTTTGAAATAAATGCAAATTGTTTATTGCCATTAACAAAAGAGCCTGGGAAAAGGGGAAAACATAATTTTAAGCAGAAATTATTTAAGTGCTACATGAGGACTAATTCTTTAGTTGAAGAGCCACAATCTTAAAGCTTTTTCATATAGCTTATTTAAAAATTGCTAGTGAGTCCAAAATGAAGAAAATGAAACGATCATGTCAATAAACATACATTTATTAAATAAAAATACTGTGAAAATGAAGAACCTTTTCATCATTTCATTTTGGTTATTTGGTAACCCCCCAAAAAAAAACAATATAAAATTGTTGAAATTATCATCTGAAAACTTGGCAGGACTTATTTCTCACAAGAGGCAACTATGCCCAAAAATTATGTCCAATTTTGCAAAGAAATAAAAAAGATATTGGCAGCTCTTAAAAAAAAGTTTTTGTTCAATTTGGCATGTGTTATCCTGTTATATAATTCAGTTACAATTCCTGAAAATTCAGCTCAACTTCAAATTTCTTGTCATGGAAAGCAGGGTAAAATTAATTCAATAAACATATAAGCAACATGAGAAAACAACAACTGATATATTGTGCTTTCCAGTTATAATTAATGGTAAAGCACTAAATTTGATTTTGAATTAACTGTAAGATTGGAGCCTAAGCTTCATCTATCTTTATTTGGCTGTTACAGATGGACATTAAACAGCTTGAGACAGAAAGGGGGACCAGTTACTCTGAGAAGTCTGTGTTCATGGGGAATAACATAGGGCCAGGAAGGAGATAGGTTAGGGCAGTATTATCTTATCTATCTGGAAGCTCCAGTGTAATGAAAGACAAAAATGCCCAGCAGAAAGAGTTTTTATGGAGACAAATGTAGCAATTCCAGAATGTGCAAGTGTAAGATAAGATCCAATGGATGGCAGTTTTAGCAGAGGAAATCCAAATTCTAAATAAAGAACAATTTCAGGATCATGAGAATGAATAAGTAATGAGAGTTGTTGTTGCTACATCATTGAGTGCTTTCATTCAAAGTTGGACAGTCAAGTACCCTAAATAATTCTAAAGTTCTGATATTGAATTCAACATCACATTAACATATTAAGATTTTCCCATAAAATTACTTTTATTTTATCTTTTATTTTATTATTATTTTTTATATTTTATTTTATTTCATAATTTAATTTTGTATATTAAGTAGCTTTCTACTTTTTTCATACATTAACATAATATTCCAAAAAGGTACCAGATGATCATATTACACTACAATATGAATCAATGATTCCTCAATTTTTTTATACCTCCAACAAAGAAAGTTGATTATCCTTTCAAGACATTATTTGGGGACTCCAATATGGTCATAATATAAGTTTTTGATGAATCAATCTCAAATATATTGATATCTTTTAAAGTTTGTAAGCACATGAAGCCTTTGATAGATCATTAGATTAGCAAAGATTTTTATTCTCAAGTCCAAATTTTGAATATCTCAGAAGTTCCATTTTAAAAATATACTTAAACTTTAAATAGAGATATGTTACAGATTTTACTTCTGCCATGGATTCCTTCAAATAATTGAGTATCTCAGATGCCAGAGCATCTGGGATACATGGAACCATAAGGACATGTTTAAGTTGAAATATACCACTACTGATGTGAACTGGAGGACCAAATTTAATTTGAAGTCAGGATAAATCCTTAAAACAACCATGATTAGTTTAAAGTCACAAAAGCTTCTACTCCAGATTTCCAATAGAACATTTTATCACCTATTTTTAAAGTAGATTTTCCCCAAAGATTTCAGTTTTATGAGTTTCATTACCAATATGACCCAAAGATTTTTTACTACACATGCACCTGGAAATAAAACACCTTTTCTGTGATTGATTGGTTGATTAGATTTTTTTTTATCCCACCTTTATTGGAGGGGGGCAATGTAAGATAGTGTATATATATCCCCTCACACTTTCCTGAATTGGCCAATGTCTTGCACCCTAAGAACTTCCTGAAACACAAGAAGTATCTGGATGACATTGGCCTCATGTATATTTAATATTGGCTGAGGCAGTTAAGGGAAGTTACTTCAAAAGAGTTTAAAAGCTGCGGGTGGCAAACAAGTGGGGAATGTCTCCTTTTCTGGCAAAGCTACTTGCTACCAGCAGCTTTGTCCCTTTGAGAGCCCTGTTTAAAGCATGGAAAGTCCTAAATGAATGAATTCATTAATTTTGAGTCAATTTTATTATTCTTTCTCAATTACAATATCAAAGTAATAATGCATACTTTTTTTTCAATTGCAGAACCAACAGTTAGTATTGTCCAAGGCAATTTAAGTAATAATGGACCCATAAGCCAAGATCTTTATGATTTACCAAAAAACAGCCACATCCCTTGCCACTATGACTTGCTGCCTCCTCGGGATAGTCCTGCAGACAAAGATGAAAACAGTGAAAAACCCTTGATGAGCATAATCAAGTTATCTTGAAAAGTGGAATCTGGTTATTCTTCTGTTTTCCTACCTGCATCTAGTAAAGGTTTGCTGTACATAAAGGAGGAGAATCAAACGATAGTTTCTATACACTCACTGCTGATGAATAGATGTCAAGCTTGAAAGTTCATGTCAGATTTTTCATCGAACTTTTTCTTTAAAAAGCCAAACATTTACATTGTGATGCATTGGTTCAACACCCAAGCTTACAGAACAATGCTTGTGAGAACTCTACTACTCAGAAGAAGACACTTTTCACCATCTCAACTTATATATGTTGACATACATTTTTTTCTTTTTATGACTCTGTAATCCCTTTATTTTGGGTAGGGTTGGGTGACTGAATGGAGATGAATGTTTACTGGCTGGATGCCCTTCCTGATGCCTACATGGAGTTTGCAGTAGATATTTTTTCTTTGCGCCTTGAGATGAAAACTTCTTCTGCTACCTAGGATTGAACTCTCAACCTTTTGAGTGAGAGGCAAACATCTTCACTACTAGGCTCCCACGCTGCTCATATATGTTGACATACAATCAAGACAGCACAATCTGCCAAATATTCACTTAGCCAAGTAGCCAGGATTACTAATTATGGGTAGGGGTTGTAAAAATAAACCGATATCACTTTTTCAATGGCAAAGATGGTATAAGGAGATACTCAAAAAATATTCACCACAAGCCTGGACTTGTTGGACAAACCTCCAAGATATTTATCACATTGCTGGTAATGGAAATATAATACAGAACAGAAATATTTTTGAATAGAAGTAAATCAGTGAAAATTGAAGATTGAATGCCTAGAGACCTAAAGACCTGAATCATGAAATGGGATTTTTCATACCTATTCTTGGTTCAATCGTGGCTATTCTAACTACAGTATTTGTAATATGTGAGTAATATATAACATGTATGTGTGTATGTATATATATATATATATATATATATATATATATATATATATATATATATGCATTGCATAAACTTATAAGTTAAAAGTTTTATTTTTACCAAAATGTCTTCAAGGACTGGATGAGAGAACCCAGATATAACAGATGTACACTCTGAATGAGAAAAGGTTTTAATTCATCAACAAGGAAGAGTATTCTTCATCTGAAATTAATTGAACCAATCTTTGTATGCTTGTTGAAAAGGTACCGTTTTATGATAGGAAAGGAATAGGAAAAAATGCTTAAGCTGGACTTTTGCATTGTTGAAAACTTGGCATGTGTAGCCCACATTTCATTAATTTGTATTTTAAAATAATATAGCTGTGTTTTCTAGTGGTTTAGAACAACAGTGATGAAATATTATATTTTATAACCCTGTCAACTTCCCTTATTTCCAGCTTCATGAGATTTAGAGGTTCTGCTTTTATGAAGAAAAATATTATTTGAATACATCAATTTCCCAACAGACTTAAAAGTTTCAATTTATCAATGTGTAAACTGTGGCAATATTCAGATTTTTAAAAGACAGATTTAATAATAGTGAAAGGGTTTATTTATTAAAAAATATTAAACTGAAGAGAATTTAGATATGATTAATTCTTTCATTAAAAATATAACATCTCTGTTTCAAGGGCATTTTTCTATTTTTATGCTCTAATGTGCCAATAACTAAATTTTCACATAAAAGGTAAAAAAAATTGGCAAATAATCAGTTCTCAATGTAGAATTGTTTTGTACAATGTAGCTACTCATTACTATATCATTTTTAGCCCTAACAGTAGCAGGCTATTTCTTATATATGTATTAAATATAATTGTTGGATTTTTCAGTTTTCAGTTTTCTAGTTCTTACCATTCAATTCCTAAAATTGGTAAATCATATGTCCTAGGGCTATTATTTTTTTTTAAATATTAGTGGCTCAGATCTAACATAATTGAAAGAAGATAAGGGTAGGGTTGGAAAAGAAAAACTTTTCTAAATATTCCAGAAGATAAACCTGGATTGAAACTAAAATTTGTTTTACTTCAAAGGCATTCTCCATCCAAAGGTGCTGCCACAACTTGATTTAGATTTGGTAGGCAATGTCTTTGTATACTAAAACACATAATACCCTTGGAAGATGCAAACCTGAAGGACAAAATAACAGAATTTTGCAACTTAAACAGTTCAATATCTTGCTGAAGGATAAGGTTGCAATAGTGTCTGAAATAGCTCTATTGGCTTTTGTGTCATGGTATAAAAAGCTAACAAATAAAGACGATCATTTTTTTGAAGCGGACTTCAGTCTTAATTTATCAGCAGTTTAAGAGTGAAACAAATTAGCTTAGTACCTGAATTTCATTTTATCTCATATCAAGAAAAAATGTAATGGAAAATTCCAGTAAAAGAAAAAAAAACATTTAATGGAAATAAAACCTGGGTTCTCAAATGTAATGGAGCTCATCCATTGTCTCACACATTGTCTCCATTGGTGCTGGCCAGGCTCCCTACTGTAAAATTCATGTCTTTGTGTTAATTGTTAAATAATTGTAAACTGTTAGGGATAACATTGTTCACCCTAACTGTTTTAGGTGAAATACTATGAATCATAATTAGTGTATGCAGCTTTAACTGTAAAATAGCAACTGTGGGTGTGGTTATGAAAACCATATAAAAGTAGCAAGGCTACAGCTTGCTCTCTCTCTCTCTGGCTTTGATGATCCATGATTACTGCTTGGAAGCAAGACTGCATTGCTCCAACGGGAGAGACAACAACGGACTGATTTATGTGAACTGACACTAGGATATTCTACATGGACTTTGCTAACTGAATATCCCTGAATGGACTGACTACATGGTAAATGAATATTGGACTGTTTTTGACTATGCTATAAACTTATACTGGAATAAAATATATTCTTGATAGCACAAGCGTATCTGTTATTTTTACTGTATGTTAATAAACATACAAACTTAGCTCACTCATTTATCTGTGTGCCTATCTGACTAACGCTGCACATTCTGTTTAGCTTGTTTACCTAACCCTGGTTGGGAAACCCAGGCTTAACACTGGTTATGGGCCCAGAGGCTGCAAAGTCAGTTTAACTAGGTTAAACAGATTTATGTAAAAAGTGAGAGTTTGTGTTGTTATACATTACAGTAAACAGACAGCTGTGTTTTATTAATTATATTTTTATATCCATATAAGAAAACATGGCACAAGTCAATTTACAAAGTTTGTCCCTTATATCCAAGCTGGATGGAACAAACTATGTATCATGGTCTACAAAATGTAGTCTACTTCTACAAGGAGAAGGTCTGTGGAACATAATTGAAAATCCACCAAACGTAGAAGAATGGGATCCAGAGGATGAGGAAGACAGACTAAAGATAGAAGAATTTAAGCATAAAAATCAACAAGCTATTTGCATAATTGCGTTAACCTTAACTGATCAACAGCTTGTTTATATCCACGGAGAGAAAACGGCTTTTGGCTGTTGGCAGAAGCTGAAGAGAATTTATGTCCGAGATAAGGTTGGTGCACACATAAATCTAACACGGAAGCTTTTCAGGACACATCTCCAAACAAATGGTGATATGCAGAGTCATTTAAAAACTATGCAAAGCATTTTCCAGGAATTAAATGAAAAAGAGCTTATATTCCCTGAAAAACATCAAATTTATATAATTCTATCTTCCCTTGATGAAAGTTATGATAACTACGTAACTTCACTTGAAATTTTGCCAAAGGAAAATTTAACTTTAACTGATATAACTGGCAGATTGATTGAAGAGGCCAGAAGAAGGCATGAAAGAGATGAATTAAGGAGGGAGCAACCTCAAAAAGAAGATAATAAATCTCCTACTGCATACGCAATTAAAAGGTGCTTTAATTGTGGAGGAAGAGGACATTTGGCAAGATTTTGTAAAAAGGCAAAGCGCCAGAACGCTGGCCAGAATACTACAAATCATCAAAAGATAAATAAACATTTAGAGTTAGCCATGTATACTAACGGAGCTGTAAGAAATAATTTATGGGTGGTTGACAGTGGGGCATCCCATTGTATAACAAATGATAACAAAAAGTTTATGAAAATGACCCAGAGTAAACAGCAGATATCGTTAGCCAATGGCTGGAAACTGAAAGCTAAAGGTGAAGGTATAGCATATTGTTCTTTTATAAAAGAGAATGTAAAAATGTTATATGTACCACAACTTAAGTTTAATTTAATTTCAGTTAGAATTTTGGTTAAACTAGGATATGTAGTTACATTTAGGGGAGATAACTGCTTAATTACAAAAGATGATAAGAAAATTACTGCATCTTTAAGAGATGGATTATATGTGTTAAATGATGATGGTTTAAAGGTGGCTAACACAATTTATGAAAACCAGAAACCTCATGATGAATGTATTCACTTGTTACATAGAAGGCTAGGGCATTTAAATTTTAAAATGCTTAAGAAAACTGTTGAATTGTCTAAGGGAATAAGTTTGAAACCTTGTGATAAGTATTTGCAATGTAATGCCTGTAATCAAAATAAGAGCAGGGTCATACCGGCTAATAGAATTGATGGATTTACTACTAAAGAGCCTTTAGAAGTAGTATTTGCTGATTTAATAGGTCCGAAAAAACCAAGTGTAGGAGGAGCTCACGACATACTAAGTATAATGGATCACTATTCAAGATATGGGTTTTGCTATTTAATGAAGAGCAAAACTGAAACATATCAAAATATATTTAATTGGCTAAAATTCGCTGAGAGAAAAACAAAAAGAAAATTAGTGACTCTCATCACTGATAATGGCACAGAATTCACAAATAATAAATTTAAAAACAGAATAAGACAATTGGGGATTCAACATAAAATGTCTGCACCATATAGGCCACAACATAATGCCTTTATAGAGAGAAGAGGCCAAACATTACAATCAATGGCACAAACTATGATGTCTGATTCAGGATTACCTGACAATTTATGGGGAGAAGCAATAATGTGTGGTAATCATATATTAAATAATGTTGTTAATTCAACAACAGGTCAATTACCATTCACACTGTGGCATGGTACAAAACCTGATTTAAGTTACATGCACACATTTGGAGCACCAGCATGGGTGCATATCCCTAAACAACTTAGATACAAAGGACAGCATAGAGCAAAAAGATTGATTTTTGTAGGTTACACCTCTAATCATCGATCTTATAGATTCTGGGAACCAGGAACATCTAGAGTTTACACCAGTGCTAGTGCAAAATTCCTAGAACATGTAGGATGGAATAGATTAGAACAAGATTTAAATAATGAAATATTTATTGAACCCTACAAAAGTCATAAAGATGAGATTAGCTGGAAGAAGAGTCCAATTAAAGAAGAAATCCATGAAGAGCAAATAGGACCAGAACAAGATGAAATAGTTGATCAGGAAGAGTTACATGATCAAGAACAATTAATAGAGGAAAGTCCACCTGTAAGTCCTATAATACCTAGACGTACTACACGTGTAACTAGACCACCTGATAGGTATCAAGCAAGTATAGTTTGCCAAGTAACTAAAGTTCCAACTAGTGTAGAAGAACTTAGGATGTATCCTGCTAAGGATCAGGAGAATTGGCAAAAGGCAATGGAAAAAGAACTAAATTCATTAAAGGTAATGAAAGTGTATGAAGATGCCAAATTACCTCCAGGAGAAAAATCCATTGGGTGCAAATGGATATTTAAAGTAAAAACTGGAAATGATGGGACTGTTACCCATAAAGCTAGGTTAGTAGCTCAAGGATTTAATCAAACTGCATCTGATTACGATGAAGTTTTCGCGCCAAGCCTTAAAGCTACATCTTTAAGAACAGCATTAGTGTGGGCAGCTAAGAAAAACTATATCATTAACCATTTAGATGTAGAAACTGCTTATCTACATGCACCATTGCAGCACACTATATATTTAAGAAAACCAATTGGCATAAAACAAAATAATGTAAATACCAATGATTGTTGGAAACTCAAAAAGAGTCTTTACGGGTTAAAACAATCTGGGTTTGAGTGGAACCAATATATTGTGAAAGAGTTAAACAATATAGGTTTTAAATCTGGTTTAGCAGATCCGTGTGTATTTAAAAGAGAAAATAATGGAACGGTGTCATTATTATTGTTATTCACTGATGATATTGCTTTAATAACTAAAACTAATAATGAGGCTAATGAGATAATATCATTATTAGCCAAGAAAATAAAAATAAAGCATCTAGGTGAAATAAAAAGGTATCTAGGATTGACAATAAATAAAACAAATCATGGTTTTCAAATATCTCAAGAAGATAAAATTTGCCAATTACTTAAAAATTATAAGATGGAACTTTGTAAACCGGCAAAGACTCCAATGAGTCAAGAAGTTTGCCAAATTAATGATCAAAGTCCCAAATTTGATAAGTCCATATATCAATCTTTGATTGGTAGCTTATCATATATAAGCAATTGGTCAAGGCCAGATATAGCTTATAGTGTAAATCAGCTGGCACGTTTTAATTCAGATCCAAAAGAATATCATTGGAAATCTTTAAAACGAATATTGAGATATCTGAAGGGAACTATAAACCATGCATTATATATAGAGCCAAAGGGTGATTTGAGTCTTAGTGCTTATGCAGATGCAAGTTTTGCAACTGATATAAACACTAGAAAATCAACATCTGGTATGGCTATATTATTTGGTAAGACACTGATAGGATGGAGGTCAATCAGACAACAGCATATTAGCTTATCTACAATGGAAGCTGAATTTTCATGTCTGTCATTATTATGCACTGATTTGATTTTCTACAAACAGTTGCTGTTGGACATGGGAATAACAATAAAAGATCCCATTATGGTATATGAGGATAACCAATCAGCTATAAAGTTAGCTACTAGTATTGCTGTAAAAACTAGATCAAAACATACTGACCTAAGATATTTGAATGTAAGAGAAGCAGTGAAGAATGAATTGATAAAACTGGTATACTGCATGTCAGAGGAAAACATAGCAGACCAATTTACAAAAGCTCAAGGAGCAACTAAGTTTAAAGAAAGTTGCGAAAAATATAATTTAAAAATGTAAATGATTCATAGTTATTATTGTAACCTAAATGGGGAGAATGTTAGGGATAACATTGTTCACCCTAACTGTTTTAGGTGAAATACTATGAATCATAATTAGTGTATGCAGCTTTAACTATAAAATAGCAACTGTGGGTGTGGTTATGAAAACCATATAAAAGTAGCAAGGCTACAGCTTGCTCTCTCTCTCTCTGGCTTTGATGATCCATGATTACTGCTTGGAATCAAGACTGCATTGCTCGAACGGGAGAGACAACAACGGACTGATTTATGTGAACTGACACTAGGATATTCTACATGGACTTTGCTTACTGAATATCCCTGAATGGACTGACTACATGGTAAATGAATATTGGACTGTTTTTGACTATGCTATAAACTTATACTGGAATAAAATATATTCTTGATAGCACAAGCGTATCTGTTATTTTTACTGTATGTTAATAAACATACAAACTTAGCTCACTCATTTATCTGTGTGCCTATCTGACTAACGCTGCACATTCTGTTTAGCTTGTTTACCTAACCCTGGTTGGGAAACCCAGGCTTAACATAAACATTTATTTAAATAAAAGGACACTAGGAGATAGTCTAAAATTGTAAAATCATTTCTTTCTTATCTCCATTTCAATTGGTGGGAATAATTTTCATATAATTGAAAAGTAGTAAAAAATGAGCAGGTTATTGTGAGATTTCCAATTTCCAACTGATAGCATCTTGGCTTATAATATAACAGATTTAACTGTGGCTGAAAGGAAGAAAATGTGCAGTTCATAATTCAGCTCCTAGGATAGTTTGTTGTTGTACTGTTATCATAATTTTAACAGTTTTCAGTGATGTTATAGTGTAAAGGAGTATTTATTGTCTTTTTATGTTTTAAATTAAAAAGGGAAGTAGTGATATATCATTGCTGGTTGAAGAACAACCTTTCTATAAAATGGACTTCACGTTTGGTGTTTGTCATTCTTCTTTGAAAGATATTAAGTGGAATAAAAATTCTCCTGATATCTAGCATGAGGATATTTAAGCCCATGTCACACTGAACCAACGGATGCAAAGAAGATGTAAAACGGACAAAAAACCTTGCCGTCCGTTCGAAAACGTGATGTACTCACTGCCTCCGTTTTGCTTCCTCTCTATCCGTCCAGCGTCTGTTTATTGACGTTTCATCTGCTCCAAAAGTTTTGGGCTGCCTAAAACTTTTGCGCGGAAAATGTATCCAGTTCGTCCGTTCTGCATCCGCTACGCATCCGCTATGCATCCGTTCTGCATCCGTTACGCATCCGCGATATCCGCTATGCATCCGTTCCACATCTGCACAACTCGCATCCGCTCGGATGCAGGGAGAAAGCGGAACGGACGCAGGGAGGAAGCAGAACGGATGCAGCACGGAAACAAAGTGTTTAAAACGGAAAAAACGTTCACAGAGGGGACCTATCTCGGATATTAAGGATGTCTAGAGGATGCCTAGAGGATGCCTAGCGGAAAACCTATACTGCCTATAAAAAGGGGGAGCAACTCGCCTGCATCTCACTTTCAGAACAGCAGCCCAGCGGTGCAGACCTCTGCAGCCTTCATCTGCCTCTTCCTCTTCCACAGCATCCAGTCATGTCCACCGTGGATTGTAACAAAGTCCTTTCGGCAGCCACCATCGTTCTGCAACAGTACGAAGCCATCTGCAGGCTCTGTGAACTCTACTGCGAGAAGAAAAGGAGCCACCCAAAAAGAGTCTGGATCCGAAGATGGTTCGCCAGAAGAGCAGAGGACGGACTGTACAACAAGCTGATGGTGGAGCTCAGGAACGAAGACACTCGGGCATTCCAGAACTTCATGAGGATGCCTCCAGCCATGTTTGACGAAGTTGTGCAGCACCTGACACCCAGGTTGACCAAGGCAAACACCAGCTTCCGGCCCAGCCTGGAACCTGGGCTCAAGGTGGCACTCACTCTGTGCCACCTGGCCTCAGGGACCTCCTACAGGAGCATGCAGTACGGCTGGAGGGTGCCATCCAACACCATCAACATTGTGGTCAGAGAAGTGGTGCAGGCCATCATCGAAGAATACAAGGAGGAGCTCCTCCAGTACCCCTCCACTGAAGAAGGATGGAAGAAAGTTGCAGAGCAGTGGTATCAGAAGTGGAACTTACCACACACCGTTGGAGCCATAGATGGGAAGCACGTGGCCTTCAAAGCACCAGCCAAGTCGGGGTCCACTTATTTCAACTCCAAGGGCTTCTTCAGCATCATCCTCTTCGCCATGGTCGATGCTGACTACAAGTTCATGTACATCAATGCTTCAGGCAACAGCTCATCTTCAGATGCCCAGGTATACAACGCCAGTCACCTCAAGGAGGAGCTGGAAGGCAACCTCATCGTGGGCTTCCCAGATCCAGAACCCCTGCCCAACGACACACAAGATGTGCCCTACTTCATTGTGGGGGATGACGCCTTCTCCCTCACAACCTACCTCATGAAGCCCTACACCTCCAGACTCCTCACCCGTGAAGAGAGGATCTTCAACTACAGGCTGTCCAGGGCAAGGCGGGTGGTAGAGAATGCCTTTGGCATCCTGGCCAACAGGTTCCAGATACTTCTCACCACCATGCAGCATTGCCCAGAGACCGTCAGGAGGATCATGGAAGCTTGCTGCATCCTGCACAATCTCATGTGCACCCACTACCCAGTGTTGCAGAACAGGCTCGTGGACCTCCAGCAAGGCAATGGGGATATGGAGCCTGGGGAATGGAGGCAAGGGTGAAACCTGATCGACACTGAGGATGTGCAAGGCCCCAACAGAGCCTCACATGAAGCGAAGAAGCAGCGCAACCTCCTGAGACAAGGGTGCAACTCCCCAGTTGGAGCAGTGGAGTGGCAAGACAGGTTGGTAGATACTTAATGAATGCTTCCTTCAGCCTGTCTCATCACACGGATGAGATTGGGCCATGTATGTTTGGTTGGCCTACAATGAACAGGGCGTTTAATAAAGAGTTGTGTTTATGTTGACATGTGTGGATAATTATTACATTATTATTGATAATAAAGGGCCGTAGGTGTGGCACCTGGGAGGGTGGACCATACAGTCCCACTATGCTTGCACTGGAGGTTTATCTATCCCACAGCTATTACCCATACCACAGGTATCCCTGCCCATCTCACAGCTATCTCAACCCATCCCACAGCTATCTTAACCCATCCCACAAGCATGCAAAGGCTTAAACCATTTCTAAAAGTTTCCAGCAAGACTTTATTAAAAAAAAGAAATGAAGCAAGTGTGTGAATCATAAATAGACTTTATTAACAACAAGCTATAAAACAAAAATGAGTCTCTGGCACTCCTCTTGGTCACTCAGTCTCATGGGTGAAGGGTCCAGGTGCTGTGGAGGTGGCTGGTGCTGGAGTGCTTGTCATCAGCTCCTCCAGAAGCAGAAGCAGCAGAAGCCCCAGCCCCAGAGGAGCGAGCCCATGCTGCAGAAGCCCCAGCAGAACCAGAGTGAGGGCCAGGGGGCGGGATGGTAGACCTGTCCCTCTTGCCGGGGCTGGCAGCAGATGGCTGAGGCTTGCTGTGCTTCCGCATGGTTGTGGGGTTGCTGTCTGGCAGGGAGGCTGGCAGGAACCAAGGCTGGCAGGAAGGCAGGCACCAAGGCTGGCAGGAAGGCTGGCAGGCAGGCAGGCACCAAGGCTGGCAGGCAGACATGAACCAAGGCTGGCAGGAAGGCAGGCAGCAAGGCTGGCAGGCAGACCGGCTGGCAGCAAGGCTGGCAGGCAGGCTGGCAGCAAGGCTGGCAGGGAGGCTGGCAGGGAGGCTGGCAGGAAGGCTGGTAGCAAGGCTGGCACCAAGGCTTGCAGGCAGACATGCAGGCAGGGCAGGTAAGGCAGACAATGTGTCTGGCAGCAGGTCTTTCCTCTGAATGGCGACCTGCTTCCGAGCTGCTTCCGTTATATCCGCGGGGCTGACGCAATGCATCCTCCCCGCATGCGCAATTAATGCCAGGCATCCATTAGGCCTCCGCTGTGCATCCGCTGTGCATCCGCTGTGCATCCACTTCATCCGTTCGGCGTCTGCTCTGCTTCCGCTCTGCTTCCGCTCTTTCTGTTCCGCGTCCGCTTCGCTGAGGCCCCCCAGAAGCCCAGCGGTTGCACCATCCGCTCCCATCCGCTTCCATCCGCTGGGCTTCCATTCCGCATCCGCTTTCCATCCGCCCTGCATCCTCCCCGCGTCCGTGTTATCCGCTCTGGTTATGCAAATTTTTGCTCCTTTTGAGAGCGGATAACAATGGATGGAATATTTTGCTCGTCCGCTGTGTCCTTTTTGCATCCGTTGGGCAGTGTGACATGGGCTTAACCTACAGAAATGTGAGACATTAAGTATATGGTCTCAGAAGGGGTTGCAGATTCCCAAGTCCAACAGATGAATTCAGGAGTGGAGGGAGAAATAATAATACTTTAGACCTGACAGATGTGGTTAAAATAATTATGTAGCTTGTCTATTGTCTATTTCACGATCCTTTACCTCTATCAGGAAACTTAGCAGAGAACCAGAGAATGAAAACAGCAGTTATAACTGTGCAGGACCTCATCGAGAGAAGATTAAAAAATAGATACTGTTTTTCAAGTTTCTTTCCTGTTATCTCTGGTAGCAGAAGTCCTGAAATATATATAAAGTGGAATTATGGTAAGTAGAAGAAACTCCTACTTTGGAAGGGCATTTGGTTTTTATTGAAATCTTATTGCAATAAACAATCAAGATTGAATATTATCAATGTTGGGTTCCTACTCCAAGGATTAATGAACAAATAGACTTATATATTACTAGCGATAAAGAAGGCAAGGAAATGTGGATTTAGAAATATGGATACAAAATAAACATGTTGACTGATGAAAGATTAATTTCTGTTTGTCTATGTTTCCTACAAAGAAAGCAAATAAATCCAGATGCCATATTAAGTAAAAATATTATCCATTCATTGTTACTCTACTCTTTATGTTCATGTTTACCAGTAGTGGTATTCAAATATTTTTACTATTAGTTCTGTGGGTGTGACTTGGTAGGCATGTTGCGGCTTGGTGGGTGTGGTGTGGCTTATTGGGCGTGGCTTGTTGGGCGTCGCAGGGGAAGGATATTGTAAAATCCCCCTTCCCACTCCACTCCAGGGGAAGAATGTATTGCAAAATCTCCATTTCCACTCCAGGGGAAGGATACTGTAAAATCCACATCCTCCCCACCCCACTAACCTGCTTTCCAGTTCTGTTCTACTGTGCAAGGCAACAAATGAAGACCCAGCCGATCAGCTGGGACTCGGGAGGCAGACAATAGATGGGGCTGGGGCCAGTCAGAGGTGGTATTTTCCAGTTCTCTGAACTATTCAAAATTTCTGCGACTGGTTCTCCAGAACCTGTCAGAACTGGCTGAATACTACCTCTGATGTTTACTTTTCACAAGAAGAAAATACATGATTTAGTCCATTAGAATTCCCAACATTATGTAGCCAGCAATTATCTTATGGCATTTACAGGTTACTTAAAATTAAATTGTAATTGTTTTAACATTAAATGTAATGTAGGAACAGCTCTCTGAAACCCCAAAATTTTAAACACTAATATTTGCATTCAAACCAAATGCAAGTGACTGAATTAAGCCCTTGCCACTATCTCAAAGGTCCAGGAGAGGGCAGTCTTACCACAAATTTTCCCTTTGAAATGAATATGCTCTGAATCAGTCACCCAATTTTGTACATTTTCAATCAATTTAATATAAAAAAAACCTACCCAGTTACACCAGTACATTTTTATTTATTTGCTTTTCTGATTGCAAATCTGCCATATGGAATATAATACTGACCCAGAATATATACTGTAATCACTTTGGAAGCTCTAAATTAGAAGGAATGATAGCATTTATTGGATTTAATTAAAAAGGCATTTATTTACTTTTGTGAACTACAGTTCCGCTCATGAAATGGTTGAAATAACTAAAAGGATGTAGGATTTTTGGTGACTATAGACTGTCCTTCCATAATGTCCACCTTTGATGCCCACGTGCATAAATTTGCCGTAACTTGTTTCCCAAGTATGTGCATTCTTAGAGACATATGATAAATTTTTCCTATCTGATTCCTTTTGTCATCTTTTTTTATGTAGCGTATGAAAAAGAAATGTTACTGCCTGTCATTGCAGGAGAAACAATTTGGGAGGGGAAGAAAGTTTCATTTCTTTACGTCTGTTGTTTGTGAAATAATCTTTTGGGTGAGATTATCACAATGGATGCCAGCACTGTCCTGGAAAGAAAATATGTTGGTAGGGGAATACTTTCAATTGATGTTGATGCCCATGAAAGGCATGTTGCTGCTATGTTTATCTTCCTTTAGACTGGCTCCTTCATGCCATCACAAAACAGACACATCACTAGTTATGCGGTGAAGTCTGACAATTGTGTCCTGACGCTGTTGCCTGACTGTCTGGTAGGCAGTTTCTTGTGAACAGACCAAGATCTAAAACAACAATCAAACCCACAGTTTTCTATTTTAATGGTCCAGGAAGACAGTGGTGTGAGGAAGGCTGCTGGGATGAGTCTTCCCATTCACCATTATCTTTGGCTTTAATAGGGTTACCAGTTCTGGCCTGCAAAAATCCCCAGGATACCAACATAACTTGTTTGGCAGCTCAGATCTGGTAGCTGAAAAGTGTTAGCTTTAACCTTATTTATATATTTTTTCAAAACTTAAGGGGTTTTTAACAGAGTGAATAAAAGCTATTTATATAATGTTTCAATATTCAATTTTTTCCCTTAGCCCTTTATTTTTAGATTTTGAATTATAGCCACATTTGCTTTCTGGCCTTGTTCTACCCTCACTACACACCCTACTTGGTGCAGAATTGTTCGTCCAAAGGTTTCTAGTCTAAAGAAGAAGCTCAAGGAGAGTCCTTTGCTTCTTTTTCAGCCACCCACTAATTTTTCTGATACCCTGTTCTTAATCGTTGTCATGGATCCTGATCTCCTAGGAGAAGCTTTGGCAAGGCATGGATGTCTTCTGAACATTCATGTGGGAAAACAAATTATCTGAAAGGCTTCTTAATACAATTCATTCAGTTGTGAAACATGACTTAAAGACAGTACTATCTTTATCAGTGTGTTTCTGGGTTCAATTCAAGGTGTTGGTGGTCACCTATAAAGTCTTATATAGATGACCACCAGCACCTTGAATTGAACCCAGAAACATACCAATCATACATAAGCCTTACCTGGATTGGGACCAGAATACCCGAGGAATCACCTTTTTCCAACAGCCTCTACGAAGAGAAGGGAAGGGAAGGGAAGGGAAGGGAAGGGAAGGGAAGGGAAGGGAAGAGAAGAGAAGAGAAGAGGAGAAGAGAAGAGAAGAGAAGAGAAGAGAAGAGAAGAGAAGAGAAGA
>BLBF01000004.1:66430320-66457455 GCA_015471245.1 Laticauda colubrina | reverse complement strand
AAGAGAAGAGAAGAGAAGAGAAGAGAAGAGAAGAGAAGAGAAGAGAATTCTTTATTGGCCAAATGTGATTGGACACACAAGGAATTTGTCTTGGTGCAAATGCTCTCAATATACATAAAAGAAAAGATACATTCATCAAGAGTCAAGAATCATAAGGTACAATACTTAATGATAGTCGTAGGGTACAATAAGCAATCAAATCATATTAGGAAACAGTCAAGATAAATCGTAAGGATACAAGCGACAAAGTTACAGTCATACACTCACAAGTGGGAAGGCATGGGTGATAAGGAGTGATGAGAAGACTAATAATAAGAGTAGTGCAGACTTTGTAAATAGTTGAACAGTGTTGAGGGAATTATTTGCTTAGCAGAGTGATGACTTTCGGGGAAAAATTGTTCTTGTGTCTAGTTGTTCTGGTGTGCAGTGCTCTATAGCATCGTTTTGAGGGAAGGTTGAACTATTCAACTATGTCAAGTTAAATGCTTTTTCTGCAGTGATCTCTGTTCTGTGGAACACCCTCTCTTTGGGGATCAGAATAGCCCCAATTCTATTAGCCTTTCATAAGACCTTAAAACCCTGGATATGATTCCAAGCTTGGGGTATTGAATATTCCAAGGGCCTGGTTTTCTGATTATACTGCTAACAAGCTAAATATCTTGCTGTTGTGTAACTTGAGTTTTTAATGTTTTTAATGTTTCCACTCATTCTATTGTTTTTATTATTTTAATTTTTGAAAATATTTAATTATAATACATTTTATGAACTGTAAGCCACCCAGAGTCATTGACTAAGAGGGGCAGCCATAATATGGTTTTATGTATAGCATGATGTCATCCCACAATTTCAGCATGCCATTAAAGGTGTGATGTCATTGGTTTCTTTTTGCTTTCAGTGTTCCTGATATACTTCATGTAGCTCAGGGGTTTCAAATTTGCATCATCACAGCATCATTATGTGATGTATCATGACTTTTTTCCCCTTCACTAAACCGAGTGTGTTCATTGCCAGAGCATGATGCATCCGGCCCGCAGCCTACAAGTTTCCCACCCTGATATAGCTCATGATGTGAAAAGTGATCCAAAAAAGCATGTAAAATAAAACGTTTATTTTATAAGATGCCACAATATTGTGCTGACTTTGATGCAAAATGCTCCAAAAGCAATATTAATTTATTCATTTCTTTCTGTTTTTCTTCCATTAACTCACACCAAATTCCTGGTCTCTCACAGTGGTACAAAGCAAACCCAGGCACTTATGCTTGAAATCAGCATCTGGATCTGACAATATCCAACCAAATTATCTGGCACTTTTGAAGTTTAGAGGTACAGGCAAATGCCATGGACCTGAAACGATAAGTCTATTTCTAGATCCAGCCTGTGATCATCTGATCTAATCATAGCCTAGCACCATGTATAGCCATTCATGAGAGGCTTAGCAAGCCACCTATTTATTCTTCTTGCCCTGAATTGCATAAAAAAGAAGACTGTCATGTGGGACATAGCTGTTGATCTTTGCTCGGCCTGGACCATTCAGTTTCAGGCAGCAGGTTCATAAGCTTCAAAGGAAGCTGAAGTTGAAAGTCAGTCTGAAAACTGGGGAGGGAAAAAAGATATGGAGAAATGGTAAGGTGAGAACTCTGAGCAGCATCTACAACTCAATTCTCTTCAGCATTGTGACATAGGAGACACACAGCTATCTCTGAGAGTTTGCAGTCTTCACTGGAAATCCTCACTGGCTGTTAAAGGGACATCACTTTCTAAATGGTTTAATAATTTAGCCTGATAAAAAAAAGTCCCATTTTACTTCTCAGATTCATAAATGATCCTCTTCTATTCACCCTAGGGATTCTCTAAGTGCACAAAGACAGTTAGAGCTGTCATACTTCCCTAAACTAGGCCAAAACCAGTTAACTTATGTTGGAATCTCCTTTTCTATGCCATTCAAATATGATAATAATAATGATTATCATAATAATATAATTACAACTTCGCTGTCCCTTCATAGTCCAAACAACTGTCTTACATTTTTTAATGGTTATCTTTCACAACACCCAAATTTACATGTACTTTTTTTTTGTACTTTACATGGCCAATCAATTCCAATTGTCAGCTTGTTTTGAAAAGTACATTTCTGATTTCCTTTCAGCACATTGTGAACTTAACTGCTCTTCTTGAGGCTTTTATGCTTTTCCAAAGGTCAGCAGTAGGACTTAACTTTGCTATTGATTGCTTGTGATCATCAAAAAATGTAGCACAAAAATTCAAAAGATTGTACCAGACTACCATCTGGCAAAGTGAAGTGGGTGAAAACACCCAGCAGTGATTTGTTGTCTTTAAAATAAGATGATGTCAACTAGACAGTCAGAAAGAATGAGAGAGATTTTCTGACTTAGATGTAAGATCTTTTAGTTGACGCCAGATAGAAATACAATTTCTATCATAGACAGTAGTGAGATACAATTTGGCATAGACAGTAGTGAGCCGCATACCATGCTTGAATATCTTGGATTAGCCTTGAATTAATGATGACAAATATGATGATGTTTTTCATCTTGAGACTTTCCCCAAAGTATAATATTAGCCTGGCTAGGAAGATGAAGTAAAAAAGAATTAAAGTGAGAGAGAATTAAAAGGATGGGGCCCAACCATGCTACCATAGTTGTCAAGAAGGATAAAATGCCAAGTTCCTGCAGTGGGTGGGAGTCTAGATATATAAACTGCCTGAACACGACATCAGATTCTAGTGGAAGAGGTGGCAGACATGAGAAGATTGGGTTTCTGAATGGCTCTTTACAACAAGTCATATAAAAGGAAGCTTTGGGATCATGAATTTAATAACATTTTGTCTAAGGTAGGTCCTGTCCATATCTCATCTATAATGATATAATGTACTACAATGCAATGTAATACTTTGGATGGGGTTTTTTTTCTTATTATTTTCTAAAGTATATGGAATTGCAAGCACTAGAGTAAATCTTCTTTTTCATGTTTGTCATTATTTTGAATATTCAGTACACAATTCTGTACAAAGCATACCTTTCATTATAGTCTGTGCAGTCTAATGAATAACATAGCTAAATCAATGATTTTAATGATGACCAGGGAAACTCAGAGGAAGAGAGGGGGGAATGTCCATAAATATCCAGTTTTTCAGAGAACAAAGATATCAGAATTTATGATGCTCAGCTACTATGAGAAAAAAGAAAATTAGCTATAGTACAGTGAGCACTATGATAGATTCAGAATCAATGGAAAGTATCTAAATTGATAGAAAGGACTTAATGAAGATAAGTCAGAAGAATACTAAAGAAAAGAAGAGATAAGCTAAAAGTAGACAATAAATAACATTTAAAGTCAGCAAAACATAAAAGCAGCTAAAAGAACTAGGCCAAAACTAATAAGTGAGCAAATCTGAATAAACATTGGATGGTAATGATATAAGCTAAGATAAAGATTTATTTTATTAAACAAATTTATATAGCTGCCGAATGCACACAAAATGGGTTCTGGGTGACATATAACATTAAAAATCAACAGTTAAATATTTACAATTTAAATCTCCCCCTCCCCTCTCCCTCACCCTGTGGCAATGACAACAGAATCAAACAAACCACTTGATCAATTCTGAGAGGGTCCCCAAACCTGATGACAAAAACATGTCTTCAAGATCTTGCAGAAATGCAAATAGGTGATATTCCAAAGGGAGGGAGCCACCACAGAAAAGTTGTTGTTCCTAGATCCCATTAGATGTTCTTCTTTGAGACTTGCAATATGCCCTACCTTCCTGCTCTGTGGGCTGGGTAGATGTAATCAGAGAATGGTGGGTTGCCCTGTAGGGCTTTAAAGGTGGTAACAAGCACCTTGAATTGTACCTGGAAGCAAATCAGCAACCAGTGCGGCTCTTGCAAAAGAGGTTGCATTGGCAAATTTGTACTTGCACAAAACCATGTGGGCTGCTGTATTTTGAACCAACTGAAACTTTTGGATGCTATTCAAGGGCAGCCCATGTAAAGCACATTATAATAGTCCAAATGGGACCAGGGTGTGAGTGATTGTTGATCTAGGGTGTAATTCATGCAGACAACAGGTGTGCAAAGGCTCTCCTGACCACGACTGCTGCTTCATCTGCAATCTGGAGTCACAAGTCCAGGAGATCCCCCTGATTATGCAGTGGTTTGGAGCAGTGCAGTTCCTGGAGAACTCCCACAACCTCCACAACAATTCTGCAAAAACCAAGGATTCCCAGACCTAAAGCCCCTCTGCCTTCCAGGGTTTAGTTTTAACCTGTTGTTCCCCATCAGGCAGCAGGTTCATAAGTTGTTGATTAGTTCACATCAACAACCTCCAGGTATCATGAAAGGGTGGTCGTGACATCACTTAACTCATCACAGGCAAAGATCTACATACAGATAACTCACCCTGTGGTGATGGATGATCTCACTCAATGCTTTTATGTGGATGTTAAAATGGGAGTGGAAAAAATGGAGTCACCACCTTCCCAAAGCAGGGGCTGAGGAACAGATCTCTGGCTCCCAATCAACACCAAATGGAAATGGTTTCAAAGAATGGAGACAAACCAGAACAATAATAGGGATGGCTAAGCTGCATTAGTGGGTTTGGGGGGAGCCATATCTGACTGAATTAGATGCTGGCTAGTGAGGTAGGGCTGGTAGGAATGCAATGGGTTTGGATAAACTCTCTTCTTCCCAATGGAGGGGGTCATTGGGGACATGCCAGAATGGGGAGCAGGGATTAAGTGTTTCTTGTGGTCTGCTACTTCATTTGTTCCTCTTCCCCCAAGCAAAGTGGCAGGCAGTTCTGTAGGTGAGCCAAAGAGAAAGAAAAGACTTCACCAAGACTCACATGAGGGTTGCAAGGGAACAAGAAATGGCACAGGCTTATAATAAATGTTGAAAGAAGAATGAGCCAAAGACTATGGATTGTCCAGTTTCCTTTTAAAATGTGTATACTTCACCAAAAGGAATATCTGCATAGGTTGTCATACTTCGCTGCTATATTGTAAGAAGTTTGCTTGTTTTGTTCACATTATTTAACTGTGGTTTTATCAAGTAATGCAAATTTTTGCATTACCCAACACATCAAGCCAAGAATTGGGTTTGCACAACACTTGAGTTTAATGTATACTTGGCTAGCTGTGATTCAGAGTCATACAAATACACCCACAGTCTTGACCTTCTTTATAGGTTCCAGAAAAGGTTTCACAAGCCATTTTTACTGATTTACAAATTCAAACCAGGCCCAAGATTGGAAATTCAGAAAGAGCTTAAAGAGGCCAAAATAAAATGGTGATTAGCTTTCTCTGTGCATATTTGACCCACTGACTGGTTGGCCTTTGGCCCTCTTATATGTGCACTGTGTTTGAAAGCAACCTGAGAAAGCTGTTAGGAACAGGAAGCAACATAAACAAATAGAAAAAAGTGTTATTCTGGGATTACTGTTTAGAAAGAGGAAGTGTATCTGTTATGGGAAGAGTTGTAAACCATGTGACAATGGCCTATCAATTAGTTCAAATGGTAAAGCTGATATTAAAGCATAACAAGATTAAAATGATCTTGCAAATAATCTTATATAGGATTTCACTGAGTAGGTATTCTGCAATTGACAAAGAAATAATTGGGTTCACTGCCACTGTCTGGACTAGAGGACGGCCAAGGTCCCTTCCACTTATCTTCTGTCCTACCTTTAGTGATGGCCAGCATTATATATACTTACTGATAGTCCTTGTTTAACAACCACTGGTTCAATGAACATTTGGAGTTACAACAACATTTAACAAATTGTATTTATCACCTGTCCTTGCAGTTCTAATTCCTCTGCAGTTATGTGATTGTGATCTGGATGCTTGACAACCAGCTTGCAATATAGTGCCACAACATATAATTACCATTTGCAACTTTCCCTGTAAGCTTCCCACAAGTTGTCAGTGGGAAAGCTGGCAGGGAAGCCCACAAGTTGCTCCAGTAAGTTGCTCTCACTCTTCCCTACCTAGCAGCAACCAATCCTAGTCCTACATGTTGAGGATGTGCCATGCGTGCCCCTGTGCTCTTTTCCCCACCTAGCAGCATCCACTTCCATACCTGCTAGCCTACTTGCAAACCAACTAGTCTCACTTAATGAAACATATCCTCAGTTAACAATGGCAACAATGAATCCCAGCAATGCCATTGCTAAGCAGTGTGGTCATGTGATGTTGTGTTTAGTGAAAGAAATTCAATATTGTTAACCAAGGACTACTTGTATAAACTAATTGATTTAGTCAGAATAACAGAATATCAGAGTTGGAAAGGATCTTGGAGGTCTTCTAGTCCAACCTCCTGCTCAAGCAGGAGACCATATACCATTTCAGATAGGTGTCTGTCCAGTCTCTTCTTAAAAGCCTCCAGTGATGGAGCACTCATAAATGCTCTGAAGGCAAGCTGTTCCACTGGTTAATTGTTCTCACTGTTGGACATTTCTCCTTGGTTCTATATTGCTTCTCTTCTTGATTACTTTCCATCCATTGTTTCTTGTCTTGCCTTCTGATGGTTTGGAGAATAGGTTGACACAGCAGCAGAGGAACTGTCCAATTGGAGAGAGAGCAGCATCTGGCAGTCTGGACTGAACACCTATCATGTTGCTCCATTTCCAGCCCAGAAAGAATTTTCTTAAGCAGTTTAGAGTCCAACTGGCACCCACATGGGGCAGAGGCAGCATAAGGCACAATGTAGGCACACCCTAAATGTTTCTGCCTTGTTCGTCTCCTCTAGCTTTTCTTTTCAAGCCTGATTCCTGGATTTAATTGTGGGGAAAGTATTAAACCAATTGAGACCTTAGAGAGCATCTGCCTATCAGAATAGAGTTTCCTTGGTATAAGATGGTTCCTTTTCTATTTTGCAGCTTCCCCCTCCCTCATTTTTCTTCTCTTAACAAAAACCATATGATAGTTTTCCACTATAAATTAGTGAAAGGCATTGCACGAGGACTTGGCATAAAATGTTTTGGGTGGAGGGGTGTCTGCCAAAACTTCCTTTAAAAAAAAACAACCCTAAATTTCTTTCTTTCTGAGTGATCTCTTATAATTACACCCAGATAAAATTGTTTTTACTAAAAATGGAGTTACTGTATATACCGAGAAAAAGGAATGAAAGATGTTACAAGACTAAAAAAGTCAGCAAATGGCATACTTCTGATTTTGCTGTTTAAAGAAATCTTTACGCACAGACAACTGGATATTATTACTTTTTTTAAAAAAAGGTGGTTGTAATTCCATCCACTGAACATAATATTGTTTTCCAGATTTCTTTAGAATCCAGGCAAAGTTTCCCTATTTCCCCTGAATTTGAATGTAAAAGCATCTAATTTATAACAACCACAAAAATGTGTTTCCCATAGAGGAACCAGTGCCTCAAGGTGAGTGAGGCTGGGGCGAATCAACCTTGATTTGATTAGGACTGGAAAGGGTTAAAGCCCATGTCACACTGAACCAACGGATGCAAAGAGGATGTAAAATGGACAAAAAACCTTGCCATCCGTTGGTTAACGTGATGTATCCGGTCTGTACTCACTGCCTCCGTTTTGCTTCCTCTCTATCCGTCCAGCATCCGTTTATGGACATTTCATCCGCTCCAAAAGTTTTGGGCTGCCTAAAACTTTTGCGCAGAAAATGTATCCAGTTCGTCCATTCTGCATCCGCTACGCATCCGCTACACATCCATTACACATCCGTCATGCATCCGCTATATCCGCTAGGCGTCTGCTACGCATCCGCGCAACTCCATCCGCTCCAGCGGTAAACGGACTCAGGGAGGAAGCAGAATGGATGCAGAACGGATGCCTAGTGGATGCAGCACAGAAACAAAGCGTTTAAAACGGAAAAAATGTTCGCAGAGGGGACCTATCTCGGATATTAAGGATGTCTACAGGATGCCTAGAGGATGCCTAGAGGATGCCTAGAGGATGCCTAGGGGAAAACCTACACTGCCTATAAAAAGGGGGAGCAACTCGCCTGCATCGCACTTTCAGAACAGCAGCCCAGCGGTGCAGACCTCTGCAGCCTTCATCTGCCTCTTCCTCTTCCACAGCATCCAGTCATGTCCACCGTGGATTGTAACAAAGTCCTTTCGGCAGCCACCATCGTTCTGCAACAGTGCGAAGCCATCTGCAGGCTCTGTGAACACTACTGCGAGAAGAAAAGGAGCCACCCAAAAAGAGTCTGAAGATGGTCCGAAGATGGTTCGCCAGTAGAGCGGAGGACGGACTGTACAACAAGCTGATGGTGGAGCTCAGGAGCGAAGACACTCGGGCGTTCCAGAACTTCATGAGGATGCCTCCAGCCATGTTTGACGAACTTGTGCAGTGGCTGACACCCAGGTTGACCAAGGCAAACACCAGCTTCCAGCCCAGCCTGGAACCTGGGCTCAAGGTGGCACTCACTCTGCGCCACCTGGCCTCAGGGACCTCCTACAGGAGCATGCAGAACGGCAGGAGGGTGCCACCCAACACCATCAGCTTTATTGTCAGAGAAGTGGTGCAGGCCATCATCGAAGAATACAAGGAGGAGCTCCTCCAGTACCCCTCCACTGAAGAAGGATGGAAGAAAGTTGCAGAGCAGTGGTATCAGAAGTGGAACTTACCACACACCGTTGGAGCCACAGATGGCAAGCACGTGGCCTGCAAATCTCCAGCCAAGTCAGGGTCCACTTATTTCAACTCCAAGGGCTTCTTCAGCATCATCCTCTTCGCCATGGTCGATGCTGACTACAAGTTCATGTACATCGATGCTTCAGACAACGGCTCCTCTTCAGATGCCCAGGTATACAACGCCAGTCACCTGAAGGAGGGGCTGGAACGCAACCTCATCGTGGGCTTCCCAGATCCAGAACCCCTGCCCAACGACACACAATATGTGCCCTACTTCATCGTGGGGGATGACGACTTCTCCCTCACAACCTACCTCATGAAGCCCTACACCTCCAGACTCCTCACCCGTGAAGAGAGGATCTTCAACTACAGGCTGTTCAGGGCAAGAAGGGTGATGGAGAATGCCTTTGGCATCCTGGCCAACAGGTTCCAGGTACTTCTCACCACCATGCAGCATTGCCCAGAGACCGTGAGGAAGATCATGAAAGCTTGCTGCATTCTGCACAATCTCATGCGCACCCGCTATCCAGTTTTGCAGAACAGGCTCGTGGACCTCCAACAAGCCAATGGGGTCATGGAGCCTGGGGAATGGAGGCAAGGGCAAAACCTGATCGACACTGAGGATGTGCAAGGCCCCAACAGAGCCTCAAATGAAGCGAAGAAGCAGCGCAACCTCCTGAGACACTGGTGCAACTCCCCAGCTGGAGCAGTGGAGTGGCAAGACAGGTAGATGCTTAATGGATGCTTCCTTCAGACTGTCTCATCACACAGATGAGATTGGGCCATGTATGTTTGGTTAGCCTACAATGAACAGGGCATTTAATAAAGAGTTGTGTTTATGTAGACATGTGTGGATAATTATTACATTATTATTGATAATAAAGGGCCGTAGGTGTGGCGCCTGGGAGGGTGGACCATCCAGTCCCACTATGCTTGCACTGGAGGTTTATCTATTCCACAGCTATCCTAACCCATCCCACAACTATTACCCATTCCACAGGTATCCTAACCCATCCCACAGCTATCCTTACCCATCCCACAAGCATGCAAAGGCTTAAACCATTTCTAACAGTTCCCAGCAAGACTTTATTAAAAAAAAGAAACGAAGCAAGTGTATGAATCAAAAATAGACTTTATTAACAAGAAGCTATAAAACAAAAATGAGTCTCTGGCACTCCTCTTGGTCGCTCAGTCTCATGTGTGAAGGGTCCAGGTGCTGTGGAGGTGGCTGGTGCTGGAGTGCTTGTTGTCAGCTCCTCCAGAAGCAGAAGCAGCAGAAGCGCCAGCCCCAGAAGAGCGAGCCCGTGCTGCAGAAGCCCCAGCAGAACCAGAGTGAGGGTCAGGGGGTGGGATGGTAGCCCTGTCCCTCTTGCCAGGGCTGCCAGCAGATGGCTGAGGCTTGCTGTGCTTCCGCATGGTTGTGGGGTTGCTGGCTGGCAGGGAGGCTGGCAGGAACCAAGGCTGGCAGGAAGGCTGGCAGGCAGGCTGGCAGCAAGGCTGGCAGGCAGACATGCAGGCAGGGCAGGCAAGGCAGTCGATGTGTCCAGCAGCAGGTCTTTCTTCTGAATGGCGTCCTGCTTCCGCGCTGCTTCCATTATATCCGCGGTGCTGATGCAATGCATCCTCCCCACATGTGCAATTAACGCCAGGCATCCGTTAGGCTTCTGCTCTGCATCTGCTGTGCATCCGCTGTGCATCCGCTTCATCCGTTTGGCGTCCACTGTGCATCCACTGTATCCGTTCTGCGTCCGCTTTGCTGAGGCCCCCCGGAAGCCTAGCGGATGTGCCATCCGCTCCCATCCGCTTCCATCTGCTGGGCTTCCATTCCGCATCCGCTTTGTATCCGCCCTGCATCCTCCCCGCGTCCGTGTTATCCGCTCCGGTTATGCAAATTTTTGCCCCTTTTGAGAGCGGATAACAACGGATGGAACTTTTTGCTCGTCCGCTGTGTCCTTTTTGCATCCGTTGGCCAGTGTGACATGGGCTTAAAACAATTAGTTTAAAAATTCAAAGTTTGTACAAAAGCAATACTGAGCAATTTGTCATAGATTCTTTTATTTATATTGTCCAATACTTAAGAGTATTTTCAACAATAGAAAAATACTCAAAATTTAGTAAGAGGGACTTAAATGAAAGTTTCTCCTGGGTGAATTTTAATGAGTTTCAAGAGTTTAATTATATCACCTGATCATTGCTTGCTTCAATGCTTGGATTGAAGCAAGCATAGATTTTTTATTTTAAAAAAACCAAAATTAACTTCTATGATTAGTTACAAGACATTATCTAAATTTATTGATGACTGAAAATTTCTTATGGGTTTTTTGCATTAAAAAAATGAACTTGTGACTTCTGGTTTGACTATTACACAGGACAGATTATAGAAATGAATGAATAAATTCTTTATTGGCCAAGTGTGATTAGACACACAAGGAATTTGTCTTGGTGCATATGCTCTCAGCGTACATTGAAAGAAAAGATATATTCATCAAGAATCATAAGGTACAATGCTTAATGATAGTCAGAGGTTACAAATAATCAACTCATATTAGGAAACAGTAAATATAAATTGTAAGGATAGAAGCAACAAAGTTACAGTCATACAGTCATAAGTGAGAGGAGATGGGTGATCGGAACGATGAGAAGATAGGAAAGATGAGAAGATAGCAATAGTAATGCAGACTTAGTAAATAATTGGACAGTGTTGAGGGAATTATTTGTTTAGCAGAGTGATGGCATTTGAGAAAAAAACTGTTCTTGTGTCAAGTTGTTTTGGTGTACAGTGCTCTATAGCATTGTTGTTGGGTTTTTTTGAAAATTTTATTTGGGTTTTCACAAAAAAAGCCATAATACAGATAAAACATTTTTTTTTAAAAATAGCATGGTCCTGGGTTACACTTCTTCATACAGACACAAACTCAATTTCATGCTCATTTTTGTATTCTATTCCATATCTTATTACTGTTTTACATTTTCTACATAGTTTTCCCCTCTTTTAATTTTCTCAACTTTATTTTGACTTTCTCATCCCAATTCAAATCATTATATTTATATTTTAGTCTGTCCTGTTTCAATTTCATATTATCTTTTCTCATTAAACAAATTTTCTCCTGTAGTTACTAATTGGAGTATGACATCTTTATATCTTTTAATTTTATCCATTCAACTCTTATTTAAGCTTCAATGTATACCTTTAAGATCATAACATTCAATATAATACATAACTTCCAATCAAATTTTGCTTGGTACATTCTTAAAATACACACTATATTCTTAAAAAAAAGATTATATACACATATATATGTAAATAAAACACTCATTCCATTCCAATTCAATTCTATCATTAATATTCATTTAAAATCTTAACATCTTTAACATTTCTTTTCAATTAAATATCGTACTTCCTTGGGAACACTTATAAACTTTCCATAATTAATTCTTTTTTTTCCATATTTGTCTTCACTTATATTTTATAAATCATTAATAATAATTAAAATGTTCCCATCCTTTCCTAATTTAATTCTCTCGTTCACTTTATTTCATTTATTTATTAGCAAACATTCTACTAGATTACAATAAATATTTTATCCATCATTTTAATCATATTTTCTAAAATTATTTCTATTTGTAATATAACAATGCTATCTTATGTATCTTTTCAGAATCCCTTTTACAATTAAGTTTTCACCCATTATTTCTAAACAGGCTTATACTTTCAATACTTATACCTTTTCCCTGTTTCTCTATATCTTGTTTCTTCTCCTTTCCTTCTTCCCTCTCTTCTTCTCCTTCCCCTTTTTTATCCCCTTGTCTCTCTACTTCTAATTCTCTCTTCTGTAATCCCCTCTTCTGTTGCTTTCTAATATTATACTTATTTTTCAAACTATTCTTCTTCTTTTTGGTTCTTTTTTCAAATCTTAAACTTTTCATTCTCTTTCCCACCTTTCCTTCCCCCCCCCCCATAAAATTACTTAATCATTCAAGATGGCTTATTCTTTGTCTCAATCTTCTTGTTCTACAAGCATTTCTTGTTGTTTCTCATAGTTCCAGATCTCCATTTCTAAGAGTTGAAATACGAAGCCAAAAGAACCTCTTCCTTCTTGTGCATCTTCTTTGTACTTTTTAAGTTCCATTTTCAGTTCTTCTAAAAGTGGTGCCATTTTAAACACTTTTAAACAACCACCCGATTGATTTTAGTCATTTAAATGCAATAACCAAAAATCTAAAGATCACCAAGTAATCCAAATAATCCAAAGCTGTTTCTTCTTGCTTCTTTTTTCCACTTTCTCTTCCTGGGGTTCTACTCTTTTGTTGCCAAGTTTCAGTTAAAATGTATCTTTTAGAAATCTTGTTGAGGTTTCACTGTAAATTCCTTTTAGTTCCAGGCAGTCTCCATTTGTCTGTAAGCAGGTATAAGGTGAATCATGCAGTGATCAGAGTGTCCCAAAGCTGCTTGTCATAAAGACCGATAAGCATCTTTTAGAGTTGTGTAGCAATGGTCTAACACATTCTTGCCTCTAATGGGACAATTGACATGCTGAAAATATTTTGGAAGCTCTTTCCTTAAGATGCCTTTGTTGAAATATCCTAAAATGATGGGAAGGGAATGTGGGTATTTGGCTTCAGCCTCCACAATCTGGTCAACTAGAATTCATAATGCCTGTTTACACAAGTTTGTGGAGGAATATACACAGCTATTAGGAGAAATGAGGAGAATTCTTGTGGAGAATAAAATGGTTTACAGTTGATAAGCAAAGACTTTAAGTTTTCATCACAGAATTTATATATTATAGTTATACCCTGAGACCAGCTGTTGTTGATATAAACGTAAGCCTCCTCTTTGTTTTTTACCTGATGATTCTGCAATCCTATCTGCTCTTTGTATCTTAAACCTGGGATATGCATGTTGTTGTCATCATTTTCCTCATTTAGTCAGGTTTCAGTGAAGTAGAGAGCTGCTGAGTTGTAAACATGAATTGCATCTATTTAAAAAGAGTATTTCATCCATCTTATTAGCAAGTGATTGTAAGTTAGTCAGAAGGATTAAAGGGAGATGCTACCCCATTCCTTAGTCTATCCAAACTCCCACTCTTTTACATAATCTCCGTCTCCATCATCTCTTCCTCCATTTGTTTTTGGTAATCCACTGCTTCAGGAAATTTGCTTCTTCCTGTGTTGGAATCTCTTCCAAGTTTATAAAGATGGGGATGGGGGGTGTGTGGGGGGGTAAGGCCACAGAAAGCTGCTCCTTACAGAAACATTGCTTAATGCTTAGCAGATAGTCTCGTGAATATGAAATCCGTAGTGAATTGCAGAGAATAATAAAAAATAAAATCATTGGATAACATTTCACTGAGTCATCTGTCTGCACCATCATCTTGAAGCAACTTCAAGATGGAAAGAGGAGTAATATTTTCAAATAGATTTTAGCTTTAATTTTTTCCCACACAGACAATAATGAATTTCTTACATGGTGACTTTGGAAATATCTGTGGCTTCTTCTTCTCTTTTTTCTTCTGTGACCTTCTCTGTGGCTTTTTCTTATTCTTCTCATACCATAAAAATGCATACCATCTGAGCTGTAGGTTATGTCCTTCTAAATATAGTATCTTTTGCATTGAAAGGTTATCCATTCTTTTAGCTATGTTAGAATACATGCTTGATAATATAGAAGCCAATCTGGTAATATGAATCCTCCATTTTCTTTGGATTCTTGTAACACTTTCAGTTTAATTCTAGTTTGAGAATCCCAGGGTCTCAACAATGGAAGTGTTTATCCATCCAAATCTGGTGAAATTTGAGAAAATTTTGTCATATAAAGATATTTTGCATACTGAAGGGAAATTCAAAACTAAACAAGAGCTCAAAGAACAGGGTATTGAATTATCACGGTGACCTCAACTGCAAATACAATCTAGATGTGATAAAGATACAAAAATGTATGGCTTTTATAAAGAACAGACAATCTTTGATCAGATACTGTTGAACTTCAATGAAAAATTGATTAAGAAACAATATAACTTTCTATCAAATTTGAAAATGGAAGATGAACAAGTAAAAGAAACAGTTGGAAAAAGAACCAGGAAAAAAGTACTATGTTAAATCCATTAGTAATCTTTTTTTGTAATATAAATTTTACTTGAGTTTTCACAAAAACATAATACAAATAAAACATTTTTATTTTAGAATAGCATGATCCAGGGTTATTACTTCTTCATACAGACACAAACTCAATTTTATATTCATCTTTGTGTTCTATTCCATATCTTATTATTATTTTGACATTTTCTCCATGTTTTTCCCCTCCCTTGGTTTTCTTAACTTTATTTTTACTTATCTCATATCTAAATTCAATTATATATCTTTTTCTAAGATTCATTATATCAGATATCATTATATTTATACTTTTGTCTGTCCTGTTTCAAGGACTTCCAGTTTGAGCTTCTTCAGCAATGGACTGAAATCCGCGATTGTGCGTGGTTTTGATCAGTGCTCGCCACCGGAGTGCCCTGAACTGGCTGGATCTGGGGCTAAGCCATCCTGTAGAGGTGGTAAAGAGGGGAGAGACCACCAGCAGGGTTGAAGAGAGCTGCATCTCTCTTCCTCATCTGGCCATTATTCCCTTTCCCAAAGGCAGTTGGAGCAGTGGTCAGAAATGGCCACCTCAAAGAAGAACTCGACTGGAAAAGAATGTGCAGGAGGAAGATAAGAAAAAAGTTTTGGTTTTACTGGGTTAAACTGAAAAAACAACAACGTAAGGTACCCTGGAATTTGAACAATAAAAAATAACATTGTTCCCAAAGAAGACTTTGAAGCAGTGAAGGAGAGAGGAAAGGGAAAGGATTTGCCTTTTTTTTTTCCTCCCTTCCTTATACTGACAGCTAAGAGATTTAAGTAAGAAACTGACAAAAATCCACTTTGACATCAAAAAGCATTGAAGCTGAAAATGAAATGTCAAAGGGATAATAAAGATGTTTGGATACTCAAAAACCTTTAAAAGCAGAAAAGGAGAGAAAAGGAAAGAATAAAAGGGTGGGATCTGGAAAAATGGAGGAGACTGCCTGAAACTAAAAGGAACTTACAGTGAAACCTGAACAAGATTCCTAAAAGATACATTCCAACTGAAACTTTGTAACAAAATAATAGAACCCCAGGAAGAGAAAGTGGAAAAAAGAAGCAAGAAAAAACAGCTTTGGATTATTTGGGTTACTTGATGATTTTTGGATTTTTGGCTATTGGATTTAAATGATTAAAATCAATTGGGTGGTTGTTTTAAAGTGTTTAAAATGGCATCACTTTTAGAAGAACTGAAAATGGAACTTAAAAAACAGAAAGAAGATGTACAAGAAGGAAGAGGTTCTTTTGGCTTCATATTTCAATTTTTAGAAATGGAGATCTGAAACTATGAGAAACAACAATAAACGCTTGTAGAACAAGAAGATTGGGACAAAGAAGAAGCCATCTTTAATGATGAAGTAATTTTATGTGGGGGAAAAAAGGAAAGGGGGGGAAAGAGAATGAAAAGTTTAAGATTTGAAAAAGCAACCCAAAAAAAGAATAGTTTGAAAAATAATTACAATATTAGGAAGCAACAGAAGAGAGGATCACAGAAGAGAGAATTAGAAGTAGAGACAAAGGGGCAAAAAAGGAAGGGAGAAGAAGAGGGGGAAGAAGGAAAGGAAAAGAAATAAAAGACAGAAACAAGATATAGAGAAACAGGGAAAATGTATAAGGATTGAAAGTATAAGCCTATTTAGAGATAATGGGTGAAAATTTAATTGAAAAAGTGTTCACAAGGAAGTATAATGTTCAATTGAATAGAAATGTTAAAGATGCTAAGATTCTAACGAATATTAATGATATAATTGAATTGGAATATATATATATTATGGAATATATGTGAAAGTCTGGCTCACAGATGAACACAATACAGAAGCTTGATGATGGCAGATGAGATTCTGCCGAAAAATTGCTACAACTTTAAAAGCACAACTACAATGACATGGGAAAATACCCGAACAAAGCTGAACAGCATACATGTAAGTACCCGCGAAAACTTAAGAAAATGTGTGTGTGTGTGTGTGTGTGTGTGTTTTCTTATGTTTTCACGGGTACTTACTTGTATGGAATTCAGCTTTGTTTGGGTATTTTTTATTTTCATAAAAGCTGGGCTTTTAAAGTTGTAACAACGTTTCGGCAGAATCTCATCTGCCATCATCAGGCTTCTGTATAGTATTCATCCATGAGTCAGACTTTCACAGCTGTTTCGGTTTTAAATTTGGTGCTATCCTACTGCTGTGCCAGAATGGTTTTTTTCTTCATCCTGATTGGTTGGGAGTCTTGGTCAGTGTTTATTGGTCTTGGAGTTTGCTGTGTTCTGCTTGATTGGTGTTTTTAATATCTTCTGTCTGTTTTGTAGCATTTTTTGTCTTGATTGGCTGGCAACATTGTGTTTCCTGTATTGGAGGCTTTTAGTGCAGCTTGGCTCCGAGTAAACAGATGGCTATCATTTATTAGGAAGCTTGGTTTCATCTGGGTGCCTGGTTGGGGTGTGTTTGAGCTGGAGGTATCCGGGGGAGTCTGTTTGTGGCCAGGTGTTTGCCTGGCTTGTGGTTTGGAGATTTTTTTGTTTGAGAGTGCAGGCTTCCAGATAATTGACAGTCTGGTGGAATCATCTCTTCTATTCATGCTTTCAGGTCTTTTTTCAATCTCTATGGCTTCTCTGATAATTATGTAGCTGGGGTTTTCTATAGTGGCTAGGGTTTTGGTGCCATTGAAGTTGATGCTATGATCTGTGGCTTTCATGTGTTGGACTAGTGAGGAAGTGTGTTCCAGCTTTTTTACTGCATTTTTGTGTTCATCTAGGCAAGTAGTTATTCTTCTATTGGTCTGTCCAATGTATGTGGCAGGACATGATGCACAGGGAACTTCATATATGCCTTGGTTTTCCAGGTCAATTTTATCTTTGGGGTTTCTTAGGATGGCTGCTATTTTTCTGTCTGTTTTGAAGGCAGTCTTGATGTGAGGCCTGTGTAGTATCTTACTGATTTTGTCTTTAGTACCTCTTATGTAGGGCAGGACAGCAGTTCCATAGGTCTGTTCATCTTCTAGATCTCCATTATGTCTCAGTGTGTTTTTGTGGATCAAGCCAGTGATTTTGCTTTTGTGAAAGCCATTGGCTGTCAGTACTTTAGTCAGGGTTCATAGTTCAGTCTTTATGTGTGTCTTATATGCCAGGCATTTGGTTCTGGCAATTAGTGTTTTGACCATGGAGTTTATCTGTGCTAGGTGGTGGTGGGATTGGGCGTTGAGGTAGTGGTTGGTGTATGTTTTCTTCTGGTATGTGGTGTATCCTGGTGTGCCATCTGTTCTTTTGTAGATTAGTACATCTATGAATGGTAGTTGTTTGTTTGTTTGTTTCCCTTTCCATGGTGAATTTGATTTTGGGGTATGTGCTGTTTAGATGTGTTAGTAAATTGCTGAACTGCTGAAAAAGAGGTCACCAGATGGCTCAACCCAAACTTTGAAAGTTTTCCAAGACATGCTGAATCAGAGACCAATACAGTTGACCAAACCATTCCATTATGTTTAAATTCTGTGTAACATTTTGCCAAACCAAAAGGAAAATGTTGCTATATGGGAAGTAGAGGTGTGGTTCTACTATGACGTATAGCATTTAGAAAGCCAAGTAAACAGAAACATATTTGGTATGCAAGAATGACCTCAAGAGATGGGGGAAGAATGTAGCAGCAGGAATGTGTACATGGCAAATATTCAGTAATCACCTTTCTTAGTTTATTGGACAATAATGGTGATGGAAAGAAATATACTTTCAGACTTGCAAGGGTTCTGCTAATGCAACCTTACAATAAAGTACTGCTACTTCTTCTGGGTATGCTTTTTGTCTGGACTACCTTGCTAGGCTAACAGCAGTACATAAATATGAGTGATCCAGATTTTTTTTTTTTGGTTTCTCTTCTTTCCCCCACCTCTTCATTATGTTCATGTTCATACACATAACATATACGATTTAAATGATTATAGGATATAATTTAGCAAAAGTAATGAAAAGGCATGACTTTTTGTATGGGTTTTTTAATGCTGAAAATGCAGTAGCAACATTGAATCAAGCATTTTGACATTTGAATCTGTTTCCATCTTAGCCTAAAACATTAACAAAACATTATTTAATGTTCACACTCCACAATACAGTTCATAACTTCCCATTGCAATTATTTTACCATATCAAGTATGAGATCAAATAATGAACTATAAAAGAGCAACTGTTATAATTTCCAAAATCAACATTTGAGAACTTCTTAGGTATACTTTAATAACTTTATTGACTTCAAAACCATTGATTAGGAACTTGTGCATTATTTCTAGGTAACACATAAGGAAAGGTTATGCATGAAAGCAGCCATGAGACAGCATTGTACATGATGGTGCACTCCCAGCTTTGTCTTTAAATTAGGAACAAGTCTAATTGCTCTGTTGGCCTCAAAAGCCTATAATTAGACACCAACAGAGCCTGCCAAAACAAAGACCATTTGACAAGGTATATTCTCCTGGATTTTATACAGAAAATGTCTATCCAAAGCTCCTTTCTGCCATTTCTTCAGGATCTTTTTGTAGTTAATTATCTCAGGTGTGCTTCTATTGCTGAGTTGTGTTGCAGGAACAAACATGGTCAGTTTTAAAGATCTATTTATTAAATTGCAAATCCAAACTTTAATCGAAAACAGTGTAGAAGTTACTGTACATTTTTACAATAATTGCAATATTACCAATGTCAATTTATTTCACCTGACATATTATTATATTATACTTGTGTTTCCTATTGAGTTTCATATACAATCACAAGTGCTGTACATTGCTTGGCACCAAGAAAATCACCAGGACTCCGTATATGTTTCAACCCAACTGATGTGGATCTTCTAGGACCGTGATGGTGAACCTATGCACGCGTGCCACAGGTGGCACGAAGAGCCATTTCTGTGGACACGTGAGCCTCAGGCAAACTTACCTCACTTTGCATGTGCACACTGCCCAGCTGATTTTTCAGGCCATTTGAGGCCTTTTTTGGCCTCCTAAAGGCTTGAGGGAAGCCTCTGCAGCCTTTGGAGGCTGAAAAAAAGGCCCATTTCACCACTTCCTGTATTTCCAGAAATACCGGAAGTGATGAAACAACCCCATTTTTTGGCCTACAAAGGCTGCAGAGGCTTCCTTCAAACCTCTAGGAGGCCAAAAAAGGCCTCAAAACAGCCCAAAAAATTAGCTGGGAGGCACAGTGCAGGTAAGAAGGTGGTGGGGGAAGAGGGATCATGTGTACATATGCAGGGAGCATGAGGGCCCTGCGCGCATTGCTTTCTAGGTACTGGCATGAAAGCGTACCCATGAGCGCAAGCAACCGCACAATTTTTGGCACAGGAAGCCAAAAAGGTTAGCCACCACTGTTCTAGGAAAATCTATTCATGGCATAGAAGCAGTGAGTTGGTCACAGAGGAAAATACTTTGGGAAAATGTTTATGAAAATACTTACCATCAGTCTGAAATGAGAGGAAAGAAAGTGTATCTGGAAATATGGGGTAGATTTCTTCCTGCCTCTCCCATAACCTTCTTATTTTATGTGGTTACATTTCAAGAGGTTACTATACACTATTGACTGAATTACTGAGTTTCTACTGTTAGGAATATAAGTCACCTAACAGGTATTTGGGTTAGAAATATATAAACCAGGAAAGACATTTTAATACTGTCTCTTTAAGGGATTGCAAGAGCATTCAATTGGGTGTAGTTTCTCAAACGGCCATAAGATGGAGCCAGAAACCTGGGTTGTCTTAGTCTGAGTCTCAGAAGAGAGTGTGAATGTATCTTTGTTTCCTTCTGTTGGAAAGTATTGCTGTTGCTTCATTTTTTCTAATTGACTGATATTTCTGGATTTAATGTAAGTCTGATACTGAACTGTTTTTGACACTGGACTTTGATATTTGGATTTTCCCTGGATTGAAAACTGACTGATTTAACCTGTGAATGACTTTGGACTGCCAATTTTGGACTTTGCTTAAACTTTTCTGGAAGTACAAACCTACATTTACTGTACAGTGTATCTGTGTACTGTGTGTGTATTATTCAAACACTACTCTCTATACATCGCCCTGTATGCGCTCATTCTCCTAACAGGGAATTACCTCAACAGCTACTTCCCCAACTGAATAACTGTCTGATTCTTTATTGTTTCCTGATCATGTCTACCTCTTCTCAGCTCTTGTCTGGCACAGATAGACATAAACAAAAACTGAAATTCAGAATTGTTGAGGATTCTTGAGGATTAACAAAGCAGAAGCCTGAGGTGCACCAGGAAGAACCATTACAACCCTGAAAATTGAAATGTTTATGAAATAAAAATTTTTACGCTGGCAGTTCAGTGTTATGATAACTATAAATATTTAGATGTACTGTATTTATGCTAATGATGGATTATTTCTACTATTAGATGAGTCACAGGAAACTTGGAGAGAAACATTCCTTCTGATATTTGTTAGATTGTACATACAAGAATTATCTTTTCTCCACAATTGGATTTCCAATGTCCACCTTGAGATGGTGATATTCAATATCATATAATTAAACAGACTTTTAAACACTTTTGTTAATTTTGGTGAAAATAATTATACAACTTAGTAATAAACATGACAAACTGCAATAAAGCTTTCAAGCTGCATAACCTGCAAAGCTTCTTGTGAAGGATATTTTTTTTTCAGTTTCTGAATCTTTGTACACCAATTATATGAGATTTACTCAACAAATGATTCTTCAAGAACTCAAATTTCCATATACCTTCCTATGTTTTCATTATAATTCTCCAAGACTTTTGGCATCTAGGGTCAAGCTAATGAAATTTGGCAGATACTGAAATAATATTTTTCCAAAAATTACTTTTAATGTACTAAGACAACTGCATGGATTCAATAAAAGATAGCATTTTTGGTCCCGCCCACCCATGGGACCAAGTCTGATCTGTCTCTTCCCAGTTTGACCAGCAACATTGCAAGCCATTTAGCTTCTACTGATATTCCCATTCTACCAGCCAGTCCCACTGAAGGTGCCAGGAGTGTCACAGACTGTTGGCAGGAATGCAAGGACAGGAAGAGAACACTGAGATAAAGGGGTAGGGGAACCAGAGGGAAGTTCTCATGTAACACAAGCAATGTTCCTGGGAGTGTGAACTATTCAGTTTCTTAATTTATTTCTCAATAAAGATGAAACAATTAATATTTCTTAGTAATACTGGTTTGTGTGGGCCTATTATGGTTTATGTATGCACATGGTTCATTCCCTATGCACATAAGTCTACAGCTCAGGAGTAATATTGTTGAGATTGAAGAAATATTGCTGAGTCCTCCTATTGTTTGGATGGTCATTTCACATCTGTTGAGAAGTTTCTGTATTTTTGCTGTTTCTAATCTTAACCCTATCCATTCAGCTTTCAAAGTGAAGGATTTGTGCAGTTGAGAGCCATTTGTGGTTACTCAAATAACAGACTCATCCCCTTCTATGACAGTTGCCTCCCTCCTTTACTAATTGTAAATCCAATGAATTCTTTGGGATAAGGTTTTCAGATAAATGTTCAAAGTTAAGGCATTGCAATATTCCAGCTTCCCTACTTTGGGATTCAATGACTTGTAGATTTTGTAACAATAAAATATATCACAGAATGCACCATAAAAGTCATTCAGTAATTATTTATCTGACATATTTATATGCCACTGTTACTATTTCTTTCGAAGTCTGTTGAAACTTAACTTGCTGGAACCATAGTTTTATAATTTGTAATATTATCCAGCTTTGCAAACGTTCATGAATGAATTATGTGTCTTTGGTTGCTGCTCACATGTTCCCTCTTGAAATTTTTGCTTTGTGGATTTATTTGAAGAAATGATTAACAAACAATACATCATTGTGTGCAGTGGGGCAGAAAAGGTTGTTAAACTTCTAACATTTCACACAATTCTTCCTCAAAATTATCAGTTGGGAAATTGTTTTCCTTATCGGTACCTTTTTTCACTGGTACCTTCAGGTCAAGATGGGAGTGAAGGGAATTGTAATCTAATAGATCAAGAAGTCATTTAATGGAGGAAGGTTATCTCTGATTTATTTTTGTTACAATAAATGGAAATATTTACAGCAGAAATTTCCCAACTAGTTACACTTAACAATTTATGTGAAATAATATTTGAAAAAAACATTTTAAGAAGTGATTGAGAACATTTTAAGAAGTCATTTGGTGAATGTCAACAATATAACCCCTAAGACTTGCTTTGATATTAAATTAGGTTTCTTATCACTTCATCTCTTCTTAAGCACTATGGTGCTGGAGGAGATATAACTTTTTCCTCTGATTTGTATTGTATTTTAGTCAATATGGCCCCAAGATTAAACACTACTAATTTTGAGCAGAAGGACTGTCTTATTTAGAGATTAGAGGGCTGTTCCCCTTCATGGATTGTTATCTTATAGTGTACATTCCCTGAAGGACTATATATGATGAACAGCTCATAACTGAGATCAGAATACAATTCATTGGAGAAGGAATTGGCAACCCATTGCAACATTCTTTCAAGAAAACCAAATGAGCATTCATAAGTAAAACATAACTATCAACATGATATTGGAAAATGAGTTTCTGAGATTGAAATTATCCAGTGAAGTAATGGGGAAGAGCCTGGGGCAAATGGGAACAAGTGCTTGATGTGCTAGATTAAAGCAAAGAGGATGTTTTGCTCCTGCATACTGACTGCAGGCAAAAGGAAAGTTGGATACTGCAAAAATATGTATTTCATTGGTATAAGGAAAGTCAGAATCATAAATCAGGGCACACTAGAAGTTGTCAGAGCAGAAGCATCAAGATTGAGCTTTCACATTCTGGGAATCAGTGAACTAAAATGTACTGGAACATGTCATTTCAGATCAAAGGAGCGTCAGATCTACTATTGTCAGAAAAATCAGAGTAGAAATGGAGGAGTCATTATTATTAAATAGCATCGCAATCAGGGCACAGATACAATCTGAAAAAGATAGAACAATCTCAATTCAAATACAAGGCAAACTATTCTATAATTATAGTGATTCAAATCTATGCTCCTAGCACGGATGCAAAAGAAGTGTAAGTTGAACAATTCTATGATGATCTGCAATAACTGGATGACAACCTCACTCTCCCTCCCGAAGATGCCATACTAATTTTGAACACTGGTATGCTAAACATAGAAATAAAGTAACATCTGGAATAACAGGAAAATTTGGCCCCTATGGGCAAAATAAAGCAGGAAACAGACTCATGGAATATTGCCAAGAAACCCCAATATTTGTGGCAAATACTTGGACAACGTTGGTTGAACAATATCCAAATCAAGTTAGCCATACACTCTGCAAACAAATTGAAAAGCTCCTCAAAGAAAGACAGAACAGGTTCTGCATCTAGTTGCAGCTCAGAACATAAACTCCTTGTAAAACTGATGATTTCAAAGACATCATTTCAAATAAATAGCTATTGATGGACAATCCTGATACCCACTGGGCCACAAAAATATGAAAAGTCATTGAATGATTGAATCAAAGACAAAAAGGCTGCTGGCAGAAATAAGGTCCCTGAACCAATTTTACTAAAAAAAAGAGAAAAGTTTGGGGTGATAAACTGAACTCTCAAGGAGATGTCAAATAACCTGCTGTTATTTCTCCTGTAGTAAAATGTAAGAATAAAGTGAGGAGTGCCCATTGTTTATTTTGGCTTTCTTGAAGTTAATTCTTCCAAGGACACTACACAGTTCCTTGGCTGGCACTATTACAGAAAAAGCAAACATTGCAAAAGAAGCTGGTCATAAGTTGGTAGAGAAGAACAATTTGTCTACAAACTTTTCAGCACAGTGAACTGTCTTTGCCAATCTCCTTGCATAGGTGTGGGGAAGTGATAATGCCAATATGTTATGTAATGTCATACAAAAAGTTAATTTATTACTCAAATGTACTTGGAATTGTCCTGATTGTTCTCCTCTAAGTACTTATCTTTTGTTGTGTTGTGGGGATTTTGCCTTAGTTTTATTGGAATATATACAGTGGAGAAAAGATTTCTGATACACCTAGAAATATATTTTTACTTTTTAAAAAAAATTAAATTAATTGACAAATACTTTTAATATCTTCTTTATATAAAAAAAGGCTCTGGGCACCACAAACATGTTCTTAGACAATACAAATGTTTGGTTGTAATTCAGTGTGCAGTCAGGAAACGTGATTATCTCCATTGAAAAAAAGAGATAGATGATAGATAGACAGATGATAGGTTGATAGATAGATAGATAGATAGATAGATAGATAGATAGATAGATAGATAGATGAGAGAAAGAGGAGAGAGAAGGGGGAGAGAGGAAGAGAGAAGTGATAGAACAGTGTAACCACTTTCCTCCTCTTTATTTAATTGTTGGATTATGTTCAGTTTAGTTAATTATTATTTCTTCTTCCAAAGCATTATTTGTTAGTTCACCTGAATTCTCTTGAGCGCTTTTTAATAAATGTCCAGTAATATTGATACCGTGTTTCTCATAAAATAAGGCCGGGTCTTCTTTTTTTTTTTTTTTTCTTCCAAGCTGAGTTCTTTATTGTTTTCACACCTATAGACAGAATCTTGCCAAATTGAAACAAACTATCTGCATCAGCAACATACTCTGGGAAGGGTTTTCTTCATCCGCTTTTTCTCACATAAAACATCTGAATTGAGTTGTCCCTTTCTCTTCATCCCCTCCTTCTTTTTTTTTTTTTTGAAAAATTTTTTATTAATTTTTTAACAAACAAAAATATACCAACAAAACACAAAACATAGAAAACATAAAATATCTTTTTGGACGGCAGTTTGATCCCGAGTTAAATCTTTTTGTACAGACATAAATTCAAGTTCATGTTTACTTTTATATAGCAATTCCATTTCTTATTTACTATTTTACATTTTCGATATAGCTTCTCCCCTCTTTTCACTCTCTTAATTCTATTATATTTATTTCATCTCAATTTAAATCATTATACTTATATCTTTTGTCTGTCCTGTTTCAGCTGTCTATTATTTTTTCTCATTAACACAAAATTTCTTCTGTAATGACTGATTGGAGTATAATGCCTTGTCATACTTATCCTTCCCCTAATTTTAAAGCTTAACATAACACATAATTTTCATTCGGATTCTGCGTAATACATTCTAAAAATAAACTCAATATTTTAAAACAGAAAGAAAAAAGTTTTTTTTTGATATATAATATAATTAAAACAACAATCCATAGCAATTGAAATTATATCATTAAAATTAATATTCATTTAAGTCTTAAACATTTTACACAATCCTTTCTAAATAAATATCATACTTCTATGGGAACACTTATAGATTTTGCTTAGTTACTTTCTTTAATTCAATTCTCTCATATTGAATTTCATTTATTTTATTTTTTTTTAAAAAAAAATTCGCTAAGTTACATTAAATATTTTGTCCCATTTTATAATCATATATTATTCCAATTTTCTAACATTATTTCAAATACAGATACAACAACACAATCTTATGTACCTTTGCAGAATCTCTTTTTCAGTTATATGTTTACCCATTATCTCTAAATAAAATCTGTTTCTTTACATCTAGTTTCAAACCTTTGTAGCTTCTCTTCCCTTCTTTCCTCCCTTGTTTCTCCCCTCTACCCTTTTTACCCCCTTGTCTCTTAATCTCCACCCTCTTGTGTATTCCTCTTTTCTGTTGCTTTCTGATATTGTGTCCACTTTTCACCTTGTTTTTCCCTTTTTTGGTTGTTTTTTTAAGTCTTAAATTCTCCATTCTCTTTCTCCTCTTTCCCCTTTCTTCCCCAAATAAAGTTGCTTGTTCATTAAGGATGGTTTCTTCTTCATCCCAATCTTCTTGTTCTTGTAGTTTCTCATATGTAGAAATTGCCATTTCTAAAAAATGAAAAATAGAGCCAAAAGAATCCTTCCCTTCTTGTTTCTCTTGATTATATTTTATAAATTCCATTTTCAGTTCATCCATAAGTAATGCCATTGTAAAAAAAAGAAAAAATTTAAACGACCCAAATGATTTTAATCATTCAAATAAGAATTTCCAAAAGTCCCAAAGTCATCAAGCAATCCAAATACACACAGTCTATTTCATTTAACACTTTCTTCTTTTTCTCACTTTTTTTTTCATTTTAATGCTTCAAAAAACTTCAAATTCTTTTTGACCTTCAATCCATCTGATAGAGTAGTCAATTATGATCCAAAATGGAAAAATCCAATAATAAAAAGGCCCAAAAAACCAAAGAAGAAAAAGGATAAAATAAAAAGCAAAAATAAAAATATTACTAAAATTGAAATATACAAAAAGGCTGGCGAGTAGAGGTTTCACAAATATATATATATATATATATATATATATATATATATATATATATATATATATATATAT
>BLBF01000004.1:66353227-66425097 GCA_015471245.1 Laticauda colubrina | reverse complement strand
AATCACAAATGTGTCATCGATGTATCTTAGCCATAGTTTGGGTTTGTTAAGATACATCGATGACACATTTGTGATTTGGTCCCATGGAAAAGAAAACCTAAACAATTTCCTAACACACCTAAACAACACACACCCCAAAATCAAGTTCACCATGGAAACGGAAATAAACAAACAACTACCATTCCTAGATGTACTAATCTACAAAAGAACAGATGGCACACTGGGACACACCATATACCAAAAGAAAACACACACCAACCGCTACCTCAACGCCCAATCCCACCATCACCCAGCACAGATAAATTCCGTAGCGAAAACACTAATTACCAGAACCAAATGCCTGGCAGACAAGACACATATAAAGACTGAACTATGCACCCTGACTGAAGTATTGACAGCCAATGGCTTCCACAAAAACAAAATCACCAACTTGATCCACAAAAACACACCAAGACATAACAGAGACCTAGAAGATCAACAGATCCATGGAACAGCTGTCCTGCCCTACATAAGAGGTACCACAGATAAAATCAGTAAGATACTACACAGGCATCACATCAAGACTGCCTTCAAAACAGACAAAAAAATAGCAGCCATCCTGAGGAACCCCAAAGACAAAATTGACCTGGAAAACCAAGGCATATACGAAATTCCCTGTACATCATGCCCGGCCACATACATTGGACAGACCAATAGAAGAATAAGTACCCGCCTAGAGGAACACAAAAATGCAGTAAAAAAGCTGGAACACACCTCCTCACTAGTCCAACACATGAAAACCACAGGTCACAACATCAACTTCAATGGCACTAAAACCCTGGCCACTATAGAAAACCCCAGCCACAGAATCATCAGAGAAGCCATAGAGATTGAAAAAAGACCTGACAGCATGAATAGAAGAGATGATTCCACCAGACTGTCAATCATTTGGAAGCCTGCACTCTCAAATAGAAAGATCTCCATGCCACAAGCCAGGCAAACACCTGGGCAAAAACAGACTCCCTCTGATAGCTCCAACCTAACCCCCCCACCAGGCACCCAGGTGAAACCCAGCTTGCTAATGAAGAGCAGCCGTCCCTTCACACGGAGCCAAGCTGCACTGAAAGCCTCCAACACAAGAACAGACTGTTGCCAGCCAATCAAAGCCACAAAACAGACAGAAGAAACCAGGAACACCAATCAATCAAACTCCAAGTCCAATGAAATAGGTCCAGGCTCCCAGCCAATCAGAATGAACCAGCCTCAAATTTAAAAACCAGGAGCTGTAAGACCCACATCCATACAGAAGCCTGATGATGGTAGATGAGATTCTGCTGAAACGTTGCTACAACTTTAACAGAACTACAATGACGTGGGATAAAACCCGAAGGAAGCTGAACAGCACATATATATATATATATATAGACTGCACACTGCACTTTATTTATTTATCCAAGGCTCTTATTATGACTCTCTTCTCCAGCAGCTTCAAAGCCAAGCCTCAAGTGTTGAGATATTGATAAGAGTCCAGGAAAACACCTGTAATAATATTTTTCTGTGCTCTCCCTCCATCTTATCACATTAAAATGTCCTTGAGAAGGAGTGTTTATACATTTCTCCCCAATTCAAATAAAGTACTTTCAAACCTCTAGTTGGCAGTGTTGCAAGGTCTCTTAATACTTTTTCCCCCCTCAGCCAGAAAAAAGAGTAATGTATACAAAACTCAGAAGAAACAAAGGGGGCCTCTATCCTAAAGAAAATTAAAAAATCAAAAGAAGCATAAAAATATATATAAGAAAAAATTCAATCTGGTTACCTACGAAGTCACATTAAAGTCCTCAGAAAAGAGAAAAAAAAATAGTAAGGAAAGAATCCAAGCCTCAATTTGACATCACTTAAAAAACGCCGCTCAACCAGATTCCAGTCAGACAAAAATAAAGTCACAGGTTTCTTCTTTGTTCAGGATATCCTTTCAGGTCTCAGCCAATTTGCAATACAAAAGAAGTTTCTCACCCAGCCGACACACCCTCGCTCCAGCCACTTTCTTTTCGGAGCTGTCCCGACTTCAGCAGCTTTGGAGGCTGCCTTTCCACCGCCAGCAAAAGGGCTTCTCCTGGATCAAACCAGAGATTTGCGATATCTCTGGGATCCTGGGACTGTGCCCTTCACAATCCCCGTCTCTACGGGACGATTTAGGTCCGTTAGGACCGACCAGGGGTGAAAATATCAGCTGAGATCTCAGAGCCCCGAGATCTCAGCTGTAGCACTGAGACGAAGCTCCGCCTTCTCCCGGTCTTCTTTTTTTTTGAGCCCCCCAAAAAACTGCTAGGATGTCTTTTCATGGGTGACTTAATTTCTTCCCCCACGCACACCTCCACTTCGAGTGCCCCATGCGCACACACCTCTCCATAAGGCTGCCACTGGAAGTTCCCCAAAGGTAGAGTCACCAGCCTCTTCTATCAGTCAGTAGAAGTGGCCTCGGGGCTAGCACCCACGCGCACTTACTTTGCCACGAAGCTGTTTCTATCAGTTGATGGAAGCTCTCTAAAGGCAGAGTCACCAGCCACTTTGGGATGAGGTGTGGCTGCCCACAAGGCGCTCCTGAGAGGAGCACCCCACACACACTCTCCTCGAGGCCATTTCTATAGGCCGATGGAAGCTCCCAAAAGGCAGAGTCACCAGCCGCTTCCATTGGCCGATAGAAATGGCTTCATGGCGAGGGGAGCGCACATGAGAGAGCAGCTGCAAACTTTTCTTAGCAGAAGGGAAGCAAGCTGAGTTTCTCTCTCTCTCTCTCTCTCTCTCTCACACACACACACACACACACACACACACACACACCACCCCTGCTAGCCCTCGTCCCTGCACTGGGTCAGCCAAGCCCTTCTGGCAAGGGAAGGTCTCAGCATCTGCGGGGTTCCCACTGATGCCCTCTCCTCCCCAGGCCAGACCTTTCCCGGGCACCATGCCAAAGTCCCAGGGCAGCTGACCTCCGTTTACTTGCTGCCGCTGCTGGTTTGGGGAACGGGGGGGGGGGGGGGGCATCAGGGGGGGAAGAGGAGGCAGCAGTGCTCAGCTACCCTTAGAAGGGAGATCGGGTGGGCTCCTGAAAGGAGACATGGGAGCGGTCCTCATAGGAATGTGGCGGGGAAGCGGGGTGAGTGTGAAAGGGTCGCCGTCGTGGCACAGGAGGGCAGGAGGGAGCTGGAGCGAAGAAGGGCAGGGGAGAAGCTAAACCATCCTTCCTATTGCTCTGGTGAGGGCCGAATATTTCCAGGGGCTGGTTGGAAAGGCCTAATTTTAGTATGAATCTTGAGTCGTGGGGGGGGGGAGCTGAACGGCGAAGGCACTCTGCACATGATCCGAGGCAGTCCTGCCACAGCTCATGGGTGGTATTGCTAACAGTTTGGGGGACTCTGATAACTTCAGCGATGCCTTCTTTTCTCTCTCTCACTCTCTCTGAGCACCTGAAAGAGCGCCCATCATTAACCAATTAACCAACGCCAGCCTCAGAATCCTTTATTTTGGCATAATTCGAGATGAGAGAGGAGCCGTAAAACCAGGGACTTGTTGACGAGGTGCAGGTTCTTTTTTTTTTTATTGAGTTCAATCATGAGACATTTCTTGATTTCATCGGACATTGGAGGCATTCAGAAGAACTTTTGAAAAACTTGTGGGTCTAACTTTGAGCAGCAATGAGTTTGGTCCTCTCAAATGGCGGAGGTTAGGGATGGTCTTTGGAACCTCCCCTCTCTTTTAGCTGAGGGAGACCTGGGCGATTTTAGGCTAAAAGCTGCCCCAGAGAGATTGATCAGAGAATGGGCAAGAAAGCAAATCAAGAATACATTTGGGCTAAGGCGTTTTCTCCCATTTCCTCTGTCGCAATCTCACAATTTTCATCCAGACACAGATATGCGTGTGCTTTCTCTCCTGCCCCGCTCAAAGGCAACTAATGCGAGCTCCCCTCATGAAGCCGTTTCTATCGGCCGATGGAAGCTCTCCAAAGACAGAGTCGGCATCCGCTTCTACTGGTCAATAGAAGCAGCTGGTCACTCTGCCTTTGGAGAGCTTCTATCGGCCGATATTCTATTGGTAGTAGATCAGGGTATTCTAGCCTAGGCTACCTTCATGGTGCTCCTAAAGGCAAGTTTTCTCCCCCCACCTTCCCTTCCCATTTCTCTTCACCTCGTGTAGTTCTAATGAACGATGTGAGAAATGGCAGGAAAATGCATGGTTTAAATAGGCCTAAATTTTGGGGGCGGGACTTAATTTCACCTCATGGCTAGAAATCATACTGGGCTTTCCTATTGGTGGAGGCTGTATTGTTGGAGAAACACGGTATTAATAACCAGATAAATACACTGGTTGAATTCTGTTTTACAAAAAGAAGCTGAGGCACAGCTTTACACTCTTTATGCTCAATACAGATGGGTTACTTTAGAGAAAGACCAAAAAGTCAAAATGGCATCTACAAGGATGTGATTGAAGTCTCACAAATAAGCAATACTTTAATGGTATGAAAATTTATAACTAGGGTGAGTTCCCTACCAAACAGGCAACTTGATAAGAGCTGGAAACACTCACCAGTCATGAAATATAGATGGACTACTGTGGGAGGAAAGCTAAATGCTTGGAATCCCAAACTAGAAGCCCTTCACACTAGTATTTTGAAACAATCCCAATTGTAACATCTATTTCTCATCCTTTTGTTTGCAGAGGACAATGGACTTCAAGGTGACTCCAGTTCTGGCCTTTGTGCATCAAGAATGAAAGGAAACTTGCAGAACTCCTGTTTTAAGATTTCTGAAGAATGGATGGAGAGCCTTTTACTTCCAATTTCTTTTCCTCTGGAAACTTCCCTTCTGAAATTGGCATTACCTTGGAACAGAAAACTACCTTTGCCTTTGTGCTTTTATTGCTTATTTTCCTTGGTGTTCTTATTGCCCGATGTTTTCGAATCCTCTTAGACCCTTACAGGACTACGCCAACTGCCATCTGGACAGATGGGCTGGAGGGGCTAGAAAAAGGACAATTTGATTATATTTTAGCTTAGAGCCAGAAATGTACGCTACTTAGAAACATTTATTTTCCCATACAGGCAAAATAAGCTAAAATTGGATGAATAGATGGGAAACATGGTGAGCATTTGATGAAAAAAAAAATGCCTGAGTTTATCATGGCTAGATATTGCCCAGCTGGAAAAGGATGACGGACAATTCTTCAATTTATAAGAACTTCAATTCATATCAGTGCCATGTAAGACTTCAATCCTGTTCACAAAATAAGCAACTTATCTGGTGGCATGTTTTACTTTGAAATGAATGCTGATCAGTGGTGGGATTCCAAAATGTTTCCTACCATTTCTGTGGGCATGGCTTGGTGGGCATGGCATGGCTTGCTCGGTGTGGCTTGGTGAGCATGGCAGGGGAAGGATGCTGCAAAATTTCCATTCCCTCCCCACTCCTGGGGGAAGATTACTGCAAAATCCCATTCCCTCCCCACCCCACTAACCTGCTTTCCAGCTCTGTTCACCTGTGCAAGGCAACAAAAGAAGACCCAGCTAATCAGCTGGAACTCAGATGGGGGCAGGGCCAGTCAGAGATGGTATTTGCCAGTTCTCCGAACTACTCAAAATTTCCACTACCGGTTCTCCAGAACTGGTCAGAACCTGCTGAATTCCACCTCTGATGCTGATCTAATCTGCAATCTATCTTTTGGCAGATTTCAGAACCTAGTCAGCCGTGGCTGATCATACAAATGAAGGAGGGTTAGCTTCCAGAACTCCATGAAAGTCAAAGCTCCATTGCTAGACTGGATAATTGGGGGGGAAATATCCCAGAAGAAACCAAGGTTAACTATAGGTAGTCCTCAAGTTACAGCCACAATTGAGCCCAAAATTTATGTTGCGAAGTGAAAAGTTTGTCAAATGAGTTTTCACAATTTTTCTTGCCACAGTTGTTAGGTGAATCATTGCACTTGTTAAGTTAGTAACATGGTTGTTAAGTGAATCTGACTTCCCCTTCTGACTTTGCTTGTCAGAAGGTTGAAAAAGATGAGGACGTGACCCCGATGTCAGGTTTCCAGTGACACTGGGGACATTGCAACTGTCATAAATATGAACCCAGTTGCTAAGCATCTGAATTTTGATCACGTGATCAATGGGGATGCTGCAATGGTAGGAAGTGTGAAAAACAGTCACAAATCACTTTTTTCAGTGCCGTTGTAACTTTGAATTGTCACTAAATTAACTGCTGTAAGTCAAGGACTACCTGTACTTTTGCAATGGTGCCAAGAGAACTTAAAGACCCAGCAGAAGTCAGCTTGAGGGGCTCAGGGTCTACAAAGATTTTGCTCCAACCTTCTCACCTTCAGAACTGCTCCCTTACTTCTTCAGGAAGGATAAAACATCAGCAGCAGAAAAGAGCAACAGAAGTACTATGAGGTTCCAAGTACTATACCAGAAAGCCCTAGCAGGAAGTAGGCCTGGGCTGAGCATGCGTCTGTTTCTGGCAAGCTTAGATGCCAGCCTTGGCAACCCTATCAGCTTGATGGGACAACAATGCATCACCTGTTATGCAACAAAAGGCTCCCTTTGAAAGCTGCAGGTAAACAGATGCAAATATGGCATAAGCTTACAGTAAACTGAAATTTTTCTACCCACACTTGGAAATCAGATGCAAATACGACATAATCTACACACACTTGACAGGAAGCCAAGTTTTATTTTATTTTGGTTACCAAAAGGAATTGGGTCTCAGCTCCTTTTTATATAAACTTTTTGTACAGCTGCTCTTAAATAAATGTTCACATTGCCTGCATCTGTTCCAACTCCTTGCGCTGTACTAACAGAAGACGTTGCTTGCACTGACATAGTAATGTGTGTAAATAATTATTATTTTATGACCTATTTACATTAATGGTCATGTCAAGCCATCATGCAAAGTTAAACATTTTCTCTCCTTTCCCTGTTCTTTTCTTGTTATATAAAGATTTTTGAGTGTAAAAGAAATCAACAATGGAACCTGCTTTGATTTCTACTACAAACATGTTAGTCATTAAAAGTCTAGACTCCTACTTTGCTTAGGCATTCAGAAATTTTGGGAGGTGGGAGGGAGATGAAGTCTGATTCTAAAACAAGGAAATGATAACATTTAGAATTCCAGCTATTGGGGTTTAGAATACAAAATGGAAAATAATTCACATCTAGTGTTTCCCAGCCTGAACATGTACAGTACTCAATACTATTTTGGGAGCATCAAAACTAGCAGCAGACAGTTGCAAATGAAACTGTCGTTCTTTGGGGAATACCTGATAAAATTCAGCACTGATATTTGTATTGACCTCTCCATCATACTGTCAATCTTTCAGAACAAGAATAATACTCATTTCATATGCTATAACAACCTTGGTTTGTTTTCAAAAAAGGGTGCATAAGTGTTGATTGGGAGCTGCCCAGAGTTCTATACAAAGTGAGTAGCTGGATAAATGATTTCAATAATTATATAAATAAATATGTAACCCTATTTATGGTATGTAAAGAGCTAAAAGGGCCTGACACAACAGCCACAGGTGAACTCTATCATGGGGATAGTCAAGTGTGCCTGGAAATTCACTGAGCCTATGAGAGTTACTCTTGATGGCAGTGGTGGGATTCAATTTTTTTTACTATTGGTTCTGTGGGCATGGCTTCATGGACATGGCTTCCTGGGCATGGCAGGGGAAGGATACTGTAAAACCTCCATTTCCTCCTCAGTCTTGAGGAAAGGTTACTGCTAAATCCCATTCCCTCCCCACCCCACTGACCTGCTTTCCAGCTCTGTTCTCCTCTGCAGGGCAACAACAGAAGACCCAGCCGATCAGCTGGAACTTGGGAGGCAGAGATAGATGGGGGTGGGCCAGTCACAGGTGGTATTTGCTGGTTCTCTAAACTACTCAAAATTTCTGCTACTGGTTCTCCAGAACTGGTCAGTACCTGCTGAATACTACCTCTGCTTGATGGTGTTCTTGACTTACCAGAATGTGTAATGGTATATAGAAAAAAAGAGGAGCTGACATCTATAAAGCAAGTGCCAGTCTCTTTGTCTGCAAGAATACCCAGTATGTTTTTTATTTCTCTTGGAAGATATAAATGGTGGGTATCTACAGACCAATGCTTTCTTTGGACATACTGTATGCCTCACTTGTTCAAAAAAGAAAGACATTCTGTGAGCTTAAAGGGAACACCCTTGCTACTTCAGTTTCTGGTAAACAAGTGCTTTACACATAGCTATCTCCAAATAAGACTACATGCCACATCCATTCTGGCAACCATGAGGGTGTCCGGTACAACCTTCAAAAGTCTAGATATATTCCTTGACTCAAAAAATGCTGTCGATGTCTGCCCTTACATACCAACTGCATAGCCTATGTACACAATATAATTTTGATAGTTGGCACTTTTGGCTGGATGAGACATATCAGCTGAGGACACTGCCCATCTTTTTTGGAGTCACATGTCCCTTGGGAATTTTTTGTAGTCAGAAATGTTTAATGATTCAGATGAGTTACAAGTTCCACAGTGCAGTGATGCCAGCCTTGTTATCTCATGTCCTGGATTATTTATACTTCCGAGAGATAAGTAATAGGAGTCCCAGCTTTCCATCTGAATCTATTTGTTTTTAGAAAGTTTTAACAGCTCATTATATTGGCTTTATATCCTTCTTCTAACTACTTCGATCCACCATTAAGAATAAACAATGTAGAGAATGCCAAGTAGCCAAACTTAATAAAAAATTAAGTAAGGGTAGAAATAACTGGAGTAAAGCTTGTTCTCTTCATCCCTGTTCTTTGCAGCACAGATAGAATTATTAAAAGCTGACAATGTCAACAGCAGATCAGAGTTATTTACAACCGGACATAACACAACTGCAAAAGGCATGGTTTTTTGGCTTTCAGAAATAAGGCAAACAGAAAAATTATCTTGTATTACTTTATTTTCAAATCAGGTCTCATCCAATTTGATCTATGATAATTCATTTTATTTTTTTATAATATTTTTTTTCCAAAAGAAGATAATTTCAGATAAATTCTTTGGGTGAAGTTGGATATTCTCCAACTTAGTTAAGAAACAGTCTGGAGATATGGGTGAAAATTCTCTCTTTTGCTGCACAATTATCTCTGAAACCTCATGACTTCTGTTTGTTACGATGAAAACCCAAGAAAAGATAGTATAGGGAAAATTTTCCTATTAATTTTCGTCAGCAGTGGTGCTACCACAAATATTAATATTAATGTAAAATTGTGCCCTTGGGAAATGATTCAAGAATATCCTTTGAGAAATTTGCACAAATTATCCACCTAATATTTCTCTTATAAATTGTTTTCAGTGATGCTTAGTACCAAATAAATTTATTGTTGATGACAATATACTCATGGTAATACTTTGGGTAGTCTCAAAGTCTCAACGTACAACCATAATGGGACCTGTCCATCATGGTTGAAAGTCGCCAGAGCAATTAAATGAGGTGCCAACACAATCATTTTGCTTAATGACTCCAATCTCTGCTTTCCCCATTGTAGTCATTAAGCTTCCAAGATAGTTGCCACATGGCCTCCACTATATAAGGAGATCAAGGGGCAGATTGGCTAGACTTCCTTCTCAAATGTAATCTCCAGAGATTGCACTGAAGAAGGACAGCTGTCTGTTCCATCCTTTCACCTCCCTAGAGGCGACATGACACCATCACCGAAGCAGGTGCCATTTTGGAGCCACCACAATTCATTGCAACTGCTCCCAAAGTGGCACATGCTTTTGAGATGGCACCATGTGGCCTCTGCTGCATAGAAAGATTGCATGGTACTTTGCTTTCCAAAGATCTAACAAAAATGGTAAGTGACCAATCGGTGATGGCAGATGAAGAGGAGGATGTGGGACCCATAGGGTTGGGAAGCCAGCACAAGACCTGCAAGAACCTAGCATGGGAGTAATAGGTAGTGGTGAGGATACTGTTGCATCTCTGCAGTTGGTTGTAAAGGTAGATGGATTGCTAAGCACACATATTTTATTCACATGACTACGGGGGCCTTGCACTGACTATAACAGGCAGGCTCATAAGTTCCTACATTTAACACCATTGTAATTTTAATTGCTGAAGTCAAGGACTACCTGTAATTGTGCAAATGCAAATAACATACACATTTTGGGGTTATGTAAATAACCACTGAGAACCAGTTTGGTGCAATAGTTAAAGGTATTAAGTTAGAAATCAGGAAATTATGATTTCAGTCCCCCTACCACTTAGGCACAAAGCCAGCTGGGTGGTCTTGGGCCAGTCACTCACTCTCTGCCCTAGAAAATGGGGAATGGAAAACCAATTCTGACATCTTGCCAAGAAAACTGCAGGGACTTGTCTTTTTTTTTTTTTTTTAATTTTTATTGGTTTTTAAAACAAACATAGACAAACAAAACATAAAAACATCAAGCCATCTTCCATATATATACATACAGTGTGTCGGTTGGTTTACAAATTGTTTTGTGCTTCCATTTCCTAGTCTTCAATTACAATTACATTGTATACAGTCTCATAGTTTCAATCAAATATTAAATACATTAATATCATTGTTAATCAATCATTTGACTATACTTTTATTCATTCATGATTTATGAGAAAATCCATATTTTACTTAATTTGTTTTATGACAGTTCATATTATCATCTCAAATCAATCTTACAATCAAAACTGCAGGGACTTGTCCAGGCAGTTGCCAGGTGTCAATACTGACTCAATGCCATACACAGAGAGACACTCCCCCCCCCCCCGCTACGCCCAATCACTGTTATCTTTAGTAATTTCAGGACTCTGGAAGGCACAGGAACAAAAGGGTAACTGATGCCATACAGACTTGCCTCTCAAAAGTTATGTACCAGTGGATTTTTTATAACCGGTTTTTAAACAAGGCAGCCAATAAACAATGACTATCTGCACAGAAGATAGTTACTATGAGCAACTGTACAAATTGAAAAGACAAATTGATACTTCTCTTTTCTGTATGTTGCAGTGCTTCACATTCAGTGCTTTAAATGTTGTTCAAGCACAAAGGTGGAATAGTAGCCTCTGCCTGAAATTCTTTAAAGCTATTGTACCTGAAAGGGCTGTACCTTATGGCATTTTAGCCTTTCAAATATATGATTCTATGCACTACTTTCTATGTAATAATCCTATGTAGCAATCTTATAGAGTACAGGATTGGAAATTGCCTACAACTGAATAATTATGAGTAGAACAGTGTTCATTGATCTATATATTACAATCATTCATGGATAGTGACTATACCATAAGTATTAAAACAGTAAGCAGGGCTATAAAATCCTGATATCCTCCTACTTATGTGATAGTTAATTACTGAATGTATGCTTATTCTGACATTATGGAAATACAATGCAATCAAATGTTCTTCTCTAGCTTCCTGTTCTCTTGTGGCATATGCTGATGCCACCTTTCACAGATGAGTCAGTATCACACATTTCAAACAAAAGGAAGACCTTTGCCAAGACCCAAAGCCCAATTTGGGCTCCTAGCATTTTCCTTTCAAGAAGACACATGAACCGTAGGTGGCCAGGCTGTTTCTCACAGTACGACTAAAGGTTTGCAGATTGATATCACAGCTGAAATTTCTCTTACAATGTTCTTCAAGGAAACCCTTCACCCCCTGCTCCCCATAATTTTTGTATCAGGTTGCAAAGCTTCCAACCAGGGAACAACAGAAAAACAAAGAACCTTTCTGGCATGATAAAGATCAGCCAGCGTCATGGGAGGAATCAAGTAATCTGCTTGTTGAGTGATACTGTTGCAATAGGTTTGGCATGATGGAAATGTTTGGCAGTTATTATTTTCTGTATGGTAATCCTCAGAGGTGGGAGTAAGCTTCTTTTGATATCTCCTACTTGATTTATTAGGTAGCAATTCCATTGTCTGATTGCGTCTTTAAAAAAAAAATATTTGTAGCTCGGGGTTGAAATGAGGGGTCCTTGATGCTCTTTGAGTTTGTTGTTTTCTTGCAGATGTTTCATTACCCTAACTAGGTAATATCATCAGTGCTAGGTTTTGAGGCCTTTCTGTCAAATGCTGTGTTCTGCAGTGGATAGTGGATGGTTGGACATATTGAAGCTCTGGTGTTCTTTGATTCTGGGGCTGAGGTTAAGGAATTTGGTTTACATTTGGTTTTCCTTTTTCTAGCATGGTTCTAGGAAGTACTCATGATGGTGGTGGCCAGTCTCTCCATATACTCAAGAATTTCTTTTCAAAATTATTTTCTTTTCAGTGGGATTACTAAGGAATTTTTCTTTCTTAAAATGAATAATTGACAGGAATACATGCAGTAGATTTTCTCTATAGAAAAGACCTTTAAAAGAGATGGAAATCTTAATTAATATTTATAAACTCTGGCTCATATCAATTTGAAAAACAAATATCCAAAGGCATCTCATTTTCAGTTCCAAATAGTTGTAAAATTTGAGTCAACTCTCTTAATAAATCCTTAACATTTTAAAAATAGCAGCCAGACTCTTTTTCCCCTCTCTTTCAAAATGCAGTAAAAATGAATATTCCAGGAATGCCATTGTGGCAGTTTGCTGGTTAAGCCAGTAGAATTATATGCTATTAATTCTTATTGTTTTAAACTGTTGAAATGTAAGCTTATTTTCTTCATTTTCTTCTGTTTTCTTTGAATTATACTTGGACTAAGAATGTAGGATGAAATGCAGTTTTAACTGTGGAACTCACTGGGTGATTGTCAGTCGGTTACAATATCTCAGTCATCTGACTGATTGACTGACTGACTCATAGACAAGTAAATATTCTTGCTGTTTTGTTGTTATGAGGTGTTACAACAAATAAAATTTTCTTACCCTGTTAGACTTATTTTGTTTTGTTGTCCTGCTATGACTGAATCTAAAATATTTTTAAAGGATTTCTGGATCTCATAACCTCACAAAATGTAAATTTTGATTTGAAATATTTCTATATATGTATATATATAGAAAGCAGAGCTGACGAGTATGTCAAAAAACAAGGAATTGGTGTAGACTTGTTCATTGGGACCTCTCCTGATAAGTAGAAGAAAGGAGATTGTCCACTTATGATTTGGACAGCTGCTCCTCACAAAGAAATAACATGGCTAGGAATTTTCTTTGGGTTTCAGCATTGGGATTTGATGGGGTTAGTCACCTTGCTCCAACTAAAATGAAGACTTTTAAAGGATACTAATTTCCCAAGTCACACTTTTTAATCCTTTTGAAAATTGTTCAGTAACTACTTTTAAGTTATTGGAAACGTGAACAACTTAAACAAGTTTGAAAGCATCAGATAATAGTCTTCAATCCTGAATGAAAGAAATATTTAATTATAAATTTAAAAAATTATAGAATCTGAAAAAACCAGCAAAAATTAAATAAGATTTTGATCTTAGAAAGTTATAAATGGACTAAGGCTCCACATAAAATTGGGATATTGAAACTTTTACAATAATATTTTGCAATTACCGGTAATTATAAAGTACAAAGAGCTTCTCATGAGAAAGAAATATTATTTTGTTTTTTTACAAAGCACAACATCAATAAGAAATTTCATAATTTCTAAAACTAGAAGAAGAAACTACATGAAGAAGACTAAATATTTTAGGTAGAGAAAAGATATACAGGCATATAAGATGATGATTATGACAATAAAAACACTGAAGGAAATTTTTGAAGAATGGAATCAGAAAGTGCTAGTCACAATATCAACAATGTCAGTAATGATGTCTACTCCTATGGATAGATTATGCCCATTGTAGAAATGAGAGCTGTGAAACAAAATTTATCTGTCAAGATGAAAGTAGATTTACAATTGACAGCCCTAGAGAATGACTTAGAAAAGGACAAACCAAGAAAATAACTGTATATTTTTTTTTCCTATAGAATATACAAAAACATCTTGGGACCCCCCTCAAATTAAAAAAAATAAAATCGTACAATATTTGGATGTATTAAAAATTAAGCCTTTTAGAAGTAAAAGGAAAGAATATAAAGTTGGTTTATTTGATAAAGGTTAAAACAAGATTTGTTACTTCTGGCACTCTCATGGACTTTCTGCTGACATCATGACTGAAAATATGTTTCACAGAGTTGTTTATAACACTTAAACAAGATGGGATATGGTATGAAGAAATAAATTTAATTTTATAGAGGGTGAGGCATTACTAAATTTGTTCATACTTGTTGGAATGATGATTGAAAGTAATTAAATCTTTTTTTCTTTATTATAATCTCTCTTTTTTCTTTCCTATAATCTCTCTTTTTTTCCCCTTGCACTTTAGCTCCTCCTCTGTATTCTCTTTTCTTTATGTAAATTTAGTTTATAGTGGATTTTACTATCATAATCAATATTCTTAATGAAGTTTAGGCTGACAATTGATCTCCTGAAATTTTTTTCAATAACTGCATGAGTCCATTAAAATAAAAACACACTGGGGAAGATTAAAATATACACCAAAATAAACTAATCTAGAGAAAAAACAATAATGGTTTTCTTTTTTTTAAAATCGCACATGAATCAAGTCTGGCATTTCATTTTCTATAGCACATAAAACAACTATGTTTTAATAGGTCCATGATCGATTTCTGGTAAATCTGTGTCTTTCTCTCTCTTCCTATTTTCATTAAAAAGTGTAAAAGCATGTTTTCATCCTGAGTTATGGTATCTGAGCCAACTGTGGCATTCAAATTTTGGAGGCATCCCAGAGGTGGAACGTCTCTGGACCAATCAGTGCCTTCTGCCCTTGTACTCCCATTGGCAGCCAAACTGCAAAGACAGATGAGTCCACTCATAGATAGCCAAGACATTAAAATGATGCTTTACCAAGAGAGTTATATTTGCAATCCTTGTACATAACCTCAGTGTCCCTGACCTCTGATTCCTTATGTGAATAGTTTATATTTTATTTGAGAATATCTTTTTTTTAATATTAAAGCAACATCACTCTTTAACTTTTCAGAGCTGCTGTTTCCTAAAATTGTTAATTCATTGCAAAGTACATCTTATTTCTTCAAATGCCAGAATATGATCAGCATGAAATCAAGCTTCTCTTTGACTGGTAGAGTGTCTTCCATTAATGGAAATGAGAGAATTTACTTCCCTCCTTCCCCTCACATCCCCCTATGACTTCCAAATGTGATCTCAAGAGATCAGTAACTATTACACAAGAGTGGTTTTTCTATAAAGAATGTCAACAAAGCCATTTATAATTTGAATTACATTACATCAATCATTGAAATTCTAAAAGCTATAAATTGAATCTTGGGATTAAGTGGCAATTCGAAATTTTGAGTAGTCTCTTGACATTCAACTAATTCTTCAGCAGTAAATAGACTCTAGAATGTTTAGGTCATGACTACAAAGATGTGTACAAAATAGGTTGATTACTAGAATAATCTAGGATTAATAGCAAAAGGGATCTATTGTGTTTGTTTGCTTAACAAAGATTCCTCAGGTCATTTCAAAGCTTTTTTTTTCCCTACAGCCGGCAGCAAGCAGCAAAAGTGCAGATATGTTTTTCCAAAATTTGCTTTGTGAAAAATCAACATCCACATTATGATGAGGACACATTACTCCATAGGCTGACAAAGGCATGATAGAAATTAGAAAACTATGTAAAATAACACCATTCTTTAATAAGAAAGCTATTTCCTTATTTACACTGGATTCTATTTCCAGCAACCCAGATTGCCATATCATTGCATTAAAAAATAATAATTAGCATTCTGGATCCCTTTAAGAATGCCTGCATTAATATCGTTTTGTTGCAGAAACATATTCACTTGATGATAGAATTCAACATAATTTGGCTCTCAGCATTTAGTCTCGGGTTTAATTTAGCTAACTTTAAAAAAAGCTAAGCAGGTTTTGATTTGGCTAGTACTTGGACAGGTTACCATCAGTTATTTAGACCAGCAGCCCCCAACCTTTTGAGCATCAGAGACCAGTTCCGTGGAGAAAGGTTTTTCCATGGACCAAAAGGGATGTGGTTTCGCATGCTGCTTGCATCATGGGAATGGGGCTTTGCTTGCTTGCACAGCCTGGTTTCTTGCATGTGCCAGTTCCTGGACTAGGGAGTTGAGGACCCCTGATTTAGACCAATGGAAAGCTTTTAAAAAACATGCTGGAAAAAGCAACCACACCATTTTATTACTAATATAATTGCCTGGAAGTCACCAGAAATTAAGTTCAATGTGAAAGAGATTTGACTGTAGTTTATCCAAGCTAGCAGAATTACTTCATCTGGTTTATGCTTTTCAGCAATGCCCAGGAAACTTTATTAATGTTTTTCAAGCTGGTTTATTAGATACCATTTCCAATTTAGTAAAGAACATTTTAAAAACAGCCGTAGCTATTTAAAAAGAACTGCAAAGATTCAGGTCTGCATTTGTGATTTTTTCAAAATTGGAATATGAATAGGCAATCTATGCAAAGCAGTCTTTATTCTGAACTAGGAAAGATATATTGGAAAAAATAGTAAAGAATATGCTTGCACAATAGCTAATCAAGGGTGAATTAAATCAGCACATACTGAGTTAATGAAACTGCCTGCAATATAGCGATAATAGAATCGCTGACTACAAAGACAGACCAGTCAGTCGCTGTTCAGTTGCCAGTGGTTTTCTTAGCAGACCACTTTGCAACTGAAGATTGTCAAAATATTCATGAACTGGCAGAGACATGGGTAACAAGGTCAGCCAATGGGAGCTATATTGGGGGCTGAGATTGGGAAGAAATCTGGGCATGGCTTAGCTCCATGTTCAGCTTTGAAGAAATAAAATTTATCTGTGTTGTTTAAAGTGAAACTACTCTCTGCTCTGAGCTCTGAAGCTACTGCTTGTGTTTTGCTTGTGTTATGTTGGAAGAACCTACTTTGGTATTGTTCATTTACTTGTATGTTGTTATGTATATAGAGAAGTTAATAAATCCTGCTGAATCAGTCATCTGTGTATGCTTTCTGGATTTAAACTTCTGCTACAAAATCTAACAAAAATGCCAGCCACAGTTGACAATAAAACATGAAGAAATCTGTTCTCTACACAACGATTACTAAGTCGTAAGCCCAACACTACCAAGCAATTGCCTAGATCTACACAATACACTAACTCCACCTTGGCTGGATGGGTAGTCCACATTGAGCCATAAACTGGCACACCATATTTAAAGTTATGAGCCATGGTGGCACGATGGTTAACATGCAGTACTGCAGGCTATTTCTGTTGATTGTTGGCTTCTAGCAGTTCAGCAGTTTGATCCTCACTTGCTCAAGCCTTCCATCCTTCCAGGGTCATTAAAATGAGGACCCAGATTTTTGGGGGCAATATGCTGATTCTGTAAACTGCTTAGAGAGGGCTTTAAAGCACTGTGAAGTAGTATATAAGCCTAAGTGCTATTGCTAAGTGCTAAGCTTAACACATTTTGTGAATTTAATCAATGAGGTTTGTGTAAAGTTTAGAATACTTAGCTCTATTGGGCAAAGTAGTATTTATAGATGTATCTCCTCTTCCCACATTTTAACACACAAACCAGAAATTGAAAAAAAAAAGAACATTTAGTTTTCTTATAAAACATTATTTAGTCTTTAGAGGGTACAACTATATGTACCCTCTAACCATCATTTATGATAACCAGTACTGGTGGGATTCAAAATTCTTTAGTACAGGTTCTGCAGGCATGGCTCGGTGGGTGTGATGTGGCTTGGTGGGCATGGCAGGGGAGGGTTACTGCAAAATCCCATTCTTTCCCCACTCCACTAACTTGCTTTCCAGCTCTGTTCTCCTATGCAAGGCACCAAAAGAAGGCCCAGGTGATCAGCTGGGGCTCAGGAAGCAGAGAACAGATGGGGGCACGGCCAGTCACAGGTGGTATTTGCTGGTTCTCCAAACTACTCAAACTTTCCGCTACCAGTTCTCTAGCACTGGTCAGAACCTGCTGAATATCAGGTCAGAGGCTTCTTTTGGTAGCCTAACTCTTTATAATGGCCTAGTATATACTTCCTCCCATCTTAAAACAAGCACGTGGTATCTGCTTCCAGTTCTGGTTTAACTTCAAATAATTTTCTCCAGTAGCAGCTGGGGCAACTGATCCAAATGCAATGAAGATGCTGCAGCAAAAACAATTCAAGTTTGAGGTGCTTCTGTGTATCCCTCTGCTGTTTGGAATGGATAACAGCTATTTCATTCATTAGTCAACATTTGGAGCTCTGGGTGAGACATTTCTGTAAGTCCTGATTCTGTATACTGACAGTTTTACCAGTTTTAACATGTTGATCAATTGTTATTGATCAAGATAATAATTCTGGGAGTACAGAGTTATCAGATCTGGGCTAGAAAAATCTGTATGGTCATTTCATGGCAAAAAAGAATTAGTTCTTTTGTGTTTAATACATCTGGAAAAAAAATTTGAAAATGCTGTATCTGAAGCAAATGTCTGTCATTCCTGAATTTACTGAAACTACTTCATTTAGAATACCTAGCCAAGCTGGGAATTCTGCAACGCTGGGCAAAAACTCAATTGAATACAGAATAGAATAACAGGGTGAGAAGGGATCTTGGAAGTCTTCTAATCCAATCCCCTGTTCAAGGAGAGTCCCTATACCATTCTGTACAAATGGTACAATGCCTGGTTGTGCAAGAAGGGTCTATGTTGCATTGTCTATTTTAGATGTGATTTACTACTACTCTCCTAAAATATAGCTCCCAATTTAAATATAACTCTTATTATTGTATGCACTTTGACAAAATGGGCCCCTTAAAGTGCTCTTACAGGAACAAAGAAATCTGCCTGTTCTCTCAAAATAACCTCTTATGAATCTCAGGTTTTTCCAATCCCACTGAATCAATTTCTCATCTATCACTTGCTAAATAGTAAGAAGAGACTATTGCCAGCCACGAGGTTGTTAAAGAATACTAGTCGAAGCCCAAACACACCCTCCCCGCCTTCCATTCAATCCTAGTATACCATCACAAATATAGGTTTAATATTCAAGGATTCAAATGCAGACTTTTAAAACGTGAGTTCTTTTGTATATGTGGATGAATCTAGTCATTTGGAAAATAATCGTATTTGCTAAGATTGTGAACTTAAAAAAAAAACCAAAACGTGTTCCTGTATTTTGAATAATCATATCTGATTATCTGATTACTTGTAGCATATCTGATATGCTATATACAAGTTAACACATGAAAACTTTTTTGCGGAAAGACTAGCATGGCAATAAATACTGTGAAAAGCATCCTTTTCCGAAATATTTGTGCCTCAAAATGTTTGTGTTTAAAGCAGAGAGGCATTTGTGGTTTCCAAATGTGTATAATCTAATTATGAACAATGTTCAGTGCCTCCAATTGTCCAGCACTTCCTACGTGAATGGAAGGCTTATTTCCCCCCTGTGACTTCATGCTGTGAGAAAAGCACAAATGGTAATGGATTTACTGTTAAAAACAGCACGCTAAACAAACAAACAAACAAACAAACAAACAAACAAATAAATAAATAAATGGGAACAGAAAGGCGTTTTCATAGAAGTCAAAAGGGGGAAACTATAAAACTAAGAGGAAAAATTCAATTATGGTTAAGTGATGAAAAAAAAAAAAACCATTAAAATGATCCCCTTTTATCTAAAAGATGAAGGATGTGATGCATTTCACTCATAACTGCCTGACATCACATAATAAATACTATCAGTACTTCTGGCACACAAATGCTAAGAACCCATTAATTGCTTTTTCATTAATTTAATGAAATACATACTCTCTCCTTTCTGCTCCCCCAATATAAAACCAAGCATACACATCATCTCATCTCCCTGGACGGTTAAATCTAATTTGCAAACTTATATTGAAACAGAGGGAGAATTTAGATCAAATCCAGATGAATTCAGATTGCAGAAATTTGGTAAAAACTATATTTAGGGGTAGCCTTATTAAATGTTTTAAGCAGAATCATAAACAATTTCCTGAGCAACAAAAGCAATAAAACATTGCAAAGGGATTTTGTCTCCCCTCTTCGATGTCATAAACTTTTATAGTATGATGCTTCAATTTTATTTCCTCTTTCAGTAAGATACATTGCATCTTGATTCCTCATCTACAGTAGTGCTTTGTTTTCAGGTATTTGTCAGACATGGTGAGCTTTGAGTTCTCTTTACTTATATCTATGAACAATTGAGCCCCAAAATTCCATGTCTCAGCAAAATAGGTATTAAATGAATTTTGCTCCATTTTATTATGCCACAGCTGTTTAGTGAATCACTGCAGTTGTTAAATTAGTAACACAATTGTGAAGTAAATCTGGTTTCCTGATTGATTTTGCTGGTCAAAGTTCACAAAAAGTGATCACATGACCCCAGGACCCTGCAACCATCATACTTACATGCCAGTTGTCCGAGTTTTGATCAGGTGACCATAGTGATGCTGCAACAGTTGTTAAGTGAGAAAAATAGTCATAAGTCACTTATTTCAGAGCTATTTTAACTTTGAATGTTCACTAAACGAATGGTTGTAAGTGGAGACTACCTGTATAGTAAAGCCATGGTCTGGCAGCTCCTTTTTGTAAGCTATGTCCTCACCACATTACTCCCACTTGATCCATAACCCGTGGGTCTGCCTTAAAGGCAGAGGCTGCTTTAAATTGTTCTTAATGGTACCCATGTTATATTTTCCTTCTTATTCCAGCACAGATTTCGCCATGGATATGGTTTGATACATTTCACCAGCCCTCCTCTTAATGACAGGTGATCCCGATGGAATTTGGTCATTTTTGGATCTGTTAGCCACTTTAGAATGGGTATTCTAAATTCTTGGGTATTGTCTCATAGAACTATTTTGCTTTGGACATCAGTAATCCTTCATATAGGGACTCCTCGATTTGCAACTGTAATGGAGCTAAGTGACCAGTCATAAGTCAAGGATTACCTGTAATAGGATGTCACCTTGCATCTTCTAAATATCCTGAATAATCCTCACCTAAGAGACATGGCTCAACCTAAACAACAGTCACGGGGGATCTGCATAGTAAAGCAGGAGAAATAAAGTCTGCCTCTCTTGTGCTGTTCAACTCTTCCTGTCCCTTTTAGTTGTTGTTTGGGCTGCTCTGGACTTTGTGTTAAGTGCTCTTCTGGAATAGTGCTAAACCTGTATTCAAAAAAAAGCCCGCCTGTCAGCTGATTTCTGAATGCATTCATACATTTGTGCCAAACCAGAGCAGATTTTGACAGGTGTATCGATCTAGCATTTACCATCACTCTATCTCCACCCCACAGCAACAGAATTTTTTTTGTTATATGTAACCATGTATTCATAACTATGTTTTTACTTATACCTATTACCTTGTAAGCAATTGACAAAAATAAATAAATAAAAATAAAATAAATAAATAAATAAATAAATAAATATAACTCTTCTTAGGCTTTACAGCACTGTCTAAGTGGTTTGCAGAGTCAGCATATTGCTTCCAATGATCTGGGTCCTCTTTTTACCTTGTTAACAAGAATGGGTGGTATATATTGGAGGCAGATTAAAGGCAAGGAAGAAAAGAATTCTCAGTCTTGTTTGAATGTTTCTCAGAGATCACCTACAAGACTCCTATCATTTGGATAACATTCACTTACTGGATCTGAGAATATGTGCAGAGACCTTGGCTGAATTACTTATGAACTCAGCCTTTGCTTTCACTGCTCATTGAAGCTGGGATTTCATCCTGGGCCAGGAAGCTGTAAATACATTGTCCAGAAAAGGAGTGGTTCTGGCCAGTTTAAGAGAAACTTAACCACTTGTAAAGATAGCTAGTGAGGATGTGGGCATTAATAACAATGAGCCAAATTGCTAACATGCTATTCTTGGTAATTGGGAAAGTAATGCTAAGTTAACTCTAATCCCTACTCGATTAAATAAATAAGCTAGATTTATTTCAACCAAGTTTAGATATTGCCAAGTGGCAGATTATAGTACTGATGTCTTGTCCTTGAAATTAATTTTTGAACCCAAAACTTATAAACCTCTCTCAGTAGTACTGATATCTTATAGATATGTTTCCTGAATAAAATAATATTTGTCTCCTTTGCATTTTTGCTTTGGAAATCATGGCATTCTTTTAAATCTTGCAGCTGTTTAATATTTTCAATACCTGAGAGAGGTCATCTGGAGATTTGACCTAGAGATGACAACAGAGGAGATGAGGTGGTGACCATCTCCACCCATTGCTTTGGTTTGGCAATGGACAGATATGGATTATTAATTGAGGCTTAATCCAGATAAAAGACAGGTAAGGCTAGTCAGTTAGTCATGTATTTATTTCTATGGAATCTCACTCCCTTAAAGGGTTGGATTTATAATCTAAGGGCACTTATTGATTCAACACTGTCATTAAAGACTTTAATAAGCTTGAGGTTTAACTGCAATCTTTTCTGGATAAAGGTGGCTTGGCTGATGACATCATTACCCTATACTTGGATCCTTCCATTTAGACAACAGAACACACTGACTTTATAGATAATACAGACTTTCCCAATAGGACAAAATAAGGCCATTCATTTATTGTGTGTGTTTGCGTAATGCAATCTGCTAATTCCAAAGGAAATTTGCAAAACACTTCTTCCCATATCCTTCAGATCCTATTCAGAGGTATCAACTCAAGAACTCATGTCAATCAATGTGCTCCCAATCACAACATAGCACCATTCATGGTTCAGCTATTCGATGGGTAGGTAGTAACAGATAATAGGCACTGCTGATGCATGATGGTATTTTCATGTTGTCCATAGATCATAGAGTTATGTAAAATTGGGACTCTTTGCTCATACAAAGTGCTGATCATGGGACAGATCTTCAAGGCAGAGAGGAGAAGTGAGGAGTTATGCTGCCACATCTCCAGTCAAAAGCCATAGCATGCTCCATGGGTGGCTAAGTTTCCATGAAAATCTTTTCTGGAAGAGCACAAAAGAAAGTGAAGGCCACCTCCAACACAGTACTTAGAAGCAGCATATGCCTTTTTCTTCTGAAGCCCCCAGGAGGGCATTCATTGAAATCTTGATCAAAGCAAAGTTCCCCTTTGAGGCTTTGTGCAGGAATAATATCTAGGGCACATAAAAAAACTTTGGAATGGAAACAAATAAAGCAGTCTTCCCAAAATAGGTAGAACTGATGAACCATTTATTTTCTTTCTGCCTAGTAACCCAGCAGTTCTCTTGCTACAAATACACACCAGAATTTCCATTCCTTGATGGAAGGGAAGGATTTTTGCAAGCAGATATGAGAATGTCTAACAGCATAAATCTGGTCTGAGTAATGATTAGTGAAGCAAGTTTTACAGCTCTGTAAAAAAATGAGATTTATTTAAAGAAATAAATGAGAGATAAAGCTTGACCCCTAATAACCATACCCTACCAGGAAGAAAGCCGAAGAACAAATATTCCATTCATAAGTCCCTGGAAAGAAGACAGAAGGAATTACCTGACACCAGCAATCTCTTTGAGTCACAGACGAAGAGGGGCACTGTCCCTTATAATGTAGGCTGGGTGATGCCAAGGAATGAGTTCCATTTGAATCATGCTCCCACTCAATTCAATTCTGGGTGTCTCCACACTGAATGGAGACATTCACTTTCACACAGAGGTCAGTTCTCTGTGGGTAAAAAACAGATGATCCACCCAACCCATTGCTGTGTTGGTCACTCCATTTTTACTCCATAAGGAGCATAGTCTGGAAAATATGCATCCAGAGATGGGATGCACTTTCGTTGACAAGACATTCGCTGGTTGTGAGTGTGCATGTGCCACTTTGGGGCTGCAATGCAGCTTCAAAGAGGCAGCTAATCAACTCAGACAGCTTCAGTGAATACAGCAGAACAATGTGGAACTCACCAGGGCAGCCTGGGTGGGGGAAAAGTTAGTTATTCAGGGAAAGCATAACAAAAGGGCAGGTGGACGTGCCCAGCCATAGATCACAGCAGGGGGTTCGCCCGAACCTCGCCAACCATCCAGCAGCCCACCACTGCATGCATCCAACTTAGCCATCCCAAATCTAGAGGTATGTCAAATTTTTCAATTTTCAATTTCCAAGCATTTAGGAATGCTCAAAAGATGTGACATGCCTTGGGGATTGTAAAGATATTTTGGTTACTTTAATATAATTTAGATGCGCTTGGTCAGTAACTACATAAATATAACTTTTTAAACATTTTGTTTGTTTCCATACAAAGTTCTATTATAATCCCCAAAGGAGGATAAAATCACCACCACAATCTTTCCCCCCAAACTCACAAATATGAATGGAGAGGTGGGAGATCAGATGGCATCACTTCCTGTTCTCACGTACCCATTTATGAGCTCCTGCTGTGTGATATCCTGGAAAACTGGGTAACAGTGAATGTAGTATTGTTGTATTTCTTTCTATTTAAGCTACAGGTGTGGTGGAAAATAAAAATGGAAAACAAATCACTGGCCTACAAACAACCCCCCACCAACACACACACACACACACACACACATTAGGTAATGTATCCAGCAGAAACTGATATCAGGGCCACTTACTACCTTTGATTTTTCAGGAACTTTGGGTGCAGGGAAGAGACTTTTCCTATTTGAGAATACGTTCAAAAATAATATCTTCCCTACTGTCAAAGAAATATACACTTAGAAGAATTCTTTCACTATGTGAATAATAATTTTTAAAAACCCTCCAATATAATTAACAGTTCAGTCTGCAAATTTAGGAAAGTCTGGCAGAAGAAGGTGAATATTGCAAATGCTTTAAGCAGGTTTGTTAAAACCACCAGCTACCCTCGATGTTCCTTCATGGATAGCAGTGGAAGGCTTCTTTGAAAAGGGAAATGACAAAATTGTAATGCAAACTCTGCCATTTTGAATTTACACTGTGATATTACTCATAAGGAGTAACGTAAGAGGCTCAGCTGCATTGTAAAATCATGAGGCATATTTCAGCTTGTTGCAAACATCCCTAAGCATAGATTGTGTGTTTCTAATGGAATTATATGCTTGAAATTAACAGATTAACAGAATTGGAAGGGACCTTGTAGGTCATCTAGTCCAACCTCCCCCCCCCCGCTCAAGCAGGAGACCCTACACCATTTTTATAGGTGGCAGTCCAGTCTCTTCTTGAAAGCTTCCAGTGATGAAGCTCCCACAACTTCTGATGATGGGGTAGTAGTGGAATTTGTCCAGAGAAGAGGCAGACTCAGTTACAACTGACTTTTTCACGTAGCTTGGCCATAGGGCAATGATTATATTTTAATCCAACTGTTCTTTACATTAAACCATGACTCTTTAATTATACAGAAAGTTAAAGAACCAAGGCAGAGAATGATACCCCCACCCACCCAAAAAAAGATTCTCAATTAAATATTGCTGTAATTTGTCAGCAAAATAGTTAAAGTGTGGTGGCATCAATTTGCACATTTTTGGAAACAGAGAAATGATGAAAGATGAAAATGGGGTCACTGCTTCTCGGGCCTATTGTTCTCATTTCTATCCTGGCCTTTTGGAATTGTGCAGCTGGAAAAGGGATGTTGTGGGTTGCGATGATTTCTTTTCAGGTACAAGAAATCAAATAATGATACAGAACAGTACACAATAGCACATTGGCTTTTAAAAATTATTTCATTTAAATGTTCTATACTATTTTAATGTAGCTGTTTTAAGGCATCAGTTAAATATTATGAAAAAAAAAAAAGAATGTTTTAAATTCTTGGTATAACTGTATTTTCTTCACTGAATGATATTGACTTCACTGAGAATAAGACACACGTTATAGTCATAAATGTCTTTGGCCACTGGATGCCACTGTTCTTCCTTGCCAATCATTCTCTTACAGTAGTAAAAGACCATCAGGAACATGGAAGGATCCCACTCCAAGAATCATTCAGAAGCTGGTTCATGTGGAACTGTCCTTTTGATTTATGTCTAAAGTTGTTAGCACAATGGTAACATTTAGTGTTTTTCTCCAGTATTTGTTCAGTATTTATCCAGTATCACTGTGTGATGCAAATACAACTTCAGAGTAACATCTGGATTCTTCAACATACAAAGCAGTGAAGTCTGGTATGATTTTTCCTAAACGCAGGGCAGCTGCCTTACTACAACAATTCCTTCTGAAAGAAAGTTAGCACCCACTTAGAAGAATGAAATATTCTAGGAAATATTAAAAAGGCAGAATATTACACTTCCCTGGATGAGAAAAGGAGAAACATGCTCTTGGAAAGCAGCCCCCATCTTTGTTAATAGACAAAAGGCTGGGCCAGCTTATCTACAAAACAAAAGACCTTCACCCTCAGGACATAATAGGATTAACTCTCTACCTATCTCATCCCATGACACCTGGGAAGATTGCATCACTCAGCAAGATTCAACCAAGCCTGGGACTCAAGACAGCCTACAAAGTTACTTCTGCATGGCTCCATGGGAGTCTGACAACCAATCAGAATACACGCCCTTGCCATGGGAACAGGAGGCAAGGTCAAAGTCCAAGAGAGGGTATAAATCTCTCTCTCCAAAAAGAAATCAGGTATAAAAGACTTCCAAGTACAAATAATTATAATAAGCTTACTGAAATGTATTCTGTTCCATCCGGAAAAGAAGCGCATGAGACCGGGTTCCAACTAACAACTCTTTATTCGGTTAACAGCAACAGTAACGGGACATTGGCTCAAGCCGCGGCAGCCCTTTATATAGAGGCTTGCCTGCCGGCTTGTAGCCAATGGCATCAATTTAATCTTGCCGCCTTTGAGCGGCTTCTTGGATTGGTTCCTAATGAACCAATCCACTACTGGCCTTTTTTGGCCAGTCAGAATTGACTACTTGGAACCTTACAAGTTATACAGAACATACTCAACAAAACTTTCACCAGTGATATTGTGAAACTAACTTTTAAAAGCTAATGCTGAATCTTAATTTCTACTTCAACTTTATTATAGAGAGCTTGTTTCTCTCTGCAGACCAAGTCTAAGTCTTTCAGTTGTGTAATGCTCTCTCTCTCTCTCTCTCTCTCTCTCCCTCTCTCTCTCTCCCTCTCTCTCTCTCTCTCTCTCTCCCTCCCTCCCTCCCTCCCTCTCCCCCACTTAGAACTGAACTCAGATAGACATTTCTTCCATCATTTCCATACAATAATGCTTACAGTTAGTGGTTTAGCTTTGCTTTTATCTTCTAGCATCCCTGTCTCCCAATTTGGTTCATCCATTTCAGGTCTAACTTGAAGTTGCAATCCCTCTAGTATTGATCTAAATGCTCACTAGTATTGATCTAAATGCCTGATACATAATGCTAAGCATGGCCTGTTTTACACATAATGCTAAGTGATACACCATGGTAAATACACTTTTTGCTTTGTTTTGTTTGCACATCCCACAAAACCAAAAATAAACCACATTATGGTTTAGTACAATAAGTAAGCCAAATATATCTGACTGGACTTGTGCTTAATTGTGCAGAAATGTAATATAATTTTTACCCCACAATTTTATAAAACCTAAATCCAATCTAATACTTGTTTCCCTTAGGAATGTCTTTCTTTATGTGTTTCATAACTCTCAAATTCCATTCCAGTGCCAGTGATGGGATTCTACTGGTTCAGCCCAGTTCAAATGAACCAGTAGTAAAAAAAACCAGCTATTTCTTTCTTTTTCCTCCTGACCATCAGCTGTGCTGGGATCCCTCTCACTGTCTTACTGCTTCACCCAGGAGGCTTCCCTGACACTCAGGAGGCAAAAAAAAAAATGGAGTGTGTGTGTGGGGGTGCTGCATAGCCCCCCCCCGCACTCCATTTTTTGCCTTTCTGGGCCTCAGGGAAGTCTCCCGGAAGCAAAAACACCCCCCAGGAGGATTCCCTGAGGCCCAGGAGGTCAAAAATGGAGCGCGAGTGGGCAGGGAAGCCATGCCACCCAGTCACATGGCCACGCCTACCTAGCCACTCCCACCTAGCCACACCCACAGAACCGGTAGTAAAAATATTTGCATCCCACCCCGTCCTGTGCCATTGTGAATCGCTCTGTAACTGAGATGCTCTCTAAATACTGCATCTAAAACATGCTTTTACAAACATGAGACATGTTACAGTACTAGGGCAATACATTTGCTGGCAACCTTTGTAGCTCTGCATGGAATTTTTCCAGAGGACTATTTGTGACAGTATTTCATATTGTAAGCTTTCATGCTGAGGAGTGGTTCCCGTAATAAGGTGTGATGAGCCTCCCACTAATCACATGATACTGTAACGAGGACTTGCAATGATGAGCAATTTGATGAGCATATTCCAAAGCCATATTCAGAAATGGCAACATATCACTGCTCTGTGACTGAAGGGACAATCTGTGCTCTTGTTCTGCTTCCCAGTCCCTCACTTCCCCTCCTAGCAGCATGCCTGAATGATTAGGAAAATAATTTATTGTGCAGCGTTAGATATTTGGATGCCCATATAAGTTTGCCAACGGGGACTGCTGGATGTATTTTAATGTATTAATTGATATTTTTAACTGGTTTATGTCCTCCTTTTATGTCCCCTTTCTACTGCATTTTTAATAAAAAACATAGTGAAATATTCATAACATATGGTAAAATATTCACAAATGTATGTGCAGAAGGAGTACAAGACAGGCAGAATGCTCATTATTTCTATGGAGAACGTAAGCAGGTGTTCTTTTCTTTTTCTCCTTTCCTCCCTCCCCCCTCTCTTTTTCTCTCTTTAAGACATAAACATGAAAAAAACTGAGAAGTGGGATGAAATGCTCTTTTGTTGACTGGTTTGATAGGATAGCAAATAAGCACCGACTGGCTGACAATTCTCTGTGCCCTGCCTTAGTAGAGAAATGAAGCAACGATTTGGCTGATGCTTTTCAAGACTTGCAGATCAAGACTTGCAGATAACATGGATTCAAGGCATCTTAATGCTTGAAGAGATCTACAGCTATGCACAACTATTCAGATCAGTCAGTGCATTTTAAGCTAGTTTTAAATGGATCATGAAATAAACCAAAAAAACTAATAATTAGAAAGAAACTTTACTTCTCATTCAGTATCCAGTTCCCAACTAAGAAATGCAGAAATATTGTTATTGTTGTGTAAAAAGGCAATGCCTTTATTCAACTCTTGAAAACACCCTAGCTTTCAAGATGAGAAAGCAACAATATTAAAAACATTTATTGTATTTAATTATTTTATGTTTTCATATTTGTTCCTAAAGGGTTAAATTAATGGCAGGATGGCAGACAATGTTTCTAGAATCTACACTAATAAAACAGATGGTGGCATTTATCATTGATGATGTCACAGAGAATCTCACGTACATGTCACAGACATGGTCACCTTATCAATCATGTTCCATAAAACAAACACAAGATTATGATCATGTCTTGCTCCACAGGAAGAACTGTGTATTCATTATATGACAAGAATAATCCTTCAAAGGTACAGAGAATGGGGTAATGATTTTCCATAAATTATTCTTTTTTAAAAAAAAGTTTGGTGTAGTAGTGAAGGCACCAGTCTAGAAACTGGGAGACTGTGAGTTCCAGTCCCACTTTAGGCATGAAAATTGGCAGTATAAATATGGGCCAGTTATTTTCTCTTGGTCCAACCTATTTCACAGGGTTGTTGTAAGGAAACTAAGAAGACGTATTAGGTATATTTGCCACCTTATTTATAAAAAATAATGTAGGCAGGATAAAAATAAATAAATATAAATAAATACACAGTCATCTATCTAGCAATCAACAATATATCTAACAATTATCAAGCCATTAGGAATAACTCTTGCACAAGTTTTCAGCATTCAGAAATTCAGATAATCTGATTAGGCACTTCACTGCCTTTTGTGCCACGTGAGATGTTGCTCTCACAACTTCATACATTAATCATTCTTTTTGGGCAGCTTGTGAGAGAAAAACATGTTTGTGCTGGCTTTATTGTTTGGTGCTTCCCTGTAACCGAAAACTTTAAAAATGTACGTGGGTGACTGGCTCTGAAAAGAGACATTTGTCAGGCATGCAGAGTGTTAATGAATTATAACATTTCAAGCTGGAGCCACAGGGCCACTTGGCTTTGCCTCACAAGCATTTTGGTGTCACTCAAATTGCTCATGTGACAGCATTTGACATGAAAGGAGACAATAGGCATTGTGGAATGCACATATTATAAAATAAAAGAGACACAGTGTGGGCAAACAAAGGCTGCTTCCTGGAACACTGTGTCACAAGCTTCCCAGGGCTATAGCCTTCTTGTCTCGATCACATGGCAGGTGCACAGAACTCAGTGTACGGCTCTCTGTAGGGGATGTACCATATCAGACTAATTCCTTGGTTCAACCTGGATGGTTCTTGCCAGGCTGGGACTGATAGACATCAGAGCTCAGCTGAAAAGTTCCATTGTGTAATTTTTCCCTGTTTATAAACCGGTAGGGAATGGGCTGTCTAGAAGAGCTCATCCCAAGGTAATGTATGCAAAACACCAAAATATATAGACACACCAGGATGTTTTCTCATGCCTAGTGAGCACCTTACAAAGGTAAAAGGACTGCCAGAAGAGATATACTTGGGAGGCAGAATCAGCACATAGCATGGAAGGAAGGAAGGAGCTGAATGTTTATGCACATATGTATATTAGAAGGGAATGGTGTTTTCTCTTTAGTTTTGCTGATATGAAGCTCAGGAAAAAGGAGACATGATGCATGTATAAAAGGAAGACAGCCTGCATATGGAAAGTTAGACACACCCTATTTAAAAGAGTACATAGTAAAATTCCCTCTTCTTTGTACCAATTAAAGGGATGATGGAGCTCTATCCTCTTTTGCGTACAGCCCTGTCTCTCTCATTTTTTTAGATCTTCTTTGTTTGTGGATGCAGAAAAAGTGTTTAGATTCCTCAGCTGGAATAAGTAGTTTGATGGTGGGTTTCTCTTTTTACATTTGAGCTTTTAAGTACTTCATTATTATATTAGAGCTATTTCTTTAAAGTTGGCTAAATATGAAGAAAAAAAATCAAGTTATTGTTTTCTTTCAAACATTGTGACATTATTAACCTTTAAATATATTCCTTTTCATCCCCTTCACAGAAAGAAAGAGAGCATAATTTTTACTTTCCTTTCTGCCAGATCTCCAATGAATTGAGCACAGAAAGACAAGATGTATTTAACCTTTCTTTTCAGCCATTTGAATCTATGACTGTGCTTTGCTACATAGTGGAAGTAATCAATGCAATTTAAGATTTTGGAATATCAAGAATAACATTGTTTTGAAAGGATTTACATTCAGTGTTACAGTATTATTGTTTACATGTTGTTTTTGATTGGAGCTGCCCAGAGTTGGTTATGACTATATAAATATTTTAAATAAATAAAATAAATAAAAACTATACATAATGTTGATAACTTTTGATCTATATGCCACATTTCTGTCCCACAACCAGTTACATAAGATTATGGGATAGCACAGTTAGCAATGTGTACAACTTGAAGCAATGGGAAAACTTTAGATTTTTTTAGCTAAAATATGAAATGCATATCTAAAATATTTCTGGCATTAGGTTGTTTTGGCTATTCCAACATAAATTGTTGTTCAGTTTATAAAAGGTCCTTAAGATACCCATTTCTAAGACTATTAAATCACCAGTTGTAATTTTAATCTTTTCTTACTTTTTCTTTATTTTAAAACATTTACATTTGCTTTTATGTTTTATTGTAAACCACTCTGACATCTCAGAGTCTGCAAATGAATACATGGATGAATGAGTCTCTCTAATTGGCAGATTTTCCTGTGCGTAAATCTTCTCAGCTGCACTGGGTCAGTCTCAGCTGTAGACAACTGCAATCTTGCTCAACTGAGATGTGGCTGACTCTCACTGGTTTGGTGAGCTTTCATTTACACAGCCCTTGAATTTGAACAGGCCATCCTGTTCATAGAATGAGACAAGGAACCATTCAGACCAGGGGTGGGATTCTACTGGTTCTGACCGGTTCGGGTGAATTGGATGTTAAATTTGCATCTGGTTTGCCAAACCAGTATTTGAACTGACTAGTTGGCCCTGTCCATTCCTCCCCTCCCAGAAGTCTCCTCGTGGGCCATTTTCGATACAGGTAAGTGCAGGGTCTGTGCAGAGGCTCTGGGAGAGGGAAAAATGGACCTTCTGGAACTCTGGAAATGGGCCTGTTTCCAGCTTCTGGAGAGCCTCCAGAGCCTGGGGGAGGCCATTTTTGCCCTCCCAGAGGCCTAACGGAAGCCTCTGAACTCTTGGGCAGGAGAAAAATGGTCCTCCCAGAAGTTTCAATAGGCCACACCTACCGTGGCCAAGCCCATCCAGCAACTGGGCAGAGAACTGGCTGATGAGATTTTTGATTCCCATCCCTTATTCAGACTTAAGTCTTGTATTTTAATGTTACTAAAATCTAACACATTGCTCCTAATTAGATCACTTCCTACCATGATTTGGTCTGTTTTGGGTGGTTCTTAATAGAAAAAAGGAAAAGGAAAGTGGGTAACTCAGAGAAAGAAACAAAAAGCAGAATAACAGAGTCGAATGGGACTTTGGAGATCTTCATCCAACCCACTGCTCAAGCAGGAGACCCTATTCCATTTCAAACAAATGGTGGTGCGGTTTCTTTTTAAAAGCCTCTAGTGATGAAGCACCCATAACTTCTGAAGGCAAACCTTTCCACTGGTTAATTATTCTCACTGTTAGGAATTTTCTCCTTAGTTCTAAGTTACTTCTATTCTTGATTAGTTTTCATCCATTGCTTCTTGCCCTGCCTTGCCCTGACTTCAGGCACTTTGGAGAATAAGTTGACCCCCTCTTCTTTGTAGCAGCCTCTTAAATATTGGAACACTACTATCATGTTGCCCGGAATCCTTCTTTTCACTCGACTACATATACTCAATTCCTGCAACCGTTCTTCAAGTTTTAGCATCCAGCTCCCTAATCATCTTTGTTGCTCCACTGTGCACTCTTTCCAGAGTCTCGGCATCTTTTTATATTGTGGTGACCAAAACAATATTCCAAGTATGGTTTTACCAAGACCTTAAAAAGTGTACTAACACTTCTTGTGATCTTGATTCTATCCCTATGTTAATGCAATCTAGGACTGCATTGTCATTTTTGGTGAGTGCAGCACAGTGTTGGCTCATATGTAAGTAAGTGACTGACCATTTACAATTTCAAGATCCCTTTCCCAGTTACTGCTATTGAACTAAGTTTCAAAATTGTCAGCTAGGTTAGTGAGAAACCTGTTCAATATCCCACTTGTGCAGAGTTTTTCTCCCAGTTGATGTCAGGGTAGTTAAAGTCCCTCATTACTCCTGTGGTGTATTTTCTACAATAATTAAGTAATTAACAAAAATCCATTACTTGGTTGGATGGTCTGTAGTATACACATATGGCAATGTCATTCTTTTTTTCTTTTATATTACCTATATGTGTTGGAAGAGGCTTTTGTCCTTAGTTTTATGCATTTCTTAATAAAGGTGTAGTGATCTCTTTCATATAATGCAACTCCACCTTCTATTTTGTTCGGTCTGTTACCCTTGAACAGATTGAATTTTTCCATCAGTACATTCTAGTTGTACTTTCCAAATATTGCAAGATTTTAAATTGCTCACATTCTGCATCCATTGTCAAGCAAATGTGATAACCACTACAGGGCTAAAATATTCATGTAACAGTATTTGCAGCATAAACTATTGGGTCAAAACTGGGGAAATGCAAGAGGGAGTTTTTTTTAAAAAATATTTTAAATCTGTTTGTTGTACTTACATATATATGCTTTTTGATATATTAAATACACACATGCATACTTTGTATACATCTTTATGTACCTATAAACAATTGGCAATTCTTTCCTCATTCAGAGAGTTATGCAGGTATGTTATCAGGGAAATTGTCTACCAGGGCACCAACAAATGCAGCCATGGGGTGAAATTCAAAATTTTCCCCTACCAGCTCTGTGGATGTGGTTGTGGACATAGCTCGGTATACTTGATTTTATAGTAATAGCAACTGGGGCTATTTTTTACCAATTCAAATTGTCCCTACCTCCTCTCCCGAGTTGGGCTAAGGTGGTTGAATTTCATCCCTGATTTGCAGCCTATCAGCTTTACAACTTAGACCAGGCAAGGAACTTGACTAGACGAGCTAATTCTATTTTATTGTAAGGTTGCATTAACAGAAACTTGCAAGTCTGAATGTACTTCTCCCCACCCACTTCTTTAGAGAGAGGATTTTTTTCCCCCTTAGCCTCTTGCTCCACCCACATTCTTGCTTTGTGCTAAGCTGCCTTTTATCTCACCATTCCCTCATTGCCCTGTCTTTCAAGGTCATTCCTCTACTTTTGACAGGTTCTTGCTACAAAATTCCAACCCAGACAGATTTTTCTTAAACCGGCTTAGAGTTTTACCACCATCAGCATGGGACAGGAGAATCTTAAGAATGCAGGGTGGAATGGGCCCTGCGTCTATCCATCTTTCTATTTCTGCAAGAAAAAGTAGTTATAGTACATTTTACATATTCTGGAAGATCAAGCCTATCATAGATACTTTCTCATATCTCTTTCAGTGACCTCATTTTATTGGCAGCAGTATAGAAATGGTTCACTGTTGCTTTTTTAATAGGATGTGTTTTGATTTATTATTTTAGCCTACAGGCCTGATAGTCCCTGAAGGTTTCTCATGCAAAGACTAACCAGGTCTGACCATGCTTAGTTTCTGAGTGTGGACAAGGTGAACCGGTGGCTTCTACCTCTGACTGAAAGGTAGGAGGGCTTTTTAAAAAAATCTGAGAAAAACAAATTGCTTTGAAATTAGGCTTTCAGGTTCAAATATTACTATGAAAAAGAAGAGAGCCAGTACATCATAGCCATCATTTTATCTTTAAACAAAAAACAAAAAATAGGCCTTGCCTAGAGATAAGAATTTTGGAACATGCTGTTTTTACAGCCTTACTCTCTGGACCTCTTTAAAAGGCTGCTAACATACTCCTTTTTATGTCAAATATATGATGGAGCTCCTTTGAATAAGGAGTGCAATTGAAGCAAAAAAACCAGATTGGACTTTTCTTTCAGAAAATGGGAATGTAGAAATTTGATAAGTACAGTGAAATAATGTGACTGTAATTACCTTTTCCTTCTTAACATGGAATGAAAATCACCTAATACCTAAAGAGATAAAAAGAATGTTATATTCTTCATCTATAGGTAAAGTTGTAATTGCTGATATACACTTTTTTGCATCTACTATTATAATCACCATCATCATTATTATTTTTCTGTTAGTTGGAAACCTTAACCCGACAATACTGAATTTTACCCTCACAATTTCAGTGACAATTGCTGGTGCTATTTATATCAAAACAGTATATTTATATGTAAATATACTGTTTGTGTGACAAATCAGTACTAAATGAACTGGATTAGAGAAGCCTGGGCTTTTTGTAACAGGCAGGAAAGTGAGTGTGCTCATGGCACAATTCTATTCATATAAGCTACCTATTTAGCATCTTGGCATAATTCTAAGATCCTGTGATCTGCATAGGAGTAGCCAAGAATGCTGGCAAATGCTATCAGAGTGGGGAGATGTTAATGATAATGAAGACAAGGCAGGAGGAAGGCAACAACAGCTTTGCTTAAAGCACTCGAAATAGGTTTCCAGAGAGACAGAAGGGTGGGAGGAGGTTACTATAGCTTATTGCTCTTCTGGCACAATGTGAGCGGATCAAAATAGAACCAGATTTCTGGAACGTGGATTTTCTTCATCTAAACATGGCCCTTTGTTCAACTTGCTGTTTCATTTAATGTCATGAAACAAAATCTATTATCATTTTAATTAGGTAGATTTTTTAAAAAATCTGACAAACATAAAGCTGAAAAGAATGGTCAGGAGAGGGTGGAAGAATGCTCTTGGAAAGGTTAGATATAGAACCTTTTGCAACCACATTAAAGTAAAACTTTTTACTGTCATCTCTGAAAATTTATGTTTTCCCATTAAGGATGTAGCCCCTTCTATCAATGAGGAATTGTATGGAGATTCTGTATATGACTTTGACAAACAGAGAGGGTTTCAAGACTACCCTTACAATTAAATAGAATGAGACAGTCACCTCTGGTAGATTTGAATTATCATGAGAATTGTTAAGCCATTTCTTTATTATCATTTTCAGGGAGAATAATAATGGCTTATTATTAGGTAATTGAGAAACAGTTCAGTTATTTCAGGTAGCAAAATGTCTTTTTTCATGGATACAGAATTTCCATTACCTTAAGGACAAAAACAAACTTTGTGTACAATAGCAAGGCCACAATCGGAAAGTATCTGGGGCTAGACCCATTTCTATTTGATTGGTTGATTATGTGCCAGCAAGTTGTTGTCAACTTGTAGGGACACATCGATAGCTTTTTGTCCATGATAATCTCTCCCTAACCTGTTCTATCAGGTCTTCCAATGCCACTGAACTGAGTCTTGCTGCTCATCTTCCTCTTCTCTTTCCTTCCACCTTTCCCAGAATTAGAGTCTTCTCCATAAAGCTAGGTCATTGCATAATGTAACTGGTTTGAATAGGTATAAGTTATACACCATATTTCCTACCTGATCACAGTCAATATGTGATATAATTCCATCTGATATAATTCCTGTATTCATAAGATAAAATTTTGCCTCTTTATTCAGAGATATTCTGATAGAAGGTCAGAAATTTTAAGAGTTGAAATGAAGGCTTCAACCTTCTGCTAGACTTCATTTTGTCTCTTGTACACCCTATCAGAATTAAAATGCAATCTAGAAAAAGAAGAAGAAATCAAATGCAGCCCCATTTTTGGACCCAAAGATTCTAGGGATCTTGAATGTACAGAGGCAAATTGAAGTCTTTCTGGACATGTTATGTACTGTATTAAAATGGTTGACTCCTAACCTCACATTCTGATTGGCTAAGAAAGCCACTATAGGGATTGGTTCACTAGGAATCAATCCTAGGAGCCGCTAAAAAGGCGGCAAAACCAAACTAATGTCATTGGCTACAAACCGGCAGGCAAGCCCCTATAAAAGGGCTGCCGCGGCTTGAGCCAATGTTCCGTTTTCACTTCTAAATCAACTAATAAAGACATTGTTGTTGGAACCCGGTCTACTTCGCGTTTTTTCCAAACGGAACACTGGCGACGAGGATGGGATCATCCTAAAACGCGAGACTGTGCACGCAGCGATAATCCAGGCTAAGATGATGGCTGGAAACAACGCACCGCCCGCACCCTTCAATCCCAATGAAGAGGATTGGGAATCTTACGTAGACCGTTTCCAAATGTATTTGGAAAGTAACGAGATGGAAGAGATCTCAGACCAGCAGAAGAGGGCTGTCTTTTTGACGCATTGTGGGCCGACGATTTTCAAAATGGCCAAGGCATTAGTGAAGCCCAGAGACGTGAAGCAAATGACTTGGCCCGAACTGCAACGAATACTGAAGGCTCACTACGCACCAGTAGTATCAAACCTCATCATAAGACACGAATTTTACCGAATAGATCAGAAAGAAGGCGAGACTATTGCCAATTTCATGGCAGTCCTCCAACAACTAGGGGGAGCATGCGAGTTCCTGAACTTAGACAAAGCGATGCGAGATTGGATAGTATTGGATTTAAGAGACTCTAACTTACAAAGCAAACTGCTTAACAAGCCCAATATAACCGTAGCCGAAGCCATCGCTGAAGCTTCAGCCGCTGAAGCCGCAAAGAAATCGGCTGTCAAAATGAAGCAGATGAACACGAACAACGACGAAACATGTTTAATAAAAGGGAAGAAACAAATTCCAACCACTACACACCACGAAGATTTTGACGAGACGTCAGAATCTGAAGAAGAAGACGATGAGGTGCACTGCCTATACGCCAACAAAAAAGGGCGCAAAAAAAGAAATTGGCGGGAATGCACAGGCTGCGGAGGAAACCATCCTCGAGCCGACTGCAGATTCCTTGATGCCATCTCCCGAGCTTGTAAAAAAAGGGGGCACATTGAGAAGGTCTGCAGAAATAAAAAAAACTACAGCCCAAACAGACGCAGCAACTCTCCACCACAAACCAAGCCAAAACAAACTGAGAGAAAGTGGCAACGAAACAAACGAGCCAATAACCGGGAGAAAACACACCAGACTTTCACTATCGGGAGCGCGCAGACGGAAAGCGGCAAGAAAGTCAAAATAACAGTGAAAATCGAAGGAAACCCCTGCGAAATGGAGGTAGACTCAGGGTCTTTTTTGTCAATGGTGTCATGGGACAAAATCAAACAACTGGTCCCTAACATCAACCCAAAAAAGCTCCAGAAGCAGCAATTAACCCTAAAGGACTACCAAGGGAATTGAATCCCTGTGGTAGGTTTTGGACATTTCCGAGTCACCTACAAACACCATGATGAAGTACTTCCATTGACAATAGTTGACCAAGACCGCCCAAGCCTCCTGGGCATCGAATGGTTCACACCATTAGGGATCGGAATGACTGGACTAGACCGGGTGGCCGCAACCGACTGGGAAGAAAACCTGATCCACGAATTCCAGGACGTTTTCGACGGCTCACTAGGCAGGTACCAGGGGACCCCAATTTCCTTTAGCTTAGACCCCCAGGTAGCCCCTAGAAGGCTAAAAGCCAGACGAGTTCCTTTTGCACTAAAGCCAAAAATAGAGGAACAACTAAACAAATTGGTTGACCAAGGGGTTTTGGAACCTGTTGACCATGCCAGATGGGAGACTCCTATTGTAACACCAGTTAAACCTGATGGGTCGGTTCGAATCTGCAGTGACTACAAGGCTACCCTGAACCATGCATTGCAACAAAGCGCATACCCGGTGCCAGTCGTACAACACTTGTTACACTCACTTGAGGGAGGAAAAGTTTTCGCTAAATTAGATTTAGCACAAGCTTACCAACAGCTTCCAGTAGACCCCCTAACAGCGGAAGCACAAACAATAGTGACCCATAAAGGAGCGTTCAAGTGTAACAGACTCCAGTTTGGAGTAAGTGTGGCCCCAAGAGTGTTCCAAAGCCTCATGGAATGCCTACTGAATGGAATACAAGGGGTCATGCCATATTTTGACGATGTCCTAATTTCGGCCAAAAATACAAACCAATTAGAAAAAAGACTGAGAAACGTAGTAACAAAATTTAGAGAATCTGGCCTGAAAGTAAAGAAAGAAAAATGCTGTCTAAGGACGGATCGCGTCGAATTTTTGGGTTATTTAATAGACGGAGAGGGTATACACCCTACTGAAAAAAAAGTCAAAGCCATTAAAGACCCACCACGATCAAGAAACACAACCGAGTTGCAAGCATTTTTGGGACTAATAAACTTTTATAACGTATTCCTTCCCCACAAAGCAACAATAGCGTTACACCATTTACTGGATAAGAAAACAAATTGGACTTGGGGTCATAGAGAGCAAGAAGCTTTTCAACAAATAAAAAATTTATTAACATCAAACACTGTACTTATCCAGTTTAGCAACACACTGCCATTGACAGTGACCTGCGACGCCTCGCCATTCGGAGTCAGTGCCATCCTGAGCCACCAATTGCCAGATGGAAGAGAGGCACCCGTCGCCTATTATTCAAAGACTCTGTCTAAAACAGAACGTAACTATAGTCAACTAGACAGAGAAGCCCTAGCAATCGTCGCTGGAGTAAAACGCTTCCACGAATATTTATATGGAAGGACATTTTCAATAGTAACGGATCATAAACTGTTACTAGGAATTTTGGCGGGAAACAAGCCTACACCGAACATTTTGTCCCCGAGAATGACCAGATGGTCAGAATTCCTGGCAGCCTACTCGTATACATTAATGCATCGACCCGGGAAGCAAATCTCCCATGCAGATGCATTAAGCAGATCGCCGCTACCAACAATGGAAGAAGACCCGGCACCAACGATGACCACCCTAAAGATTGAGACATGCCCCGAGCTACCAATATCCGCCAACGACGTCGCCAGAGCCACAGCGAAAGACCCAGTGACTGCCCACATACTAAACTGGGTAGGTAAAGGCTGGCCAGAAAATCAAAAAACTGAACACTTTAAACCTTTCCGGACCAGACAGACTGAACTCTCTATCCAAAAGGATTGTGTATTGTGGGGTGATCGGGTAGTCATCCCTTCTAAATTACAAACCAGGGTACTGGGTATGCTTCACGAAGGCCACCCTGGTATTGTTAAAATGAAAAGCCTTGCTAGAAGCTATGTCTGGTGGCCGGGTATAGATAGGGACATCGAATACTGGGTAAATTCTTGCAACAAATGCCAAAAAACCAGACCCTCCCCACCACAAGCACCCATAAGGGAGTGGGAAACCCCAAGGGGCCCCTGGTCTCGAATCCACATTGATTTTGCGGGACCTACTAAAGGGAATACTTTCTTAATTGTCGTGGATGCATACTCAAATTGGCTGGAAGTTGTAGTTATGCCATCCACGACAACGGAAATGGTCATTAAACAACTTGACAAACTATTCGCAACCCATGGACTACCAGACGTCCTAGTGTCCGACAACGGGCCACAATTGACAAGCATCCAATTCGAACAACACCTAGCCTCCCTGGGGATACACCATGCTCTAACCGCGCTGGCTCACCCGGCCGCAAATGGTAGAGCAGAGAGAACGGTCAGGTTTACCAAGGAGGGTTTAAAAAGATTGGACAATGGGGATATCCAAGATAGAATTAACCGCCTACTCACCCTCCAACATATCACACCCAGTACCATTACCAACAAAAGCCCAGCGGAACTATTAATGGGAAGGAAACTCAGGTCACAACTAGACAGGTTGCACCCAAATTACACACCAGAAAGACCCCCCGATTCCTCCACCCGCTCCAGAACATTTGAAATAGGCGACCTAGTCTATGCAAAAAATTTCACCGGGGACCCCTTATGGCTTCCAGGCACAATAACCAAAATCACAGGCCCCCGGTCCTACCGACTAACCGTGGACAATGGCAGGGAATGGAAGCGGCACATAGACCAGCTTCTATCCCGATACATAGAAAGGAACACGAACGCTCAACCAGAAACAATAAAAAACGATGAAAAACAAACCAACGAGGGGGGGGAATTCAAAGAAACAATAAAGAACCGTTTGAAATAAACCTAGAATATTACAAAAAACAAAAAGAACAAAATAGAGACTTACAGTTAGAGGAAACTTGCGGGAAGCATCCAAGCGAAGGGGCCAGCCAGGCCAGCTCGACCTGCCCAGAAAAACCAGGAGGGAGCGGCAAGACCGCTGACCTGAGAAACTCAGGCGGCAGCAAAATGACTGACTCACCTTTCCAGGTGGTTCCATGGAGAAGAGACGGAGACACAGCAAACCCCTCCGAACCGGTCGAAGTCGCCAGCAACAATGAACCGCGCAGGTCCAATAGAACCAGGAAAATCCCCACCTACCTGCGCGACTACGTCACCTCGTAAGGACCAAACCAAGAGGGGAGGGGTGTACTGTATTAAAATGGTTGACTCCTAACCTCACATTCTGATTGGCTAAGAAAGCCACTATAGGGATTGGTTCACTAGGAACCAATCCTAGGAGCCGCTAAAAAGGCGGCAAAACCAAACTAATGTCATTGGCTACAAGCCGGTAGGCAAGCCCCTATAAAAGGGCTGCCGCGGCTTGAGCCAATGTTCCGTTTTCACTTGTAAATCAACTAATAAAGACATTGTTGTTGGAACCCGGTCTACCTTGCGTTTTTTCCAAACGTAACAGGTTAGATAAATTATTTTTTGTTTTAATATTTAAAATTGGGCCAGGTAAAATATTTCTGAGCTATAAGCAGTATTACAGAGGTAATGAGTTGCCCATTGTCTGGATCAGCAGGTTTGGAAAACTAGTTTGAATACATTTTAAAGAAACTATAAGGCTTGGGAACATTTCTAGAAAGTCATTTTTTTCCTTGTAATCTTGATAAAAATTTGCCCTTTACCTTTGACTTTCTTCCAAGAACTATGCAGGCAATGCTTGGACCTCACGCATGTAAACAACAAACATTTGCTATAGTAAGATACAACCAAAATGTTAAGTTAAACCTAAGAGACCAACAAAGGACTGGTTCCTACATGAGTTCTACAAACACCAAAAAGAGTCTCGGCAATTTAAGAACTAATGGAGCCTTCTTTCACCTCATGCTCTACAGATATTTCAGAATTCACTTGCATCACAGGTATGATAAATGAGAACATAGCAGGCCATGATTGTATATCAATCTAAGATTTGGTCTGCTGTTTCTTCTTGATACATATTTCACCATTAACTGGGTTTAGTAGTGGGATTTAAAAATTTTTACTACCAGTTCTGTGGGCATGGCTTGGTGAGCGTGGCTTGGTGGGCATGGCAGGGGAAGGATACTGTAAAATCTCCATTCCGCCCCCTCCCCACCCCTGGGGGAAGATTACTGCAAAATCCCATTCCCTCCCCACCCCACTGACCTGCTTTCCAGCTCCGTTCTCCTGTGCAGGGCAAAAAAAAAAAAAAAAGACCCAGCCAATCAGCTGGGACTTGGAAGGCAGAGAATAGATGGGGCGGGGCCAGTCAGAGATGGTATTTGCCGGTTCTCCAAACTACTCAAAATTTCCTCTACCAATTCTCCAGCACTGGTCAGAACCCGATGAATACCACCTCTGACTGGGTTCCCATCTAATGTTAGGCCACTCACAAGCTTAAATAACCATAACACCTGCTTATAAAAGCACAGGTTAAAACTCACAGAGACTGCCGTCATACAGCATGCTGATTGAAAAAAAAAAATAAGTCTTGTATTTGAGTGCAATCTTCTATGAATGTATCATTACCATCACATCCACATGCAATGCCTGGCTGCTCTAAAGAGAAGGATCAGTTGCTTGAATCAGAAAGGAGAGCAGGGAATTTCGAATCAGAGAATTAGCAGAGCTTGGAAGTTCCTCTGTAGTCATGGCTATCCCATGACAGATGGAAAATTGCTCATAAAATTGAGCCTGCTACCTGTTCCTGAGGCCTTTTTACTGCCAGTTGGTTTCCACTAACAGGAAAACTTTCCTAAAATTTAGACAAAGATTTCTAAGCTAAAGCTGTTCTTTCAAAAGCTGTTTGAAATTGTTTTATTTTCTGTGAAATCAAGTGTAGGGTTTTTTTGGTTTGTTTTTTGCTGGGGTTTAGTTTTTTTAGGGACAGCTTTTCAAATATAACTCCTTAATATTGTTTCCTCCAGAAGTAAAATACTGAATTCCTTCTTCCACATTATCCTTGATTTTTGTGTGACAATGGGCTGTGATCATATCTGTATTGGAGGCTTCTGACCTGCAATAGATTAAGTAACCTGATCGCAGGGGATTTTTTTTTTTTTTTTTGCTGTGAGGGCGTTAATAAAATATTTATTTTAGTGGCCTGCAGTTTGGAATGAAAACCTGTAGGCAACATCCCACCAGAAAATATTTATTTACCCCCAAAAGTGTATAAGGTAGCTCCCTGCCACAAGAAGCTTAAAATAACATTAAAAAAAAACTTCTATGACACTTTGCAGGCTAAGTTTATTTTAAGCTTGAGGTATTCTAAGCAAATGTATTTTTTCTAAGCAATTTGTCACCATAAATAACAGAGATGCAAAACAAATGTACAGTAGATTAACTATGGCATATGAATATGCTTATTGTTCCTGGCACTTATGAAACAGGGCACTTCTCTGTTTCTCAGCTCACTGTTGCAAAATTGAGGATGCTTTTCACACTCTTATGATTAAGTTTCACAACTTACCTTACATGTATATTATTTGTAGAAATAGAAACAGCCATGCAGACAAACATTTTTCTCCTGCAACTGTTAACCTGGATGATCAGTGCGATCTTAAAAAGTAAGTAGCAGTGCTCTGGTTTAGTCACAAATATTCCCTTTCTTTTTATTTAAAGAATTCAAGGTCTACTTTCCCCATATGGTCTTCCTGTAGATTTCTGGACTGCCATAAATTGATGGTGGCTGGAATTTCTGAGAAAAGCAGTCTTGAGACATAGGAAGTGGCCTACTTATTGTATTTTTGGAAAACTGTTGTTGAGTTCTAAAATGACTCCAGAAATATATTATTTCAGGATGTGTAAATATAAGATTCCACTTTTTTTCAAAATTTCAATCAAGAGTTGATCTATAAATTTAATTTGAATAGCTGAATCCCCTTTGAATTATAGCATTAAATTGTCCTTGAAAGCACCAGAATCTCATCAAATTTCTGAACTGTTTTTGAATCTCTATGACGGCATATGATGAGACACAATTTATTCAGTGCCCTGAATCAATTCAAAGAATTAATTTATGGAGATGATTCAACTGAATCTCCTTCAAACTGAATTACCGTATATTCTCGCATATAAGCCGATCTTGCATATAAGCCGACCCTTAAAAAACTGCCCCAAAATGAGGCATTTTGCAAAAACTCGCATATAGAGGGAAAAATACAGAGGGAAAAGTCGGCAGGGCAAAAGTTGCGGCTCATCGTCCATCCAGGGAGAAAGGCTTCAAAGGTCCAGGCGAGGGCTGCAAAGGCCATGTGAGGGCTGCAAAGGTCCAGGGAGAAAGGCTGCAAAGGTCCAGGTGAGGGCTGCAAAGGTCCAGGTGAGGGCTGCAGCAACAACTTAGCATGGCGATTTGCTCCAGCAAATCAGATTTATGCGCATATAAGCCGACCCCCAAATTTTTGAAAAAAAAAAAAAGCGTTCTAAAGTCGGCTTATATGCGAGTATATATGATATCTGTTCAACGTTTTGAGCATCCCAATTCCATATTCTGAAATTCTAGTCCAGCCTCATCTGTTATATGCTGAGTATAGGAACATTATTTTTCATGCAAGAACATTCAATTGCATGTGTTCCAAATTGTACCATAATCTGCAGAAAAAGAAGACAATTCCAAGGGTAAAACGTGTTTAGCATTGGAGTGGGTAGTAATGAGAAATTCACATCACACTTTAAGTAAGTACTAGATGGCACCATTCAAATTATCTTGTTAATCTTAAGAACCTTACAAAACACATTAAAATGTGATTGCAGCACAGTGGAATTTTTTTTTATAACAACATGGTCTTCCCAGACACTATCATCACTCTCATAATTTATTGCAAATGCCTTTGTTAAAATGGAGTGCTTCATCTATTAACATTCCTAGGTTGAGCCAAAGATGGCCCTAATGTCTGTTTTTTAAAATATGTCCAATAAAGAGAAAGTTTTGCACAGAATTTCCCCTCTGTGTGTTGTCATTTCTCAACTGGACACAAATTATGCTGCTTTCATTCTCTATGCTAAGATTTTATTCCTTAGCATCTGGCAGACACATGAAATATGGTAGCTTTTTAGGTTTAAATATTGCATTATAAAATCATCTACCTTAGCTTAGATTATTTTCATGAAATAGTAACAAAACTCTTTTTTTTCTCCAGTTTTTAATTATTGGAAAATTGAAATGTATTTATGAATATACTGGTAAATATATCATGTTATATTCCATTGTGCATCTGACAGATCTCACAATGCACATTTAGAGCACAGTAACGCATTGCCTGTTTGCTGTATTTATTTAAAACTATTTTACATATTCAATTTCTATAGCTGCCCATATCAGTCAATGACTTTTTCACTGTTAGCACATTTTTGTTACTTGCTTTTAAGAATGTTACATGAAATGTGAACATTCAGACCTTAGTATGTACAGGAAAGGTTTCAATGATGAACAGATACTGAGTTCCTTATTTATTCTTTTTATCAAGGGCATAGAGTTTCTTTTCATGTAACAATTTCCAGAGGGGAAACCTGTTATTCGTCAGAGCAGAAATAGCCATTGTGAAGTAAGTGAAAGAGTGTTTAGTGGGGCTGAAGTAACCTGTTAGTAATTTGGGGAGAGTGCCATATTTTTTTTCACAGATAAGTGTCCAGGTATTTGTGGACAAAGAACTTGTGGTTTCTTCTTTTTCCTGTAACCATAATGAATCTCATGGCAGAATTTCAAGGGCAGGACAACAAAGAGAAACTGATTCTTTTGGGGAAAAAACTAAAACAAAAGATTAGAGTTTGTCATTGTTAAGGATAAGGTTCTTTGGGGTAAAAAACAACAACAGTTTCCTCAGGAAATCCATTTTCAAGTCATCTCAATCCTGTTCTGAATAATGAAAGTAACTTCCATCATCTTAATGGAATTTCTCTGCCTATTAATCAATAGTTCTCTACCCACCTTTTGTTGTATTTAAATTAAATCAATCTTCAATCAAAACCAGAGCATTTATTCCCTCCCCGCACTTCTCCTTTAAATTTTTGTCCCTATTATTAATCCTGTGAGGTAGTTCAGACAAGAAACACAACCAGAAGCCCTAGCTATAACTTTATTGTAAGATTACATTTACAGATTCTTGCAAGATTGAAAAGATCTTCCCCCTCTCTCTTTTTATTCTATAGGAAACTAGAGTCCCTTCTGAAATGTTTCCTACATCATCTTCTTTCTAAACCACTCAGTGAGCTAAGTAAGATACTTTTTGCACACTGGTTTTCCTGACTATGGTTCTCCCTCCTGTCTCCCAAGGTGATTCACATTATTTCACCTGGATCAGTAAATGGTTTTTTTCACATTCTTACAGTTCAATTGTTGTTGTTTTTGTCAGATATCCATTTATGTGGCATACATTTTAGAACATTTGGTATGATTATAACTCCTGAATTTTGTATGACTTTAGGATTGGACTTGGAACTAACTGTTTTAGTTGAATATTAAAAATTGAATAAATGAGCGGCATGGTGGCCTAGTGGTGAAGATCCTCACCTCCCACTCGAAAGGCTGAGAAGTCAATCCTAGATAGTGGCAGATGTTACTCTCCTTGGGAACAGAGAAAAAAAATTACTGTGCACTCCACATGGAATCAAGGATAGCATCCGGCCAGTAAGTGCTTAGTCACTACAATTCTTGCCTGAATTAAGAGATTATAGAATCATATAAAAGTTATTAAAAATTAAATAAATGTCATAAATCTCTCAAATAAGCAAAAGCAATCCCCCTTTTCCCTTTATATCTTATTTTCACAGAATCTAGAATGATTCGGACTACCAGTTACTAGAGTAGAAAGATTTGCTATATTTTGTACATCCAAAAAAATCCATGCAAAGAGCTTCTTGACAGCAACTCCATACATTTCTCTCTACCTATATGGTCACATTAATATAAAGCACTGTAGCAATACAATCTCCACATACTTCATTCAGAGTTTAATATCCACTGTTGCTTCTAATGCAGCCTCCAAACAAAATAGGCTCTTCAGGATAGGTTTAATGTTTTGGAGTGAATGTACATGCTAAGCTGGGAGATGTTTAAAAGTAACATGCATCATGCTTCATATTTCAAAATGTGATTCATCAGCTCTGCTTGCTCATGTTACTGAATGATACTCAGGTTGTATGCCCCAAAATTCTACCCTCACAACTTCATTTGATTCAGAAGAGTCCAAGCTGGGAAATATTGCTTTTGATACACCTAACAAATTCCATGAATTGCTGGGAGGCAGTGTTGTAGACAGCCAAGAGGAAAGTTAGTCTCAAGAAAAACCTAGCAGACATCTGAAGCTGATGAAGCTGGTGAATGTGCAAAGCAGCTGGCAGCATCAGGCAATGAAAAGATAGCTCCAAGACCTTCTTCCAGCCTTAGAGCACATCACAGAACACCAAGCAGTGCAAAGCATTCCCACCCTTGATTGCCTAAACTTGCAGTACGTACTGTTACTATTCAAGAGCAACCCTCCATTGGAAACAACCATTCTGCTTGCTAGATCTCTGTGCATTTGTCTCCTGAACTCATTGCCTAAGAAAACTCTATCCTTTGGAACCCAAATTGGCTGACAACCTACATTTGGGCTCTTTGAATTGTGATCCAATTATCTTTGTGAGTTCCCAACTTGGATTCTTACTTTTGGGACCTTTGAGGCATGTTCCCAAGGAAATGGTGGTACTTGAACACACAGCTTGTTTGTTTTTGCATGTAATTGCACCGACCTGAAGTAAAGTCTTGCAAATGAATTCTTTTATGAGCAAACAGGGTAACTGATGTGTGTCTCTTCAATTCCCTTTGATATATCCATACCGTCCAATGGGAAGGATCACAATGGGATGGAAACCACATCACTCATGTGGCTGGGGTTACTTTTGTTTTTTAAACTTGGTACTGTATCCCTAATTTAGATTATTCCATTACAGCTTTCATCTGTTTCCCATCATTCTTTTTCTTTTTTGAAATCAAACTTTTAATCTTTTTTATTTTTCCATCATCGCAGGGTAATCACACAGAGAGGAAATATAATATTAAATTATTCACAGTTTCATTTGATTCTCCTTTTTCCCCACTTGGACATGGAAGTGACTGTCCATTCATTGATGGAAGACTGTTTCAGGGGAATCAAAAAGGGGGTTTCAAGGAATATAAAAAGAGGGCATGAGGTCCACATGTGGTTTTGGGCACAAGTTACCTATTCATAACCTTAGATTATAGCCATCTGAAACATATGTTGTGTGAGTTGGTTTTCATTAAGAACAATGCAAAGGAGCAATACAAACCCCTCCTCTGTATCACTGAGATTCTGAGTGATCCTCATATTTGGTTCTGCCTCCCCCTCTTCTCCCCATATTTATGGAATGGACAAATCATGTATAAAGCTAATCTTAAACTATTAACCAAGACTTATTATGGTTTTTGTGCTTCTTGTGAATTCTTCTGCATCTTGTAAATGCCAAGTTGGCCACTGTTCCTCATTAGCCCATCAACTTGTGGCAGCCATTCCAAGCAAACTTTATAATAAATGGAATGACTATCTGATAGATAAATTAAATTCTTTGTTTAAACTTGCTGTAATATTTGCATTCAATGTATTTATCTAGAAATGATTGAGGTGTATTTTGGTGTTTTTTTTTTTTGGCATCAGATTGGATCCTATTGGCATCAATTTCCTTAAAATTACATTACTGTTTACAAAGCATTACTTTATACCTTTCATTTCATTCTGATATTTGTTTATCTCTTGCCATTGAGACTACTTTTTATGTGTGAACCTCCTATTTTTTATGTATTGAAAAAACTGTTTTTCTGGTTCTTCCCAGGCACTGTTTATTTTGTAAGGACAAAGGGGCATTGAACAAATGCTGGCTGGCACACAGGACTGAATAATGTTGAACTGGAGTTTATGAAACTCCTGGTCTCAGACTTACAACACAAAAATTAGACAATTTTCTTTGATTTTACCTTTCCCAACTCTTGCATTGGTAATATGCCCCCTCATGAAATCTTCTGAAGAACTTGAAAACTTACCATTTCTTGTCATTTTGTTTGAATTCAATAAAGATATTATCCAGGTTGGGGGTTTTCTGCTGATAAATCAGCATGGCTACTATTTTTTAAAACATCTTCAATTGTTATATATAGGGGGAAAACACTCACAATCAAGTGTATATTTTGACTGTTAAAAATATGGAGAATTCCTAAGTACTTCTTGAGTTTGGTTTGTAACTATTAAATACAGTTAATACAGCACTTATCTTATATCTGCTTTGAAGAGCACACTTATAAAATGTAATAGCAAAATAATATTGTTGATAGAGCCTTGCTGAGTTTTCTTTCTCTATTTTGACACCATAAAAATATTTTGGATTTCAGTTCTAACAATCCAGGATCAAAAATATTTCACGTCTCTGACAATCTTCTTATACATTTCATTAAAGGTGAGAATAATTTCTGTAATATTTGTGCCTTGGATATTTGGATTTGTGTCTTGGATTTAATGTACTGACATTTATCATTTGACAGTATTTATAAATTTTGCAATGGAAGCACATAAACAAAGTGTAATCAAACATGTGCGTGTGCATTTCACAACATTTAAAAGACTACAGATTCCCTACTCCTATGCTGTATACATTTAGGATTCAACAGGACATATTTCTTAGAATAAGAAATTCTAAGTGGACTTCTGAAGCCACAAAGCCAGAGGTGGTATTCAGTAGGTTCTGACCAGTTCTGGAGACCCGACAGTGGAAATTTTGAGTAATTTGGAGAACCAGCAAATACCACCTCTGATTGGAGATTTTACAGTATCCTTCCTCTGCCACACCCACCAAACCACACCCACAGAACCAGTAGTAAAAAATAAATAAATCCTACCACTGCACAAAGCCCATATTAATTGATATATTGCATAATAGGAAAGGGGAATAACTAAAATCAACAATTTGCTTAGCACACTAAGAAAACTGCCACTTCAAACAATCACCAGTCTTGCTTTGAAAAAAGATAGTTAATTTTTTCTGTCTTTAAACAGGCACTGCTAATAAATGCTTCTTGTTCTGACCCAGGCTTTGTCAAACTTAATACAACAAGAACTGAATTTTAAAGTAAAAACTTTTTTTAATGCAACACTGGGAATTACTTGCATTCCCAATCAAAACTCATTATACACAATTCCTTCAAATAAGAGCATGCTTTTCAGTGCTGTAGAATGCTGCCAAGAAATAGAAGTCCAATAAAGGCTAGCAATAATCAACCCCAAAACCTAGAAAAAAAACTGACCAGGGTACAGAGCTTCATGAAAGACTGAGAGATTACTGAACTGCTTTGCTTCCTGCAAAGCTCTTCATCATTGAGGACTGACTTTTATCCCTTATGGGAGGGGCAATGACCTCCCAGCCTTACTCCTGAGTCACCCCTTCTGCTTCAGCTGCTCTCGCCTTCTAGCAGCTTGCGTACACGCGCACTGGGAACAGGCTCCTCAGGGTCCTCTGCTTCACTGCTGCCAGACTCCAAAAGCTCCAAAGACAGCACCCCACTCTCAGATGGTCCTGGCCCCATCCCTGCATTGGATGCAGGACCCTCATCCAAGTCCTTGCCAGATTCCCTGACTGGTTCCCTTTTCATCTTTACTGTCCGATACCTCTGCCATCCACACCAGCTGCCGGTGAACCACCACACTTCTGTCACACATTATTTGACTCTGGATAATACAGTCAGAATCTTGGCCTCTCTCATAAATCTGTTTTGAAAAATATCAAGCCACCCATGCAGCTTGTATTTATCTAATCAAACACCATTCAAGCCTGTGATCCTGCTGAGATTTAACAGGGAGACTAATCTCTGTGTACCTCATCTCAGATGAAAACTACCAAATTGAATTGGCCTTTTTCCAGGTAAGTCTGTTTCACACTGCAGCCTTAGGCATGTGAGAGCAATCTGAAAAGCTTTTGATAAATTTCTGAATATGCTATTCAGCTCTTCTATTCTTCAGGCAGTCTCTATGCTCAGAGCACCGGGACAATCTAATTTACAGCTATAATTCACCTGAGAGTAGAGTATTGAGGTATTGATGTAGTTATATTTGATTATGTGCCACAAAGTGCATGTCAACATCCACCCATCATGCTATAGGTCATCCTTCTTCCCCTCTTTTCTTCCATTCTTCTCAGCATTGCCATAATAATGTGTCCTAAATATGATAATGTGAACCCAATAACTTGTGCCTTAACTGAAATCTTTGGGCTGATTTATTATGCTTATTTGTTTGTTTTCTTGTTAGAAATAGAAAGTTGCCATTGCTAAACCAGGTAGATAATCAGGATTAAGTGTCTGCAAATCAGGGGTGAAATCGGGAGAAGTGATAGAGATGATTTCAATCAGTAAAAAATCACCCCTGGTTGCTATTACTATTATACCAAGTATTCCAAGCCACACCCACAGCCACGCCCACAAAGCCGGTATGGGAAAAAATTGAATTTCACCCCTGCTGCAAACGCCAAATCACCACAACCATATGCCATGTACATCAGCAGCCACTGCACTCCAACAGAAATGTTTTGAGAAAAGTGCATCCTTTAGTTTTACTAATACTGGGATTGCATTATTGCTTATGAAAATGTATGGGATTTTTTTTTCTACCAAAAGTGTTTTATCATTATGGCTATCTGCTTAAATTAATTGGTTCTAGCATTTATTGTTCAACGAGAGTAAAAAATATTTTAACTAAAAATCAAGCATGTGTATTTTTGAATCAACTCTTTTACTAATAATACATGGATTTTAAAAACTCAATTTTAGCCAAGGCAACACAAGACATTTTAAAAATTTGGTGGTTGCAAAATTTAATTCTTATACAAGTTTATTTTATCTACAGTCCCTCTAAATAAAGGTAAACATCCCTGCATTTCCAGGTCTCAAACTTGTTTCTCTATTTTGAGTAAGTTACCTCAAAGAAAACAAAATGTCCTTTGTGGATTAATAAAAGATGGTTCTGTGTTAAAAGTTGGATTATTACTTGGGTGATCTCCAAACCCAATATTTAAGTGATTTCCACTAGTTTCTTTAAAACATAATCAAAAAGTAATTTCTTGAACAGACTTGCCTTTGCTCTGCACTTTATTATGTAGGACTTGAAATTGTGCAGTTCTATATAATTTAAGATTCATCACAGACACTATTCTTATTCATGCAAGGTCCAAAGTATGTTTTCCGGATCATTTTTGGAGTGTGCACAGCCTTAATAATTTTGTGATGATACTTTGGCATGAACAGAGACAAAGCATGCAAAAAAATAATCATCATGTTGGTTTCTTGCAGGCAAAAGTAAATGAAGCTTGCTAAATATGTGCCTTTCCAAGAAATAAGGCACAACACTAATGTTCTTAATGAAGTGCAGAGGAACAGCACAATCTAACAGAACAGCCTGAAATTGCACATAATTCTTTCCTTCACCTCCCAAAGAATAATAAACGCTTTTGGAAGAAGACTGAAAATTCCAGGAAAGCAGGAAATCAAACAGACAGTTGGTATCTTATATTTATTTTTTATTGTTTGTTAAATAATGAATTATTTTAAAGAAAAATTTAACTGTTCAAAAATTTAGGGGGGGGAAGTGTTTTCTCCCAATAGGGTTAAACAAATTTGAAATAATATAGGAAATCTTTTTAATATAAATTATGACAGTTTGTAGAGATTAAGGAAAAACAGAAGCATGACAACTGCAGAGAACACTCAAGTTAGAGTGCAAATGGACAATAAGATTATTATAATAGTAAAGGAATTCACTTTCCTAGGCTTTAGGAACATGAATTCCTTTACCCCATTGACCAAAGTGGTGACTACAGAGGTGGTATTCAGCAGGTTCTGACCAGTTCTGGAGAACCGGTAGCAGACATTTTGAGTAGTTCGGAGAACTGACAAATACCACCTCTGGCTGGAGATTTTACAGTATCCTTCTTCTGCCATGTCCACCAAGCCATGTCCACAGAACCGGTAATAAAAAAATTTGAATCCCACTACTGATACAGCCCTGAGAACAAAAAGTATATAGCACTTGGAACAATTGCAGTGTCTGGCATAAATAACATCTGGAAGAGCAAAGACATCAGCCTCATAACCAAATGTAACTTAGTTAATGCAGCAATTTTTTCCAATTGCTACTTATGGATGCAAAACTTAGACTCTGAAAAAGGCAAATAACAGAAAGGTGGATGCAAACTGGGGTGCTGGAGGTGACTATTATGGATCCCATGGACTGCAAAAATAAAAAACAAACATGTTCTAGACCGAAACTCACCAAACACATCACCTAAAGCCAAGATCACCAACAGAGATTGTCGTACTTTGGTCATGTTTTGAGAGCTGACTCACTCAAAAAATCAATCATGCTGGGAGTGATTAGAGGACAAAGGAGAAGGGCCACTCCACTAGCTGGACACTATAAAATATGACATTGAGATGACCATGGCAAATCTGAAGGAGACAGTGTAAGTCAGAGAGGCATGGAGAGTCCTGTTCCATAGAATGGCTGAGGGTCAAATAGGACTGAATGGCTGATGACAGTGACAAAATGGTAGTTGATGTACAGCAAACTCTCACTGACCTCGCAAAAGTGTAAACTATGCTTTGAAATATCCTTAAATACTTCAGTGAAAACTGAAACTGATTATCCAAGGCTACAATGGAATTCAGATCTGAGGAAGATTTGATATGAAAAATGCATCTATGAGAAAACATTGAGTGAACAAAACTGAGCAGGACTGTGTACTACAGTCCACTGCATGGCTCCCAACCTATGAGGGGGAATTGGAATGTGACCCTCTCCCAGTCTTGGCCTACCTTACAAGACTGTAGCAATAACATAAGCAAATCTTTGTGCCATCTTAAGTTCCTCACATGGAAGACAGATACAACTGTAATAAGCTGAGAGAGTAGAATGTACACATTTTTATTCTAAATGTTTTCCTTTCCCAGCTCTCTTTTCCACTACTTTTTACAAATAGGTGAGGAAGATACAGATATTTTATTACAGACAAGCAAGAGGGAAATTCTAGACAGTAACACTGTTTTTTGTTTGTTTGATATGTCAGTCAGTCAGCCAAGCAGCCAGCCTGTCACCAGCCAAGCCAACAGTCCAGGGCATTTGTTTTATTTATTGCTTAGTAAGACAGGGTGCCGGGCTGATACCAGTGGCTGACTGAGTCAGCAACTGCCACAAATTACAGAATAGCTATGAGAGGGAACAAAGAAAAGTTCAGGATTTTGGCAACAGGAAAGCTGCCTCTCTATTTGCAATTTGGAAGATGAAGCTAAACAGATGCAAAATTATTCCTTTCTCTGCCTTTTCTTTTCAAGAGAGTATTCATATGGCACGAGCAAAATGCATTCAAGGCTCCTAAGGAAAGGAGTTAGTTATTCTGGTTACTTTATTTAGAACCTACTCACATTTCCATTGAAATAGAGGAATTACTAAAAACTGAAGAACTGAGCTTCTTGTTGGGTTAATCTATTTAACATGACCAAATGATATGGACTGATAGATTGGCTGAAGTTTTGAGAAATGAAGAGATCAAAATTTTCGGAGATTCCAAAATTCAAATTGATAAGTCCTTGAAACCTACTAGATCAGACTACTTCTAAAGGTATAAGGAAAAAAGGAAGTCTGTCCATTGATGTGGCAATACCTGAAGTTAGTCAGATTAATGAAATGTTTTTCAAGAGAGAAAATAACAAAATATTGAGATTTACAAATTATTGGGGGAAATCAGAACTAATACCTACTGAAATTTGAATTTTGGTGTACTGTCATATTTTAAACTACGTATCAAACTCCCTTAATTTTGGGGAAAAAATCCTATTTAGAACAGCTTACATGATATGGCATTGCCGTCATAACTCTTAGGTCCTTGACTGTGACCTGAATCATGTTGACAACACTGTAGTCAACACTAATGGACCCAGCCCATTAGATTGTGATATTCATTTAGGCAATTATAAGATGCATTTATACTCCCTTTTAATGCATTACATACATATCAATTAGCAGTTACATATACTGTAAAAATGGTTCAGATATTTTATAGGATAAAGTTTTGGACATGGCTGTAACTAAGTGAAAGATGTGGAAGTGTAAAACCTCCAATTTATTCCTAGACACCATTCTTGTCTCTGTTTATTCTTTGTTAGCCCTCTCAATGCATTTCAGTAATCATCATGATTTCCATCCTTTTTCTACTCAGCAATTCTATTCATTCCATTGTAGAATCATATCCCAATGGCCAGTTGAGAATCTTAATGTAATATTTGCTCTCTGTGTTCATCCATAATTCACTCGTGCAATGGAAAATATATGCTGAAATTCATTCTGATGATCTACCCTTACATTATGCTAAAATGCCTCTTAGTCCCATTGCAATTGCATGACAATGTGCCTGAGTCTTGTCTGTTCCCCCAGTAAATTTATGACTAAAATTGAAAGAGATAATGACAAGGGTTTAAATAAGCAGGTGGAATTTTTTACTCAAAGGAGTCCTACAGGATAGTAAGCATAGGAAGCCAACCTGAATCCAAGGCAAGCATTGGGAGTCAGCATGAATCCAAGAAAATTATCTATTCTTTCCCAGCACAAGACACAATTGATACAACTAAACAATGCTTTCTTTAAGCCCATGTCACACTGAACCAACGGATGCAAAGAGGATGTAAAACGGACAAAAAACCTTGCCATCCGTTGGTTAACGTGATGTATCCGTTCTGTACTCACTGCCTCCGTTTTGCTTCCTCTCAATTCATCCAGCATCCGTTTATGGACGTTTCATCCGCTCCAAAAGTTTTGGGCTGCCTAAAACTTTTGCGCGGAAAATGTATCCAGTTCGTCCGTTCTGCATCCGCAACGCATCTGCTACGCATCTGCTACGCATCCGCTACGCATCCACTGCGCATCCGCACAACTCGCATCCGCCCGGACAAAGGGAGGAAGCGGAACGGATGCAGAACGGATGCAGAACGGATGGCTAGCGGATGCAGAATGGAAACAAAGCATTTAAAACAGAAAAAACATTCGCAGAGGGGACCTATCTCGGATATTAAGGATGTCTAGAGGATGCCTACAGGATGCCTAGAGGAGGCCTAGCGGAAAACCTATAATGCCTATAAAAAGGGGGAGCAACTCACCTGCATCACACTTTCAGAACAGCAACCCAGCGGTGCAGACCTCTGCAGCCTTCATCTACCTCTTCCTCTTCCACAGCATCCAGTCATGTCCACTGTGGATTGTAACAAAGTCCTTTCGGCAGCCACCATCATTCTGCAACAGTGCGAAGCCATCTGCAGGCTCTGTGAACACTACTGCGAGAAGAAAAGGAGCCACCCAAAAAGAGTCTGGGTCCGAAGATGGTTCACCAGTACAGCGGAGGACGGACTGTACAACAAGCTGATGGTGGAGCTCAGGAGCGAAGACACTCGGGCGTTCCAGAACTTCATGAGGTTGTCTCCAGCCATGTTTGATGAAGTTGTGCAGCGCCTGACACCCAGGTTGACCAAGGCAAACACCAGCTTCCGGCCCAGCCTGGAACCTGGGCTCAAGGTGGCACTCACTCTGCGCCACCTGGCCTCAGGGACCTCCTACAGGAGCATGCAGAACGGCTGGAGGGTGCCACCCAGCACCATCAGCTTTGTGGTCAGAGAAGTGGTGCAGGCCATCATCAAAGAATACAAGGAGGAGCTCCTCCAGTACCCCTCCACTGAAGAAGGATGGAAGAAAGTTGCAGAGCAGTGGTATCAGAAGTGGAACTTACCACACACCGTTGGAGCCATAGATGGCAAGCATGTGGCCTGCACATCTCCAGCCAACTCAGGGTCCACTTATTTCAACTCCAAGGGCTTCTTCAGCATCATCCTCTTCACCATGGTCGATGCTCACTAGAAGTTCATGTACATCGATGCTTCAGGCAACGGCTCATCTTCAGATGCCCAGGTATACAACGCCAATCACCTCAAGGAGGGGCTGGAACGCAACCTCATCGTGGGCTTCCCAGATCCAGAACCCCTGACCAACGACACACAAGATGTGCCCTACTTCATCGTAGGGGATGACGACTTCTCCCTCACAACCTACCTCATGAAGCCCTACACCTCCAGACTCCTCACCCGTGAAGAGAGGATCTTCAACTACAGGCTGTCCAGGGCAAGGCGGGTGGTGGAGAACGCCTTTGGTATCCTGGCCAACAGGTTCCAGGTACTTCTCACCACCATGCAGCATTGCCCAGAGACCGTGAGGAGGATCATGGAAGCTTGCTGCATCCTGCACAATCTCATGCACACCCGCTACCCAGTCTTGCAGAACAGGCTCGTGGACCTCCAACAAGCCAATGGGGTCATGGAGCCTGGGGAAGGGAGGCAAGGGCGAAACCTGATCGACACTGAGGATGTGCAAGGCCCCAACAGAGCCTCAAATGAAGCAAAGAAGCAGCGCAACCTCCTGAAACACTGGTGCAACTCCCCAGCTGGAGCAGTGGAGTGGCAAGACAGGATGGTAGATGATTAATGGATGCTTCCTTCAGCCTGTCTCATCACACAGATGAGATTGGGCCATGTATGTTTGGTTGGCCTACAATGAACAGGGCGTTTAATAAAGATTTGTGTTTATGTTGACGTGTGGATAATTATTACATTATTATTGATAATAAAGGGCCGTAGGTGTGGCACCTGGGAGGGTAGACCATACAGTCCCACTATGCTTGCACTGGAGGTTTATCTATCCCACAGCTATTACCCATTCCAAAGGTATCCCTGCCCATCCCACAGCTATCCTTACCCATCCCACAAGCATGCAAAGGCTTAAACCATTTCTAAAAGTTTCCAGCAAGACTTTATGAAAAAAAAGAAATGAAGCAAGTGTGTGAATCATAAATAGACTTTATTAACAACAAGCTATAAGACAAAAATGAGTCTCTGGCACTCCTCTTGGTCACTCAGTCCCAGGGGTGAAGGGTGCAGGTGCTGTGGAGGTGGCTGGTGCTGGAGTGCTTGTCATCAGCTCCTCCAGAAGCAGAAGCAGCAGAAGCGCCAGCCCCAGAAGAGTGAGCCCATGCTGCAGAAGCCCCAGCAGAACCAGAGTGAGGGCCAGGGGGTGGGATGGTATCCCTGTTCTTCTTGCCAGGGCTGGCAGCAGATGGCTGAGGCTTGCTGTGCTTCCGCATGGTTGTGGGGTTGCTGGCTGGTAGGGAGGCTGGCAGGCACCAAGCCTGGCAGGAAGGCTTGCAGGCAGGCTGGCAGGCAGGCTGGCAGACAGGCAGACACCAAGGCTGGCAGGCAGACATGAACCAAGGCTGGCAGGAAGGCTGGCAGGCAGACATGAACCAAGGCTGGCAGGAAGGCAGGCAGCAAGGCAGGCAGGGAGGCTGGCAGCAAGGCTGGCAGCAAGGCTGGCAGAGAGGCTGGCAGCAAGGCTGGCAGGGAGGCTGGCAGCAAGGCTGGCAGCAGGGCTGGCAGGCAGACATGCAGGCAGGGCAGGCTAAGCAGCCAATCCGTCCGGCAGCAGGTCTTTTCTCTGAATGGCGACTTGCTTCCGAGCTGCTTCCGTTATATCCGCGGGGCTGATGCAATGCATCCTCCCCACATGCGCAGTGAACAACAGGCATCCATTAGGCCTCCGCTGTGCATCCGCTAGGCTTCCGCTGTGCATCCGCTTCATCCGCTGTGCATCCGCTCTGCTTCTGCTCTTTCCGTTCCGCGTCCGCTTCGCTGAGGCCCCCCGGAAGCCCTGCAGATGTGCCACCCACTCCCATCCGCTCCCATCCGCTTCCATCCGCTGGGTTTTTGTTCCGCATCCACTTTGCATCCGCCCTGCATCCTCCCCGCATCCATGTTATCCGCTCTGGTCATGCAAATTTTCGCCCCTTTTGAGAGCGGATAATTTTGCTCGTCCACTGTGTCCTTTTTGCATCCGTTGGCCAGTGTGACATGGGCTTTAAGGAAAGCAAGAATTAGACAGCATCTAAAGCACAAAACCTCAATGTTCTTATTCAAAGGTTTTTCACATGGAGAAGGCATTGTTCTCCTTTGATTCCCAAACAATGTGAAAAAGAAGGAAGGGAGGAAGGAAGGAAGGAAGGAAGGAAGGAAGGAAGGAAGGAAGGAAAGAAAGAAAGAAAGAAAGAAAGAAAGAAAGAAAGAAAGAAAGAAAGATTCTTCATTTTTGGACAACACATTCAGACTTATGCTACAGTACTATTTATGCTTATGTAAGTAAGACACTTACTTCTCAGAGGGCACGTCTATGGTTTCAAAGTTTAGGAGTTTCAGATCTGGGCTGCAATCCAGATAATCAGTAGACAGTAGCAAAGAGAGGCAGAAAAAGTATATCAATGCTATTTAATATATTGTCTGGACTTTATGGTTCAGATCTGATAGCATTATTGCAGTTAGTAGAATTTCTTCTTCCTGCTATCAGAGAAGTGAATGCATTAAATTCAATGGGAATTCAATTGCATCAGTAGTTTGACAAGGATTGATGAAAACAATCCATTCTCTCACACAGAAATCTGGCAGAAAGCAAACATTTCTTCTAAAGAATTTATGAGACATACAAAATGATGTAAAATCATTTGAAAACAGGTGGGGAGGGACAAAGCCTGAGGCTTTTAGTTGATGAATGACAAGCACTTATCTAGAAAGATTTATGAAATTAGTAAATTCATCATAAAACAGGGCTTAAAATGGATTTTATTTTTATTTTTTGCCCTGGAATATAGAGTTTTCTCAGTGAAGTTGACTATTGCTTAAAGATCCATTGTAGTTGATTTATATCTCATTACATTAGACAATTTCTTTCTCACTTTTCTGATTTTTCTCCATTCCCACATGCAACAGAGGTAGTGAAAGGATTCCACACAAAAGAGACTCACCATTTGGCTGTGGGGAAATGTAGGAGTATCTCTTGAAGACATAGGTGCCCTAAGTCCAGTTCAAGGGCAGTTAGTGCTTCATAGTCAAGGAGGACCTCCCAAACAATCCCAAAAGTTTTAACATCTGTACCAGTGAGGTGCAAAAGGGAGGGCAGCATTTCAACTTTTTCTGAAACAAGTGAAAGATTATGGGTATAACGCTGCCAAACATACTTTTGATCTTCACAAGAACTCTCTGCAGTGGATTTGATTGAGCATCAGTTAACTCATAAAATGTCACCATATGATGAATGTGGATTTGCATTGGGTCCCTCTGATTAAAGTGACTGCAACTAACAAATAAGCAACAAAAGCCCATTTCACTAACTTTTGCTATTTTCTGGATATTGCAATATAAAATAGGTCTGGTAACTCTGATGTTTTTTTTTAAAAAAAAAAACCAGTAAATTAGCAAGTAAATATTAAGTTTACTTAATATTTCTCTAAGGTTATTAATATTTATTTAAATCTATCTACTGGGATCTTTGGATTAAAACAAACAGTGACCTTTCTTCTTTCACACATTGGAGGTCTGTTCTGTTTTCCTTTCCCTTAAAATAAATTTGGAGCGAAATTGGACTCAAAAATAGGAAAAAATTGGGAAACCAAGTTAAATGCTAAGAGAGGAATGGCTGCAGCAGAGAGTGGCTGGTGATCAGAGAAGTGTGAATATATTTACAACTCCCAACACTGAAACAGAGCTGGCTGGACCCAGCAAGTCATCTATAGTAACTGTTTCTAAAGTGTTAGATGAGAATTGTTGCAGATTTTATACATCCTGAACCAAGGATGGGATAGAATTGAGTCAAAGACAAAAAGACTACTTTTATGTCAGAACATTTAAGGCCTTTCCTTAACTTAGCTCCAGGACTTTCACATTTAAGTTGGCAACTAATGGCAACATTTTCATAGTGAGTCAAGATGTTGTGCTTCGTCAACAATTTGGTCAACATTGTTGTCAGGTGATTCCAGTGGTGGGATTCAAATAATTTAACAACCGGTTCTCTGCCCTAATGATTTCTTCCAACAACCAGTTCATCAAACTGCTCAGAAAGTTAACAACTGGTTCTCCTGAAGTGGCACAAACTGGTTGAATCCCACCACTGAGTGATTCCTGGGGCTGGATTCAACCTGGCACATTTTAAACATTTTAGACTAGCATACCCCTTGATCTCAAATTCCAGAGCATTGTCTCTAAGGGTAATTCTGTTTGGGGGTAGTAGAGTCTAGTTTTCAAACCAGTTCTCCCATTGTCTCCATGAACTAAACCTTCACTTGGTGATCTGACTCAATCTGAATTGCAACTGACCTGTGCGGAAGGGAGGAGAGTTCATGGTAAAGTGGGAGAAAGAGCTCTTTCATAGTGAAACTCTGCTACCATCCACCTTTCTGTTTGGTTGTACTTCAATTGATGTGATAAAGGAGATATCCCTCTTCTAAAATACTATACTATTAAATCTCTGTCCAAGAGGAGCCTGGTCACCAGCTGATGTCAGCTGAACGTTCTGAACATACCAACTCAAATTATTTGATAAATGAAAGTGAATATATATGTCTCAGGATAATGTTGCAGGATCCAATCTGGGTCAGTCATCGGAACAAGAAGTTTAGTCTTCTGAGTTTTCGGACTAGTGCTGGAGCCCATCCTCAGGGAACTTCTCTCTAGCAGAGTGTGTGCTTTGGGCTATTCTTGAACTGACAGAAAACTCTACTGATATAAGCAGATATCCAGTGGAAAACTCAATTCTGCCAAAAGAATGTGCATCTTGATTACCAGGATTGTTGAATTTCTCCTGTTTCTTTTCCTTCCCATCAAACATCACTAACTGACAAGAACTATCAATAATTCTCCTTAATGTGCTCTAGGGCTGGGGTTGAGGAAGAAGGCAAGTTTTAGTAGTTGTCTACCCTTCTCTGCATATTTCTTTAATTATTCTTCTTTTCTCTTTATTTCATTCAAAACAGCACAGATTGTGGTTTCATTAGGCCTGAAATAATAATAACATCTGAAGGAGGGTGCAAATATATTTATATGTTCTGATTTATATGCAGTCTGTTGTAGTTTTTTAGATGTTGACTGGGGTGTTGATGGCTGCTAATTAAATCATTTGCTGTTGTTTCCCTATTCAAAATATTTGCACCTAACTACAGTGAATTTTGAAAGATGGCTAAACCCTCTGGGATAGACAACTACTAAAACTTGCCTTCTTCCTCAACCCCAGCCCTAGAGCACATTAAGGAGAATTATTGATAGTTCTTGTCAGTTAGTGATGTTTGATGGGAAGGAAAAGAAACAGGAGAAATTCAACAATCCTGGTAATCAAGATGCACATTCTTTTGGCAGAATTGAGTTTTCCACTGGATATCTGCTTATATCAGTAGAGTTTTCTGTCAGTTCAAGAATTCATGGATAGCTATGTTGAGAAGAGCTTTTAATGATGACTTTGTTTTATTCATGTATTAGGAATTGAAATGAAGCTATTGTCAGGAACCAAATAGATAGTTTATCATTGTTAGGGCACAATTCATGGTATCAGCCCTTTGAGATAAACCAAGTGGGGACTAATGGAACTCTGTTATTGCTGGATATATTAACAGAATCTTGGAAGTAAAGATTCTCTCACCACTATTGATTATATATCAAAAAGTATCAAGGAGGGTAATCTTGAGGTTCTTTCTCACTCCGTCATATCTTTCAGGGCTAAGCTGGTATTTCCACAACAGCTGTTGAATACATTCTTCAAAGCCATACCACTCTTCAAAGCCATACCACTTGTACATTTCAAGTAATCTCTCTTGATTCTCTTCAAATCCCACAGTTATTACATTAATCACATTGTTAGCACTGAAGATGCCAACTGACTGAGTATCTCACTGGCATGGAAACTAAACCCTCCCTAGCAAGCCCAGTTATATAATCTCAGACTTTGGGGATCTAATTAGTTGACATTAAAATATAGAAACACAGTAGAATTTATTTTTAAAAAATCCATTTGTGTTGGGAAATTCTTGCCCAGTATCAAGTTTATTCTATTTTAAAGATTTTATAGTTTCTTTGATGGTGTGCTTGTCAGGCAAAAGGAAATAAGTTGGATATAATAAAAAGAGATTAAGCTACTATGGAAAAGATTGCCCTCCACTCGATTTGTTTGTTTTGGCTACAATTGCACAGAATATTTCAACAGCTAAGACAAAGGTTAAGCACAAGTAGCGATAATTGATAATGGTAAACCACTTCTAACCATAGGAATAAAAGTATTTTATTGTCTGCTTGCGACAGCTGATCACAGGGAAGTGGAGTGTTTTATGATAACATTTATCACGTTATTTTGTAAAGATAATCAGATCTGAGAAGCAGCTTTAAATGTTTCGAAATCCTGTTCAGTTAATGTTTAAAGCAGCTAAGGAAACTAAACAGAGAATATCCCACAATTGAAACATTTTTTTCTACAATATATTCTCTAAAGTGCAATTGTGCCTATGTGAGGCAGCTTAAATTCATCACAGAGAAGACCTTTTCATTGGGAAAATGATGTAGTTCTTTTTATCAAGACAAAGAGCTGTGATTTGCCTTAATGAAACATTGTACTGCCTTCTAGGCATGCCATCATCTTCTACTGAATGTCCTCTGGGCTCTTCCTTCATTTGCAAAAGTTGGACAAGGAAAACTTTCCAAGGAAAGCTCCAAAACACGGCATGATGGAAGCTTTTTTAAGTGCTTGCAGTCATCTATAGCATCTTCTATAGCATCTTTCTATACTTGGAAAGTGGAAAGGATTTCCAGAGAATTCTAAAATGAGTGTTGCTCTCCTCCAAGCATCCTACAGAATTGGCAAAAGCCAATTGGTGACTTTTTTCACCCTTAGAATTGCCAAAGGAAAATGAGCAGGGTTTTGGGGAAGCAGAGCATAGAGAAGCACTGTAAAGCATCAAGACTATTTCTCCTTATTCTTAGAGGTCAGCAAGCTCTGTTGCTTCCTGAAGAAGCTTTGAGGGATGATTCACACAAACTTTGCACTCTCCTTCAGATGTTATTATTATTTCAGGCCTAATGAAACCACAGTCTGCTGTTTTGAATGAAATAAAGAGAAAAGAAGAATAATTAAAGAAATATGCAGTGAAGGTAAGTATTTCTCAACAAATTACGCTTTTATAACAACCTTTAAAAGTAAGAGAAATGGAAATGATGAATTTTGTGAAACAAAAAAAAATGAGTTTGAAAGAAGTGGCTGGTGGCATATGCATTTCAGAAAGAGAAAGAAACGAATATTGAAATTTATATTGGAAATGTGAACACAACAAGAAGGGATATTTTTATCATGCTTGAGGGTCATGGAAAAAAACCTAGAAGATTATTGTCTCAAACACACACAATAATTCAGAGGATTTTTAAGATTAATATAAAATTGAGACTAATTAATATAATTTTTTTCTTTTAGGTCTGAAGGACAAATATTTAAAAAAATCATATGTGCATGAAAATTGCAACAAATTATAAGTGCATGATAACTGCAACAAGTTATAGAATACTAATTCTTTCCATCTGTGCACACAGATGGAAAAATTCAACCTTGCTCACAATGGAGAAACGATTGGTAAAGATGATGGAACTTGCTGAGATGGCTAAATTGACTTCTTTGATCAGAGAAAAATTAATAGTTGCATACATTGCTGACTGGAAATTCCTTATGGACTTTTTGTGTCATACAGAAAAAATGAACTTAAGAGTTATGGTTTTGATGATTCAACAGGATAGGTTATAGAAAAAAGAGAGTTATGTTGTAACCATAGAATAAAAAGTAAAGTTGTGATTGTACATATGACTGCTGTAAAGAAGATTGGAAACTAATTCTTTGTAGTTTTTTTCTTTTCTATTTTTCTTCCAGGTTGCTACATCGAGTCTGATGCATTCTGCCAACTCTTCTATGCTACAGGGCAGTATTAAAGCAGATATAAACAATGGGTTTCAGTTCAGAAGAGGACATTCATTCTCTATCATATCCCTGGAGGGAAATGAGAGAAATAATGAGATGCAATTTGATGTGATGAGATTGGTGACACTACTTAGCCTGCTTGTGAAAGGCAGTTGGACATTAAACCAAAGGAGACCAAAAGCCTAGATTATTTCAGTCCTGCTAAATAATTTATGTGATGATAGCGCACTTCATTATAAATTATAATTCACCATCATCATCATCAATATCATCAACATCCTAATGCTTTTCCTGCAGGTGCTGGGTCCACTTTTCAGATCAACAACTGCCATCTTGTGCAATCAAACACACCATCTGGATCCAACTGGGCATTTTTCATGTCCACATTTATTGCAGCTTGTCATTTTTGCTTTGACTTCCACATGGGTGCTTGCTATCTATATTAAAATGGAAGGCAATGTAGGCAACGATGTGTGTTCTTCTCATAGAACATGGCCATACCACTGTAGGCATTTCTCCCACATTTTTTCTGATACTGACATGGTGCCCATTTGCTTATGAAGTGTGTCATAGCTGACATGGTCAAGGAGGGAAACCCCTAACAACCAACAAACATGTGCATCTCCATGGCATGTAAAATGGCTAGCACAATGTAGAGTTTCTGGGTGCACCATTATAAAATATAATATGTATCATTATAAAATATAAATGATGTAATAAAAAAAAAGGATTGTTAAAAATTGATTTGATTTCCTTCAAGTCAAGCTTGACTTCTGGTGACATGATATTCTTTCACTAGTATGGATGAAGTTTGCCTTTGTCCAGACGTTTTTAAACTTTATTGTACAGCTTATCCACTTCTGACCCTGCCTAACTTAGGTGTAGGCTAAAGCCCATGTCACACTGCACCAATGGATGCAAAGAGGATGTAAAACGGACAAAAAAGCTTGCCATCCATTGGTTAACGCGATGTACTCACTGCCTCCATTTTGCTTCCTCTCTATCCGTCCAACATCCGTCTATTGACATTTCATCCACTCAGAAAATTTTGGGCTGCCCAAAACTTTTGCGCGGAAAATGTATCCAATTTGTCTGTTATGCATCCGCTACGTATCTGCTACGCATCCGTTCTGCATTCGTTACGCATCCGCTATATCCGCTAGGCATCCATTCCGCATCCGCGCAACTCGCATCCGCTCAGACGCAGGGAGGAAGCGGAACGGATGCGGAATGGACACGGAACGGATGCAGAACGGATGCCAAGCGGAAACAAAGCGTTTAAAACGGAAAAAACGTCCGCAGAGGGGACCTATCTCGGATATTAAAGTTGTCTACAGGATGCATAGAGGATGCCTAGAGGATGCAAAGGGACACCTATACTGCCTATAAAAAGGGGGAGTAACACATCTGGATCTCACTTTCAGAACAGCAGCCCTGCGGTGCAGACCTCTGCAGCCTTCATCTGCCTCTTGCTCTTCCACAGCATCCAGTCATGTCCACCGTGGATTGTAACACAGTCCTTTTGGCAGCCACCATCCTTCTGCAACAGTGTGAAGCCATCTACAGGCTCTGTGAACTCTACTACGGGAAGAAAAAGAGGCGGCCAAGAAGCCTCTGGGTACGAAAATGGTTCACCAGAAGAGCAGAGGACGGACGATACAACAAGCTGATGGTGGAGCTCAGGAACGAAGACACTCGGGCATTCCAGAACTTCATGAGGATGCCTCCAGCCATGTTTGACGAAGTTGTGCAGCGGCTGACACCCAGGTTGACCAAGGTAAACACCAGCTTTCGGCCCAGCCTGGAACCTGGGCTCAAGGTGGCACTCACTCTGTGCCACCTGGCCTCAGGGACCACCTACAGCAGCATGCAGTATGGATGGAGGGTGCCACACAACACCATCAGCATTGTGGTCAGAGAAGTGGTGCAGGCCATCATCGAAGAATACAAGGAGGAGCTCCTCCAGTGCCCCTCCACTGAAGAAGGATGGAAGAAAGTTGCAGAGCAGTGATATCAGAAGTGGAACTTCCCCCATACCGTTGGAGCCATAGATAGCAAGCACGTGGCCTGCAAAGTGCCAGCCAAGTCGGGGTCCACTTATTTCAATTACAAGGGCTTCTTCAGCATCATCCTCTTTGCCATGGTCGATGCTGACTACAAGTTCATGTACATCGATGCTTCAGACAACGGCTCATCTTCAAATGCCCAGGTATACAACGCCAGTCACCTCAAGGAGGAGCTGGAATGCAACCTCATCGTGGGCTTCCCAGATCCAGAACCCCTGACCAACGACACACAAGATGTGCCCTACTTCATCGTGGGGGATGACGCCTTCTCCCTCACAACCTACCTCATGAAGCCCTACACTTCCAGACTCCTCACCCATGAAGAGAGGATCTTCAACTACAGGCTGTCCAGGGCAAGGCGGGTAGTGGAGAATGCCTTTGGTATCCTGGCCAACAGGTTCCAGGTACTTCTCACCACCATGCAGCATCGCCCACAGACCATGAGGAGGATCATGGAAGCTTGCTGCATCCTGCACAATCTCATGCGCACCCACTACCCAGTCTTGCAGAACAGGCTCGTGGACCTCCAACAAGGCAATGGGGACATGGAGCCTGGGGAATGGAGGCAAGGGCGAAACCTGATAGACACTGAGGATGTGCAAGGCCCCAACAGAGCCTCACGTGAAGGGAAGGAGCAGCGCAACCTCCTGAAACACTGGTGCAACTCCCCAGCTGGAGCGGTGGAGTGGCAAGACAGGATGATAGATGCTTAATGGATGCTTCCTTCAGCCTGTCTCATCACACTGATGAGATTGGGCCATGTATGTTGAGTGGCCCGACAATGAACAGGGCATTTAATAAAGAGTTGTGTTTATGTTGAAATGTGTGGATCAATGATTACATTGTTATTGATAATAAAGGGCCATAGGTGTGGCACCTGGGAGGGTGGACCATACAGTCCCACTATGCTTGCACTGGAGGTTTATCTATCCCACAGCTATTACCCATCTCACCGGTATCCCTGCCCATCCCACAGGTATCCCTGCCCAACCCACTGCTATCTTAACCCATCCCACAATCATGCAAAGGCTTAAACCATTTCTAAAAGTTTCCACCAAGACTTTATTAAAAAAAAAGAAACGAAGCAAGTGTATGAATCAAAAATAGACTTTATTAACAAGAAGCTATAAAACAAAAATGAGTCTCTGGCACTCCTCTGGGTCACTCAGTCCCAGGGGTGAAGGGTGCAGGTGCTGTGGAGGTGGCTGGTACTGGAGTGCTTGTCGTCAGCTCCTCCAAAAGCAGAAGCAGCAGAAGCCCCAGCCCCAGAAGAGCGAGGCCGTGCTGCAGTAGCCCCTGGAGAACCAGAGTGAGGGCCAGGGGGAGGGATGGTAGCCCTGTCCCTCTTGCCAGGGCTGGCAGCAGATGGCTGAGGCTTGCTGTGCTTCAGCATGGTTGTGGGGTTGCTGGCTGGTAGGGAGGCTGGCAGGAAGGCTTGCAGGCAGGCAGGCAGAAAGGCTGGCAGGCAGAAAGGCTGGCAGACATGCAGGCACCAAGGCTGGCAGGAAGGCTGGCAGGCAGGCATGCAGGCAGGCAGGCACCAAGTTTGGCACCAAGGCTGGAAGGAAGGCTGGCAGTCATGCAGGCACCAAGGTTGGCAGGCAGGCATGAACCAAGACTGGCAGGCAGGCAGGCACCAAGGCTGGCAGGCAGACTGGCAGGCAGGCAGGCACCAAGGCTGGCAGGCAGGCAGACAGCAAGGCTGGCAGCGAGGCTGGCAGGCAGGCAGACAGCAAGGCTGGCAGGGAGGCTGGCAGCAAGGCTGGTAGCAAGGCTTTCAGGCAGACATGCAGGCAGGACATGCAAGGCAGTCAATGTGTCTCGAAGCAGGTCTTTCCTCTGAATGGTGACCTGCTTCCGAGCTGCTTCCGGTATATCTGCGGGGCTTGTGCAATGCATCCCCCCCGCATGCGTAATTAACGCTAGGCATCCGCTAGGCTTCTGCTGTGCATCCGCTAGGCTTCCGCTGTGCATCCGCTTCATCCGTTCAGCGTCCACTCTGCATCCGCTGTATCCATTCTGCGCCCACTTTGCTGCGGCCCCCCGGAAGCCTTGCGGATGTGCCATCTGCTCTCATCCGCTTCCATCCGCTGGGCTTCCGTTCCGCATCCGCTTTCCATCCGCCCTGCATCCTCCCCGTGTCCGTGTTATCTGCTCCGGTTATGCAAATTTTTGCCCCTTCTGAGAGCGGATAACAACGGATGGAACATTTTTCTCGTCCGTTGTGTCCATTTTGCATCCGTTGGGCAGTGTGACAGGGCCTTAAGATAGGACTTACTAATTCCAAGATCAGTTGCATTAATTGCTGCAACTGCATAAAACTGCCTGATAGTTCTCCAAAATTCCAAAGAGTTGAAATCTGTAATGACAAAACTATAGCAATAAAACAGGTTTGTCTACTGAGAATAGAAACTATTACAATTGATGCAGATGTTTTACACTGGTAAAAGGATCAAGTAGTAGCAGTAATAAGTAAGAGTCTTGACAGAAAGCAATAATATACAAGATAACATTAGACTGTGTGAGTCATTGGCTTTATCTGAAATAAGACAGCTTCATAGGATTATATGGCCTTAAGAGCCACTTCTTATTGTGGTTGAATATGTGTTTCCCAGACTTCATTAAAGAACAGTGGCTGATATTTGCCTCTGAAGTTACATGTTTTTAAAAGCCTTTTTACTATCTCAGCAAAGTTTAGAGAGAAGGTATGTTCACTTGGGAGTCTGAAGGGTAAATCTCACTGTTCAAAATATTTTTAATTGTTCAAAATATAATTTTTATAATACTTCTCTCCAGCAGGGCTACAAGCTCACCATCATTAGAAAATAATTAAGCTGTAAATATAAAGTTAGATGCTACCATGTCTTCCACCGGAAAAAAAATGAAAATTCAAAGTCTGTTTTTCATTGCTGCAGTGTATAACTTAAGTGGATAAATAAATGCATGAAAATAGCTGGTCCCCCTTTGTCCTATTGCTCTACCCACTGCAACTATTCTCCAAACTTAAGTTCTTCTGGCCTCAATAGGGCATCTTCTCCTGGGATAGAGGCATCATAATCCAGACTAAAAGGGGAAATTCAACCATCAGTAATAAAAAGAATGATGTCCTTGGAATAAATGAATATTAAAACAATATTCAGAGTAGTGGGTCATTATAATGGCAAAGATTAGGCTCACATATACCGAGTATCTGCTCCAGAAATGGTTTTGACAATCACTCTTTCTTAAAAAGGCCATTTTAAACTGGTATTCTGACTTCAATGGTTGTTGATTGGATTTAAACCCAAAGATCTAATTTTGTCAATTCTAGCTACTTTTAGGGAGATGCTGTATGTCCAATTCTTAATGATATTGGGTGAGAAAGGAAAAGTTAACTTCTTTGAACTTGCTTCAATAGTTGACCCTTTAAGGAAAGATGATGTTGTGGAAGTAGGCATCATCTTTTGGTAAGGAATGTCTTATAGGTAGCAGCTATGATGTCTCTATTCTGTGCATGATAAAATATGTTTTTGCATTTCAAAATAAAAGATAATGACAGTATTTTTTCTCTTCTAACCAAAAAAGAAGATATGGATTTGGGGAACAAGGGGCATACAGGGTGCATGATAAGCCGATCCTTGCTATTTATTCCAGTTTTTTTAAAATTTATTAGACAGACCAGCTGCTTTGGCTTTCAATAGATAGCGCTTAGTATTTTGCCCTACTTTCAGTACATTATTTCATGGAATTTGGTGCAGGTGTGGGTTAAAAATCAGTGAAAATCTAAAACATGACAACATTTAGAAGGCAGCATTTGAGACAATTTATGGTGTAATTGGCGTTAAGTCTGTACAATAATAAACTTTCTAACAGTGAGGATAATCAAAAATGTCATCAAAAAAGCACAGTAAAGAATGTTCTTTCTGCACCAACTCAGAAAGCTCAAACTGCCCAAGGAGCTGCTGATACAGTTCTACAGAGCAATTATTGAGTCTATCATCTGCACCTCTATAACTGTCTAATTTTGGTTCTGCAACCTAACAGGACAGTCAAAGACTTCAGAGGATAATTAGGACTGCAGAAAAAACAATTACTACCAACCTGCCTTCAATAAGGGACCTGTACACTGCATGAGTCAAAAAGAGGGCTGTGAAAACAGTTACAGACCTCTCACATCCCGGACATAAACTTTTTCAACTCCTTCCCTCAAAATGACGCTATAGAGCACTGCACACCAAACAACTTTTTCCCGAAAATCATCACTCTGCTAAACAAATAATTCCCTCAACCCTGTTCAACTATTTCAAAGTCTGCACTACTATTATTATTAATCTTCTCATCACTACTTATCACCAATCCCCTCCCACTTGTGACTGTATAACTGTAACTTTGTTGTTTGTATCCTTATGATTTATATTGACTGTTTCCTAGTATGATTTGATTGCTTATTGTACCCTAAGACTATCATTAAGTGTGGTACTTTATGATTCTTGACTCTTGACAAATATATCTTTTCTTTTATGTATACTGAGACCATTTTCACCAAGACAAACTCCTTGTGTGTTCAACCACACCTATTCTATTCTATTCTATTCTATTCTATTCTATTCTATTCTATTCTATTCTATTCTATTCTATTCT
>BLBF01000004.1:66336102-66353217 GCA_015471245.1 Laticauda colubrina | reverse complement strand
CTCTTCTCTTCTCTTCTCTTCTCTTCTCTTCTCTTCTCTTCTCTTCTATTCTATTCTATTCTATTCTATTCTATTGTTAACCAGTGGAACTGCTTGTCATCAGAAGTTGTAGGTACAGGAGGTTTTTAAGAAGAAAGTGAACAGTCACTTGTCTGAAATGGCATAGGGTCTCCTGCTTGAGCAGGGAGGTTGGACTAGAAGGTCCCTTCCAGCACTATTCCGATTGATTGATCTCAACTAACTACAGCTCAAGACATGAATTACTGAAAAAATATTGTTTGTAGAGATGTCAGATGATATAAAATTCCTCTTTGTGTCACTTAATTTGAGTGGATTGTTTCCATTCATATATGGTGATTATCATTCACTGTAATCACTGTAATCTTTGGCCATGCATCAAAAAAAAGTACAATAAGAATATTATGCTATGCTTCATAACTCAGACATACCAAGATAAAAATCAGATTATCTTAAAGTGCTTTGAACCAAAACATTTGTTATTCTACAATGTTGCAACTCAAGGATTGCAAACCACAAGATCCCTTTAAAAAACTGGTAAAAATTAGCTGAGTTAAGTGGACATCAATTGATTTTGGGATATAGCAGTACAGTTTTAGTTCAGTCTCATCAAAATGCTGCAAAGCAATTCTATTAAATAGCAATCCCCATTTTATTAAAGTTTGTAGTTTATTCACAATGACAAGAAAAACTCTTGGGTATTACAGGACTCTTAAGAAAGATTCCAGATTTAAGTTGGATCTAACCACTTTTTAATTGCATAACTTTTATAAACATAGTATCTCATTGTTGTTTTTTGTTGTTTTTGCTGCCTCCTCCCCACCTCCTAAATCTTTTCTTCCTTTTCTGTTTCAGTATAGTACTATACTGAGTATCTTGGGAATATCATAAATGTCATTTATGAAGATCTTTTATATTTTATACTGCTCAGTCTTAAGTAGATCAAAATGACAACCACAATTACTAATACCATTTTATTGTAGGAGATATTTGATAAATACTTATTATATTATCCTACTATTCCATACTTTGCTCTACTTCTACTGATATTCATTTCATTATTGCATGTGCATGTTTGAAAGACTTCAAGCATAGTGGTAAATTATGAGCAATCACTATTTTGGGGAAAAGAAAAAAATGGGTCTGCTTATAGCAGCAATAATTGCTGTAGAACAATAATTGTTAATGTTAAAATGTAAATAAGCATCTTTCTGAAGGGAAAGAAAGTTGTATTTTTAGAAATGTAGATGGAAATGTCAGGGGAAAAATCCCCACAGGACAAAAGTTATATCAAACAGCAACAATAGAAGCTTCCCAAAAATGCAATATCCATTTCAACTTAGCATGTGGCCTTTTTTGAAATTCACAGTTGACACTAATGTTCCACAATGGAATTCCCTACTAAATTAATTCAGAACAATAGGATTTCCCATTCTCCACCTAAGGATTTCCTGATTGTCTGGTAATTCTATTGTAGCCATTTCTGCAGAAATAGGGGTAACTGCGTTTTGGAGTTAAATATTATATGCAGCTTTTAGACATCTTGACTCCAATGTTTACTGTGTATGTAAATTGACTTAGACAAAGGGTGGTGACCTTTGTTTTGTTCAGGTGGGATCCAAAGGAAATGAAGCATAGCACTATTTTTTCCCACATATGTATTAAATCTTCACAGCTATGAGTTCTTCTCTTTCTCTCACCACCACCCCTATACATTTTCTTCTTTGAAAAGTCATTTTTCCAGAGCTGCCAATATTTTAACTCCAGCATGCTAAGGCGGATTGTGGATTTCAACCAGGAAGGCTTCTCTTGATAAAGGGAAAAAAATCCATGTGGTTAACATTTTAAGTGTGGAATGTATCTGCTCACTCTGATATTAGTTGCTCCAGTGTAGAAGAAAGTAGCCAGTGGAACAGTCTACTATCAATAGGTTATAACTGAAACTAGATAGTAAAAGTAACAGGGTTGCTTGATCATTTCTAATTGAAAATTAACCAAGAACTCCCACTCCTCCATTTGAATGCATTCTGTTTTGTTTTCTGCACTACATTACACATACAGGTAGTTCTTGCTTAATAATAGTAATTTGGTTTGGAATTTCCATCACTAAGTGATGTGCTTGTAAAGCATGATGTCACATTAGTGCATTAGTGACTGTGGGGACACCACAACCATTGTGAGTACAAGGAGTGGTGATAACTGCCACTTGTTTAGCTCTGTTTTAAGTCTGAACAATCGCTAAACAATGGATTAATGGTTGGTAAACATGGACTACCAGCACATGAGATGAGTTAAATTGCAGAAGGCCTGCTTTTAAGGGGTCAGTACTATCAAATATTTGTCTTTCATCTTTTTGTCAGGTGTACATGGCCATGTAATAAATGTTTTTTTAATATGCAACCTTTGGAGGGGCAATTGTGAAAAACCATTAGAGAAAGGAGCAACTTCCCCACTCAGATAAGCCTATGTTTCTATGAAGAGACATTGCATATAGGACACAAACTAAGGCAGACAAAGAGATTATATGTTTTAAGTTGACAGAAAAACAGGCCTTGCATGGAAAAAAAATCCTTGTTCAACCGGTTGCATTGCTGAACAAGAAATATGTAAGAAAGACCTTAAGGAGCTTCTCCAAGTCAGATCATGTTAAATTAGATGGATCAATCTTTATAAAGCTGTTTCTTTTCATTTCTAAACATCATGTGAACTGTGTAACTTCAGAAATTGAATGAAATTAGATTACATATAACAGAACTACTAGCTTTATCACTTCATAGATATATTAACTCTTCTTCCTTTAGGAAGGAAACTATTCTGCAGATATATAGGATCCCCTTTGCTCTTTCACACAAAGAAAGTCTTTCAGAAATGAGAAAGGATATATTTTGTCTGGTTTTAGCCAGACAAAGGCTATATACATTCAGGATCCCAAAGAGATCCATTGATCAGCTAAGCCCCTAGGGGTCAGTATAGCTTTATATGTCAGAGCTTGGCCATCTAGTTTTAGGCTATGGGGCGAATTCTATAATACATCGAGATATCAAAGCTTTTCTTTCACCAATTAGCCTTGAAGTTTGAGAGGCTTCTTGGATGAACAAAGCTCTTATTAAATCATGGCCTTGAAGCAAAGCAGCTCAGAGGTTGCTGCGGTTCAGATGAGGCCTTCTGGGCTAATGAGGCCCATTGCTCTTAGAGAGAGCTATGCCCAAGGGCAAACTGGGAAGAACAATCATCCAATAGCAATGTTGTCTGGCAGGTATGTTGACATGAAAGCAAAACAGACAAACAGGTGCCAATAGCCAGAAAACCAGTCAGGATTAACTGAATCAACAAGAAAAGAGTCTCTGATGCCAAGTTATGTGTCTATCACTGTAGGAAAACAATAGAAAATAATCTCTGTTTAGACTGGGTCTGTTTCCTTTTTCTCTTATGTAAATTAGTGGCTTTTCCCTGTATTTTGGCTTCCAGTTGCCCCCAAGAACAATCACTGCTACTCAGATATAAGAACAATCACTGCTACTCAGATATTAGACCATCAGAGGTATTAATAAATTATGAGCAAAGAAAGGAAAGTCCCCATCTTCCAGAAAAGCATGGAGGTTAATAATAGTGGATCTCTCTTGATTTGTATTCCCATCTAAAGGCCCTGTCACACTGCCCAATGGATGCAAAACGTTTGTAAAAAGGACACAGCGGACGAGAAAAATGTTCCATCCATTGTTATTCGCTCTCAAAAGGGGCAAAAATTTGCATAACCAGAGCGGATAACACGGAAAGGAACGGATGGGGGGAGGACGCAGGGCGGATGGAAAACGGATGCTCCACGGAAGCCTAGCGGATGGAAGCGGATGGGAGCAGATGGCACATCCGCTAGGCTTCCGGGGGACCTCAGCAAAGTGGACGGGGAACGGATGAAGCGGATGCACAGCGGATGCACAAAGGATGAAGCGGATGCACAAAGGATGAAGCGGATGCAGAGCGGAAGCCTAATGGATGCCTAGCGTTAATTGCGCATGCGGGGAGGATGCATTGCGTAAGCCCCACGGATATAAGGGAAGCAGCTCGGATGGATCGACAGCCATCAATCTCCTCCAGTGCTCCTCCACTGAAGAAGGATGGAAGAAAGTTGCAGAGCAGTGGTATCAGAGGTGGAACTTCCCACACACCGTTGCAGCCATAGAGGGCAAGCACGTGGCCTGCAAAGCTCCAGCCAAGTCAGGGTCCACTTATCACAACTACAAGGGCTTCTTCAGCATTATCCTCTTCGCCATGGTCGATGCTGACTACAAGTTCATGTACATCGATGCTTCAGGCAACGGCTCATCTTCAGATGCCCAGGTATACAACACCAGTCACCTCAAGGAGGGGCTGGAATGCAACCTCATCATGGGCTTCTCAGATCCAGACCCCCTGCCCAACGACACACAAGATGTGCCCTACTTCATTGTGGGGGATGATGCCTTCTCCCTCACAACCTACCTCATGAAGCCCTACACCTCCAGATGCCTCACCCGTGAAGAGAGGATCTTCAACTACAGGCTGTCCAGGGCAAGACGGGTGGTGGAGAACACCTTTGGCATCCTGGCCAACAGGTTCCATGTACTTCCCACCACCATGCAGCATCACCCAGAGACCATGAGGAACATCATGGAAGCTTGCTGCATCCTGCACAATCTCATGCGCACCTGCTACCCAGTGTTGCAGAACAGGCTCGTGGACCTCCAACAAGGCAATGGGGACATGGAGCCTGGGGAATGGAGGCAAGGGCGAAACCTGATAGATACTGTGGATGTGCAAGGCCCCAACAGAGCTTCACATGAAGGGAAGAAGCAGCGCAACCTCCTGAGACACTGGTGCAACTCCTCAGCTGGAGTAGTGGAGTGGCAAGACAGGATGATAGATGCTTAATGGATGCTTCCTTCAGCCTGTCTCATCACATTGATGAGATTGGGCCATGTATGTTGAGTGGCCCGACAATGAACAGGGCATTTAATAAAGAGTTGTGTTTATGTTGAAATGTGTGGATCAATGATTACATTGTTATTGATAATAAAGGGCCAAAGATGTGGCACCTGGGAGGGTGGACCATACAGTCCCACTATGCTTGCACTGGAGGCTTATCTATCCCACAGCTATTACCCATCCCAAAGGTATCCCTGCCAATCCCACAACTATTACCCATCCCAAAGGTATCCCTGCCCATCCCACAACTATTACCCATCCCAAAGGTATCCCTGCCCATCCCACAGCTATTACCCATCCCAAAGGTATCCCTGCCCATCCCACTGCTATCCTTACCCATCCCACAAGCATGCAAAGGCTTAAATCATTTCTAAAAGTTTCCACCAAGACTTTATTTAATAAAATAAATGAAGCAAGTATGTGAAGCAAAGATAATCTTTATTAATAACAAGCTGGAAAAGAAAAATGACCCCAGTCAAGTGTCCAAAGCAAAGATAAAGTCAACAGGTAGCCACCCAGGCTCTGGCACTCTTCTTGGTTACTCGGAGGTGTGCCCAGTCTCAAAGGTGAATGGTCCAGGTATTGTGGAGGTGGCTGCTGCTGGAGTGCTGGTCTGAGGCATCATTGGGGTGCCTGGCCCCGAGAGGACAACAGGGGATGGTGTGTGGAGGAAGGTCTCAGAGAGCTGACTCAGTCCTGTGATGTTGAGATCCCCTTCCTCCAGGACATGGGATGTCAGCCCCAATACCGATGACAGATGTTCTGAAGCCGGACTTGACTGTGGGGTGGAGGAAGGAGCAGTGTAGTGGGGATGTCTAGTCTGAAGCTGAGCGAGGTAAGGCGTGGGTGGCATCTGTGGCATGGGTGGCATCTGTGGCATGGGTGGCATCTGTGGCGTGGGTGGCATCAGTGGCGTCGATGGCATCGGTGGCGTCAGTGGCATCAGTGGCGTACGATGTACCTGTGCCTGGACTGGGAAGGGCTGCCTATGCTGCTGGACCTCCTGGTAGCCATAGCCTTGGTAGGGGAGGGCCTATGGAAAGCCTTGGAAGGGCAGTGACATCACCTGAAGTGGAGGAGCAGGCCTGGACTGGGTGGGAGCAGGTTCAGCTGGGTCTGGAGGGTTGTGAAGAAGACCGGTGATCCTGTCCTTTACCACCTGGTACTGTGGTTCTGACATGTTCATGAGGGTCTGGTTGACGTAGGTGAGGAAGGGCTTGCGGTTGGAGGATGGGACTTCAGTGTGTACCAGCTGAGAGATGAGATCTACGCTGCTTCCGATGGTGTTCCTGATCTCCAGCAGGACAGTGTGGCTTTGCCCCTCCGGTCTGCCTCTCTGCCTTTCTGTGGAGGTGGAGCTGGGGATGGATGTGGGTTGGGCTGTGGTGGAAGTGCCCTCTCCTTGCTCCCACTGCATCAGGGGGTCCTCCATGTGCTCCACTACGGGTAGTGCAGCTGTCGGGGGGTTCTCCATCGTGGGATGCTCCACAGATACCTGCCTGGACACAGGAGCTGACTCTTGGCCAAAAGAGGACTGGCTCTCAGCGGGCTGCCTGAGAGAGAGGGTTGTGAGAGGGGCTGCTCCTCGGTGGCGGATCTCACCCTCCAAGAAGCTGCACTTGGCCATCATGTAGGTCTCTCTGTCCATCAGCTTGACCGCGGCCTGGCCAGATTTCTTGAGGTGCAGCTTCCCATACCAGGTGTGCATGTGCTTCCACCAGCCAAGAAGCACCTCCGAAGTGTAGCCCAGGCTCTCTGCCTTCTCTCTCCAAGCAGCCTGCTTCCTTTTGGTGTCTCGATAGACACTCGATATTGTGTCCCTTCCGCCATAGATACTCGTTCTCCCTCAGCCATTCCAGCACCTCATGCTCATGTTCCTCTTTGATTGAGTATTGCCTCCTCTCCCGTTCACACGTCTGCCTATTCCTCCCTCTGGCAGGGCCCTCATCAGAGGGGCTTCGAGGTTGTAGGGGCTGCTCCTCCACAGCACCAGCAGCAGCAGCAGCAACAACAGTAGCAGCAAAAGCGGGACCAGCAGGACCACCAGCAGCAGCAGCAGCACCAGGACAAGCAGCAGCAGAGTAAGCACCAGCAGCACCAGCAGCACCAGCAGGACCAGGAGCACCTGGAGCACCAGGAGCACCAGCAGCACCAGCAGGACCAGCAGGACCAGGACCAGCACCAGCAGAGTAAGCACCAGCAGAAGCACCAGCAGAAGCACCAGCACCAGCAGAGTAAGCACCAGCAGAAGCCCCAGCACCAGGAGCAGTGCCAGCAGAGTAAGCACCAGCAAAAGCCCCAGCACCAGGAGCAGCGCCAGCAGAAGCTCCAGCACCAGAAGAGTCAGCCCCAGCAGCAGAAGCCCCAGCAGAAGCAGAGTCAGGGCCAGGGCATGGGATGGTGGCCCTGTCCCTCTTGCCAGGGCTGGCAGCAGATGGCAGAGGCTTCCGTTTCTTCCCCATGGTTGTTGGCTGGCTGGCTGGCTGGCTGGCTGGCTGGAGCTGTGTCTGGCAGCAGGTCTTTCCTCTGAATGGTGACCTGCTTGCAAGCTGCTTCCCTTTATATCCGTGGGGCTGACACAATGCATCCTCCCAGCATGCGCAGTGAACCCTGTGCATCCGCTGGGCTTCCGCTAGGCTTCCGCTCTGCATCCGCTTCATCCGCTCGGCATCCGCTCCGCATCCGCTCTTTCCCCTGCACGTCCGCTTCGTTGTGCTCCCCCGGAAGCCCTGCGGATGTGCTATCCGCTCCCATCTGCTTCCATTCGCTAGGCTTCCATGGAGCATCCGCTTTCCATCCCCTCTACGTCCTCCCCCCATCCGTTCCTTTCTGTTGTTGTCCGCTCTGTTTATGCAAATTCGGGGCACTTTTGAGAGTGGATAACAACGGATGGAACATTTTCTCGTCCACTGTGTCCTTTTTACAAACGTTTTGCTTCTGTCAGCCAATGTGACAGGCCCTTAAAACAAGTGCAGGTCAGGGATTCTGACATCATTGGACACTGTCCTTTATTATGAAAGCAAACCTGTTAGATTCAACCCAGTCACTAATGTTGCTTTATGTGAATTACCTGAACTACATACAGTATATTCTCCCAATATGGTAACTCACGTTTTTTAACAATTATTTATCAAATTAACTCAATTGTCTGGGTTCATGAAGTACACTGAACCATAAGGTAGTCATCATACTGAGTCACAAACCAACCAACCTCATTTTGAAATAGTGTATTGTATAAACTCAGCCATATTAGGCCACCATCTGAATTGTAAGGGAAGCTGTAGGTGGGGCCTCTTATGACAGATCTGTCTCTTAGGAAAAGTGTTTGCATGCTGAAGAATAATTATTAAATAGAAACATCATATTTTGTTTAATTACATAGAAAATTGAAAAAAATGGAATTTGATTTCCTGATGTTAGAATTCACTATGGACAAAGCTATGATCTCATAGAGAACAATGCACCTTTCTATCTAAGGATTCTGAGCTACTTTGAAATGCCTTCCAAATCTTTGCATTTTCATGACAACACTGTTGAAGAGATGGACTGATTTATAGCTCTCTTGTTTTCAGGATAATTGAAACTACTGCCAAACAAAAATTTCACCACAGGAGAGGGATGATGCCTGAAGTTTTAATTGGAAGGAACTGAACCTGTTGTTATGCCAGTAGGATCCCACCCGTGATTGGGTCCCTCCCTCCCCACCTCTATGCAGGACTTTTAGCAGTTCAGGGTAGAACAATAATTTTCACGTCTTTTTTTCGGCATTACAAGTGAAGAGAAAGATTGCCTTCAAATTGTTTCTGAGAATGAGAGCTGAAAATGGTAGCAGGGTGACAGTGCTCGCAAAAGAAATTTCATGTCCTTGTAACAACAAACAGTATGAATAGCTTGTGGATCAAAAACAGTCTTCTATAAGTAGAATGCAAATAGAGTCTATATAATTTTCAGGCAGTAAACAAAATAGTTTAATCATCAAGTGTTCCTTCACTTCTTTCCTCTGTCTTTAAAAGATCTGCCAGGTGAGTCCTTTAATGATATTCCACCTTATTTAGTCTTTTCTATTAGGTCAGTTTACTGAAGTAACTTTCTATTTACACCCCCCAAATTGCATTCTTAGAACTATTATCAGAAAATAATTATATTATAAACATGTAGCATTGCATTACAATTCCTAATTAGCACCATAACTCCAACACAGCTGAATTATTGGATTCAACACATCAAGATCAAGGATTGGGCAGATAGCATTAATGATTTCTTATCACTTCTGTGTTACCTTTTCCCTGATTTAAGAGCTTCCAAACTCCCAAATGACTCTGGGAAACTTGCAATATAATCACAAACTTCAGAACATCACTATGCGACTCTTATCATATATATGGAAGCACTGTGCCACACTTTCATACATATGAAAGTACTCTGATGGAATGTATTTACTCTTCATATTACTCTAAGTCAATTTTGTGTAGTGGCTAAGTTAGTACTGGCCTACAAAGTGGGAGATTGTGAATTCTAGTCTCACTTAGACACCGGAGATGGTTGGTTGATTCTGAGACAGTCATTTTCTTCAGCTTAACCATATCAAATAGAAGAGGAATGTATCTGCCTTAACTTGTTAAAATAAATGAGATATAAATCTAAGAAAGAAAAGCACATCACAGGTAATTTTCCTGTTAGGCTAGTACAATTTGGTCAAGTTCAAGAAGAAATCACATTACTATTCCATGATGAGCTGTTTTCATTAATGATGTTTCATGCTTTTCCAATTTCATGCTTTTTTCTTTGATGATTCAAATACAGTAAGCCCAAAAAGAATTCGTATATCATATTAAAACTGGGGCACATTTCTTTCATCTCTTTAGAATAAAAGCATGAAATTTGCAAACATTTTGCATGAACAAACTGTGCTTTTTGAATTGCAGCAAAGGATTGGTAGAATGTCCAGATGAGAAACAGGCACTAGACAGCTCAATCTCTATTCAATTCCGTGTTTGTCCTGAGATGTACTAATCTTGACTAGAATGTCTACTCAGAAAAATGTTCCTTTTCATCCATTATTTATACTCTTTTGCCCCCTTAAAGGAAAGAGAAGCCAACACTTAAATAGTGATATAGGCTGCACTTAGAAGTCTTTGTACAAACAATCATAGAAGTCTAAAATATGTATATATATTTCTGTTAATGAGAATCTACCCCTCCATTCCCATCTCCACCCATCTAATAAAAGAAATTTATATTCATGCTCAGAATTGTTTTACAGCTTTGGATTATCATCAGAGACATAAATGTTTAAGCTTTTTAAAAAGTGTCTTGATTACATAGGTTAAAGAATGCACAGGTTCCAAAAACTGCCATATTTAAACTTCTCTTCGTAAAGCCCTATGGAATTAGATCCAATAACAATGTTAATGTTCCTAATTTCAGTACTGTTTATGGAAGCTTATGATTCCAGATTCCACAGTTTTGTTGTCAAATATTATTTCAAATGTTTAGCTACAAGGGTACATAATACAGTATTTATTGAAAGTCACTCATATGTTGTGCTGGAAATGGGTAAAAAGCAAACTAAGGATCCTTCATTTCATTTTTTAATCATAAACATGCCTTAAACATAAAGCAGTCCTTAACCTAGCACCTATTTAACTATATGCAGAGCACATCATGAGAAAGGTGGGATTAGATGAATTACATGTTGGAATTAAGATTGCTGGGAGAAATATCAACAACCTCAGATATGCAGATGATACCACTCTAATGACAGAAAGTGAAGAGGAACTAAAAAGCCTCTTGATGTGGGTAAAGGAGGAAAGTACAAAGTTGGCTTGAAACTCAACATTAAGAAAAGTAAGATCCTGGTGTCCAGCCCTCTCAATTCCTGTCAAATAGATGGGGAAGAAATGGAGGTAATGACAGATTTTATTTCCCTGGGCTCCAAGATCACAGCAGATGGGGACTACAGCCAAGAAATTAAAAGATGCTTGCTCCTGGGGAGGAAGGCTATGACAAATTTAGACAACATACTAAATAGCAGAGACATCAACCCACCAACAAAAGTGTGTATAGTCAAGGCTATGGTTTTCCTAGTTGCATAAAGAAGGCTGAGCCTCAAAGAATGGAGGCCTTTGAGCTATGGTGCTGGAGAAGACTCCTGCAAGTCCCTTGGATTGCAAGGCAATCAAACCGGTCAGTCCTAGAGGAGATTAACCCTGACTGCTCTTTAGAAGGCCAAATCCTTTGGCCACCTAATGAGAAGGAAGGACTCATTGGAGAAGAGCCTAATGCTGGGAAAGATTGAGAGCAAAAGAAGAATGGGAAGACAGAGAATGAGGTGACTGGATGGAGTCACTGAAGCAGTTAGCATGAGCTTACATGGATTCTGGGGGATGGTAGAGGACAGGAAGGCCTTGAGGAATGTTGTCCATGGGGTCGCGATGGGTCGGACCTGACTTCACAATTAACTGCAACAACCTAGCACCCTCCAAATATTTTTACTTCAATTTTCATATACCTCCACCTTTGTTCATACTGGGAACTCTGGAAGTTGTGGTCAATATGCCTGAAAGATTTAGGGTCAAGAGAGACTGATTTAAGATTAAATGAAGAAATATGTCCTTTTCAGTGTCATATTTCAAGAGGACTAAAGAAAGGGGGTGTTATTCTTTTTACACCCATCACTCATGTCTGAAAAGACTTTGTCCTTTGGTCAATAAATACACAAAATACTAATCAACAATTCAGTTACATTAATATTGCACGTGCTATCATCTAAAATGCATTCAAATATAGCTTTGTGATTACAGTGAGCCTAACCTTTTTGGTGGGCAAAAAAAGAACAAGTGCCAAGAAAAAGGGTCAAAACAAATGAATGGAATGGAATGGAATTTTGTAGAATTTAAACTTAAAATCAGAAGAAAGGATACCAAATATGTAACTTAATTAAAGCACTTTTTATGACAATCATATGTATCCCCACCTCATCCCAAACAGTTTTATGCTAATTTGAAAGAGTAAAAAGTGTAGAGCTCTTGGGGAATGAAACTCTCAAAATAGGTGGGAAACTCTCCACAACTGAAAATATTTTTGTCATCTTCCTTCTCCTTCTCATATAGTTGATTTTGCAAAGTGGTTTCTGTCAGGTGCTCTGTCAAGTTTTCCTTTTCCCAGCTTCTGGTTGCCTTGGTTAACAGGACATAAAGATTAATAAACTGTATTTTGTGTTCAGAATCCTTAAGCTGGGATTTTTCTCCTTAATTGATATTGACCCCTGACCCTCAGTTGGGTTTGGATATGTTTGTGTCTGTGTAGGAAAATAATAGGGATTCTCCATAGTTTCCAAAAGAATTGTTGCCATTAGTTCATTGATTATTTATAAAAGGCACAAATTAATACATGATCTGGATTCTTCTCTACTCCATTCCAGTGTCAACCAAAGTACCAGTAAGACACTTCTGAATTTGTAGTGACTAGTGAGCCTAAATCACCAGTCCCTCTTATATCTCAGTAGGCCAGTGAATGACACTCCTTTCTTTTTCCTTGTTCATTGGGACAAGTTAAGGACAATAATTGGTAGATTCACTTAGCTTCTTTTCATGGCTTCCTGAACTTCGTCTGTTAATGGGAAAGACAATTTTCATTCACTCTTCATAGCCTGTGGAGGAATAGGGATGTGTAAGTGTGAGGTGATATTTAGAATTGTTGCCTGAGTAACAAGTCACATATGCAGTACTGTTTTGTGCCTGCAACATAGGTCTAATCGTCTCCCACCCTACCCCCCAAAATAGCCCAGCTGAAAGTCACAAATATTAAGGAAAGTTGTAGGGTGTATGAGGAGAAAACTATTAATAATAGGTGAATCCACTCTCAGGTAGTACTGCAGGAGTGTAGCAGATCTGGCAGGCAGACTGGCACTACCCAGAGATTACCTGTGGAGTTGGTGGAACCAAAAACCAAACCAAAAGAACCAGCAAAACATGTGTTAGGAAAAAAAGGGAAATATAACTCTAAAAGAGCAACAGCTAAATAAAACCCTTTAAAGTATTTGAGAGGCTAGGGTTAAGGTAATATGCCATAAATATAATTATCAGGGCATGTTTGTGCCATAATTGGGGATGTAAACTGTAGGTCTTCCACACACACATAAAAAAAACACAGGAAAATAGGACTATAAACTATATCTTTATTATACTGCAGGAAACAGTAGGCAAAATGGAGCATTTGTTTTATCTGAAGGATGGAATAATCGTAGAGAACTTATATCTGATTGGCTTTCAACCATCTTGGGCCTTGTTAAACTGTTGCCTTTTTTGAAGAAGCAATTTGGATTTATCTGATCGCTTACCTCATGGTATCCATTGATGATGGAATGCTTGTTTATGTTCTCTTCATTCCTGCTCTTTTATTCAGATAAATCCCCAATTGACCTAGTATTTCTCAATTCAAAATTAAGACCTGACATTTGCAATAACACCATCACTGTGCGGATTAGCTTACAGCTTTGTATCTACTTCTGAAGTTCAAAGTTTTTCCTGGTAATCAGTTCGGTTCTTTTGATCTTCATCACCTCGCATCCAAACTCAGTCCAAATATTTTAGCCAAGTCTATACAGATTTCTTGACAATCCCATAATAGTTTGCTGTTGTCTTCTTGGATTTCGATTCTTTTCCTAGGTGGGTTGACTTTTCTCATGTCCAAGGAGCCCAACTTATCCTTATTGTCCATTATGCATTATCTCTTTCCTCTTTCATTCAGGCTGGCATGAGCTTATCAAAAGTTCATGTCAACATCAATCTCAGATTCATGGAAACTGTTGATCTCTTACATCATGTTAGGGTAGCCATACTCTGGGAGGGTCTGTTTCTGAATTTAGATAATGATTTACTTTTGCCCCCAATTGGACAGGATACCAGTTCAAAGTGGGGTAATAATTCAAGAGTACCTGGTATTTATCTTTGACTTCATAACTATGTAAATGACCTTTACACTATCCTGGAAAAAAATGGTTGTGAGGAATTAAAGTTTTATGATATGAATCATCAGTTTGATGCTGGCACCATCAGATAATATTATTGTGTTAAACCCTGAAAAGAAATCCTGAAAATTGCACAGACCAGCTAGGAAAAGCCTCATAGTATGAATTAAGAAAAAAAATAGAGTGGTGTTGCTAAACATAACATATCCTTAGTAAAACGTGTTGTAGCTGCACATGGCTTAGAATTCAAATGGACTCACGAAAGTGCCAGTGAGATTCCTAAAAATAATCTTTATGCTAGTGTGTCTCCTCTGACTCTTTCTTTGAAATCACTGCCAGCTGACCTCGAATCTTGTACCCAATTGGATTCAACAGCTAGTTTTTCATCTCAGCTTCTAAATTATTCTGTGAACTAATCAGCCAAAATGTTAAAATAGATCTGTGTATAAAATACAACTATTTAACTTTTCAGTGGTGCTATGTAGTAGATTGCCTGGCCTAATCTTTAAGGCATTGTTTGTTCAAGGCAGGTTACTTACAATATTTCAGGCCAAGCATAATATATTTGTTCTGAATGAAAATAAATTATGTTTTAGAAACATGGTGAGCTTGTTTTGTGCTCTTGTGGAAGAGCATTACTTTTGGCAAACGGCATTACATTTTTTTTATAAAATAATGGTTCAAAGTAATAAAGGAAAATTAGTAATATCAAATATTCTTATATTTCTTTCAAATGTTCTTTATTATAGTAATTTTATTAGGGCTTACAAGCGTAAAGAGTAATACAATTTAAAACTAATATAAAAGAAAAAGAGAAGTACAGAAAGATAGAAAAAAATAAGAAAACATATATAAAAGATGATAACCCCTAGCAAACATTTATAAACTTCAGTAACTTAACATCTTCTCTAGTACTTCAATTAACAAAACGTCTTTCCATATCCCATTCCCAATTAATAATTAAGTTGTAAAAAAAACATCATTCAGCAGAAGTGTATTACCAGAAATAGTTCCTGATTTACAACAGTTCATTTAGTTTATGACAGTTTTTCACACTTACCATTGCAGCATGCCCTTGGTCAACATTTGAATGACTGGCAACTGGTTCAAAAATATGATGATTGCAATGTCTTGAGGTCATGTGATCACTTTTGGCAACCTTTTGACAAGCAAAACCAAAGAGGAAGCCAGATTCACTTAACAACTATGTTAGTAACTTAAAAACTGCAATTATCCACTTAACAGCCATGACAAGAAAGGTCGTAAAATGGGACAAAATTCACTTAACAAATGTTTCCTTTAGTAGTATACATTTTTACTGTTCAAATATCTATTCTATTCAAACTTCAGATCAACATTCTTATTCCATATTTATTTTCTAATCAGTCAAACTTTTCCACATACTGTATAATTTCTTATAATAAATTTCAATACTTCAATACTTTAAATACTTCCTTGATATCAGGGGTGGGCTTCAAAAAAATTAACAACTGGTTCTCTGCCCAGTTGCTGGGTGGGCATGGACATGATGAGTGTGGCCTTGTCAGCCTCCTGCATCACACAGTGGCAGGGGACGTTTTTGCCCTTCCTGAACTCTGGAGGCTTTATTTGAGCCTCTGGGAGGGCGAAATGACCTCCCTGGGCTACGGAGGCTCTGGGAGTCCTATTTTTTGCCCTCCCTGATCCTCCATGCAGACCCTGCACTTACCTGGGATCCAAAATGGGCCTCATGGGGAGTCCTGAGAGGGTAGGGGAGGATGGGCAGGGCCAGCCAGAGGTGGAATTTGCCAGTTCACTGAACCAGCCATAAAATTAAGAACCGGTTCGACCAAACTGGGGCAAACCAGTAGCAACTAACTCCTGCTTGATATTATCACAATATACCAACCATGATAGTTCCAAAATATAATTTTAGTACAATTTCTAGTTGAGTTCAGTGAAATGCAATTAACTAATCTCTTATTATGTCTTTAATGTGCAAAGTGCATCCTTTATTTTTCATATTCATGTAAAAATAAATCAATGTGTATCTTGAGTAAAGAGTTTTTAATCTCATTTAAGTGTGATGAACTCTTCCCTTAGGATGAACTCTCCTTTTAAAAAAAAATTAAAATACAGCTCTAGAGGAATGCCTAATTGCTCATAGCAAGGAGAAATGAAATGGAAGATTAAGTCTAAAGCGAGGAAGGAGAACATATGAAGAAAATACCTCTCCTGTCTCTGCCGTAAGGAATTTGGCAATTCAGGGAAGAAAAAAGTATATCCAAGTATAGACATTCCACATGTGTCCCAAAAGGTACTGTTGGTTTATTTAATTTAATTACACATTCTTCCCAATCTAAAATAATAAAACCATAGATTTTTGTTTGCTGTACAATCAACTTTTCTCCAAGTAAATAGATGGCTGGAAAGCAAATGAAGCATTCAGTTGAAAAGCAAACATTTTAAGAGTAAAACCAGCAAAACAGGAAATTGTCTGACAATTTCAAGTTTAGCTGTCAGTTTTTCTGTATATAAAATAGCAGGAAGAAAGGGTGTTGCAACTATATAAACTCTTCCACACAATCCATTTAGAGAAAAGTGAATATAAACAAAGCCAAGGTATAATGGAATATACACGGCTCAAAAAAAAAATAAAAGGAACATTTAAACAACACAGTGTAACTCCAAGTCAATCACACTTCTGTGAAATCAAACTGTCCACTTAGGTAGCAATACTGATTGACAATCAATTTCATATGCTGTTGTGCAAATGAAATAGACAACAGGTGGAAAGCACAGGCAGTTAGCAAGATATCCCCAATAAAGCAGTGGTTCTGCAGGTGGTGACCACAGATCACTTCTCAGTTCCTATGCTTTCTGGATGATGGTTTGGTCACTTTTGAATGCTGGAGGTGCTTTCACTCTAGTGGTAGCATGAGACGGAGTCTACAACCCACACAAGTGGCTCAGGTAGTGCAGCTCATCCAGAATGGCACATCAATGCGAGCTGTGGCAAGAAGATGTGCTGTGTCTGTCAGAGTAGTGTCCAGAGCATGGAGGTGCTACCAGGAGACAGGCCAGTACATCAGGAGATGTGGAGGAGGCCGTAGGAGGATAACAACCCAGCATCAGGACTGTTAGGGATAACATTGTTCACCCTAACTGGTTTAGGTGAAATAATA
>BLBF01000004.1:66321182-66336092 GCA_015471245.1 Laticauda colubrina | reverse complement strand
TGTTTAGCTTGTCTACCTAACCCTGGTTGGGGAACCCAGGCTTAACATAACGGTAGTTTGTATCTCCCTCACTTCAGAAGACTGTAGTATTAAGTAAGTAAACATAAAACAACTTATATGGATAGATCTCAACTTATGACCACAACTGAGCCCAACATTTCTGTTGTTAAGTGAGACTTTTGTTGAGTTTTGCCCTACTTTACCATCTTTCTTGCCACAATTATTAAATGAATCACTGCAGTTGATAAGTTAGTAACACAGTTGTTAAGTGAATCTGGCTTCCCCATTGACTTTGCTTGTCAGAAGATTGAAAAAGGTGATCACATGACCTGGGACACAGCAATGGTCATAAGTATAAACCAGTTGCCAAGTGCCTGGATTTGGTCACGTGGTCATGGGGATGCTGCTTAGGGTGTGTCAAATTTTTCCACTTTCAATTTTCAAACACTAGTGCTCAAAAGTTGTGACATACCTTGAGGATCGTAAAGATATTTTGGTTACTTTAATACAGTTTAGATGTGATCACATAAATATCATAACTTTTTAACATTTTGCTGCAAAGGTTATAAGTGTGAAAAATGGTCATAAGTCACTTTTTTCAGTGCCGTTGTGAGTTGGAATGATTACTAAGCAAACTGTTATAAGTCAAAGATTCCCTGTACTCATAGAAACTATACATTCAATTCTTTATAGCATAATTCTATCTGTCTATTCTATAGCAAATGTGCTTAATTTCTTGAGAAATGCTTTACAGTTTTGCAGAGTTTTGTAGTCTTCTTACATTAAAAAAGAAAGAAATGACTGCATACAAAGGCAATAATTTTGGTCATCAAACTTAGACACTAAAATGTTAAATTTGTACTGGTAGAGCAATCAGGGTTTATAATTGGCTATATATTTTCCAAAGATTTTACACTTACATTGAATGTAAGACTAAAGCCATATTAGAACTCTCTTCTGTGTATGTAATTTAAAACAAGATGAAAGAAATTCAAGAGAATACATGCTGGCCCATTCCTCTAACCAGACTCTTGATGCAATCAAGGTTCCTGCTCATAAAGATAATCCACAAGTCCTCAAGTTTCAACCATTTGTTCAGCAACTGTTCAATGTTACAATGGCACTGAATGAAGAAACTTATAAGCAGTCCTTGAAATTCTTGTTGTTGAAGCACTCCTGGGGTCATGTGAACAAAATTTAGGTGCCTATCATTCAGCTCACATGACCAGTCACTGAAGCAAGGGATGCAGTGGTTAGAATGTAGTAATGCAGGCTAATTCTGCCAACTGCCAGCAGTTCGATCCTGCTAGCTCAAGGTTGACTCAGCCTTCCATCCTTCCAAGATCGGTAAAATGATGATCCAGATTGTTTGGAGGCAATATGCTGATTCTGTAAACTTCTTAGAGAGGACTTTAAAGCACTGTGAAATGATATATAAGTCTAAGTGCTGAGTGCTATTGCTATCTCATGATCACATGTTCACTGTTGCCAAACTTCTCTGCCAGGTAGCCATAAGCAAAGCCAATGGGGACCCAGCAGGAAAGGTCATAAGCCACTCAAGTCTCCCCTGCTCCCTTTCTTTGCTTGCCTCCACTTGTGTCCTCCTTCCCCCTTCCATCATTTTCATCCACCAGCATCCTCCTTCCTTTGCCTTCCCCCTGTGCTCATATGTATGCACACACACATACACACATCCCATTCCCTCTTTCCCCACCCTCCCTGCACTCATACTCACCCTTGGGTGTATCGTGCACCCTCTTTCTCTGGCCAACCTGTGTTTGCATATGTACACTCTGCACTCTCTTTTTTTGGCCTCCCTGAATTTGTGCCATACTGTAACACTCACACACACACACACACACACACACACACACGCAACTTGCACATGGCCTGCACTGGGGTCCCGGGGTCTCCCCCACTTTCCTGCAGCATCTGCCCTCTTTTTACCTGGACTCCCTTTGCTTCTTACTTAGCAATCTGCATGTTTTGGGATTATAACGACAACTGGGACTGCCTGGATTGCCATTGCTAAGTGATGCAGTCACAGTGACTTGGCACTTTATGACGACATTGCTTAGCTGTCAGAGTGTTTGCAGTGTGATTACTATTGTGAGACAACCAGGAGCACAACACGGCTTTGTCTTTTAACAGTGGTTAATATACAAGACTGATATATACATAAATATACATGTTCAGCACATATCAGGCAAGCAATAATTATATACATAAATATACATGTTCGGCACATATCAGGCAAGCAATAATTCTTCATTACTCTGCACAGAGAACTACAATGAAAATAGAACACGAGGAGAGTGAGACACCCTCACATGGCCTGGCTTATATAGACAGCTTCTTAAAGCGGCGGTACCCTGCTGACTCATCCTCAGTTCATCATTTTGGCTTACAAATGTTCAGCTATTAAGTCTTCATTACTCAACATTAGCAATGACAATCCTGGTTCCAATTGCTATTGTAACTTAACATCTACCTGTACATAGAACTAGCAGGCTTCCTATTGACAGAACTTGTTCCAACATGCGCACTGGGTGGGACAGGGGGAAGATGTACTGAAACCAATGAACACGGCATTGATTTCTCCATAGAGTATCAACTTTATAGAGAGAAAAAAGATTCTAGATAAGGTTTAGATAAGGTATATTTGAGGGATGGAGATATCCTCATCCTTTAAAAGTCTACTTCTTAAATATTTTCTGTAATACAGGTCATCTTCAATTTACCACAGTTCATTTAATGATCATTTGAAGTTACAACAGCACTGAAAAAAGGGACATGACAATTTTTGACATTTACAACAATTGAATGGTCACATGATCAAAATTCAGATGCTTGGCAACTGACTCATATTTGTGATGGTTGCAGGATCCTGGGGTCATGTGATCACTTGTTTGCAACCTTCTGACAAGCAAAGTCAATGGGGAAGCCAGATTCACTTAACAACCATGTTACCAACTTAATAATTGCAGTGATTCACTTAACAATTGTGTCGAGAAAGATCGTAAAATGGGGCAAAACTCACTTAGCAACATAAATTTGTGGCTCCATTGTGGTTATAAGTCACCATGGTATGGATGTGAAATAAACAGCCAGTCTGTTGTAGTGATTAAGGCATCAGGCTAGAAATGGAGACTGTGAGTTCTAGTTCTGCCTTGGACACAAAGCCTGCTGGGTGCTATTACTCTCAACCTTACGAAGGACACAATGATAAACCACTTCTGGAGGAAAAGAAATGCCAGGAATATAGAAACAGAGATTGAAGATTCTGAAGATTTCAATGAAGTTTTCCAGTTCTGTGCTACAAAGCCAAATGACTGAAACCATACCAATCATTTTATTACACTTGCAAAAATAAATTTTGTAAAAATGTTGTGAAATAAACAGTAGCACTTTGTTTCAGAGATGAGAGTGCCTTATTGTTGCCTTCCAAAGACTATTCCTGTCACTAAATCAAAAAGTAAGATAACAAGAAACCACTTACTTTCATTTGGCCAAACCCTGAAATGCTTTCTAATCTTTTGGTAGCTTTAATTTATTTCGAAACACATGCTAGGCATGTGCCTGGGTCCTTTCTTGAATTAGTCTCTACAAAGCTTGAAAGTAAAGAATGAAAAGCTTATAACTCCATGGCATGTTTTCCCAGAAACTAAAAATAAGGAAGCGAGGAAATTAAAAAAAAAATTGGGACTGGGTGAAAGATCCAATCTCTTAATAAAATTAAATTAACAATTGTGTACATTAATGGGAGGCATAGGAAAATTGCTTTGGTCTTAAGAAACTGCTGGAATTATGTGTGGAGTGTTGCTTTAACTCACCAGCATCTGGGGAAGAAGCAGTCCAACAGGTCTGCTGTAGCCTTATAGAAGGCAGGATAGCAGTCAGTGGAAATGTTTATAGACAAAGAATTCTCATGTGGCATGGTGGTATTGGGAATAAGGGATATTTTGCTGTATTAAAAAAAGGACATAAACAAGAAGGATCACCACTGTTTTTCTTTAATAACAAAAACATTTTTCAGTGATCTGTTGATGAAACTGTTCTCTTTTATACATTTGGTATCTATTTTCTTTGTTTGTCTTCTTCTCTTTTCCATAAAAAGAATAGAAATATTCATCAGGCCAAGGAATAGTTAACAGCAGAATGTTACTCTGCCTGCATATGAAATAGATAATAGCATTGAAATAAGAGCACAAAGACAATTATGAACCTCCCAATACAATTCAGTAAAGTAGTTTCTGAGCTGGATTTTATAGCATGATTGCTGTATAAATGGGTATGAAATTTGTTAGGAATCGGTATGCATTTTTTTTCCAAAGTAGAATGGAAAACACTATAGAGATAATGAAAGAATTGGAGAGGGGGGCAATGTAACTGACAAATTAAACTATCCAGTTTCATTCAGTCTTGAATGCTTCTGGAAAAAAAGACTCAAGAATCACTGGTTGTGCTGATAACTGTATGATTATTATCAAATGATTCTAGTTATTCACATATAAGAACAGTTTTCAGATGTTTGAATTAAAATAACAGTTTAGAAGAAAGATAGATGTACATTTTAAAAACTAGCCAGGTTTATTTTTTATTGGGATATGTGATATTTCATGCAGAATGGGGTTAACAGAATGGGGATACATGCATTCTCAGAACACACTTGACCATATGAAAAGCAAATATTCCAATTATCTGTAAGAGGCCTCTGTTACATATCAAGCAGGATCATCTATCTGGCTTCTTATTTCTGATTATGCAGTGAAGCAGCTGACAATCTGAAGTGACAAAGAAGATAATGATTGGAACTTGGAAAAGTGTTGGCAGGCCTGGTCTCTAACAAGCTCTAGATGGGCAGCTCTCTTGAGTTTGCTATTTAAAAACAAAAAACAAAAGCCTACAGCCAGGAATTCATCACTCGAATAGCTACAAACTTTGATCTCACCTCCCTATCCCCAGCATCTCTGAAAAGCACATTTATGATAAGGGTAGCAAAGGAAAAGTTTTGAAATTAATCGAAGCATCTGTTCTTGTTCCTTCAGGGACTTAGAGGTATATGATAGCTGACATAAATCATCATAAAGATTGGCTGTGTTGACGCAGTACACAAAGAGACTGCATTATTTCCCACTTTAAATATTGTAAAACAATAGTTGCAGGACAGGTAACCCAGGTACATTTTTGTCAAGCTTCAGAATTACAGCACAAATTATCAGCAGATTACTAACGTACTTCCTGCCACTGGAGTCCCACTATCTAAATGATTACTATAAGCAATATAAGATAATGGTAACGCCCCTGGTTCTTTCTTAAGTTACATACCCATTAAGGGTTGATTGTTGTGCAATTATTTGAATAAACCTGGCTAATGTTTTCAGGATGGACAATGCCCCTATTCTGTCCAAAGCCTGAGCAAAATGGCAGCTTTCAATGAAATCTTGCTTTTTAATCCTTTAAAAAAAAAACAGCAAGTCTTCATGCAGCTATTTTGAGTAACAAAACAGAAAAAGGACAACACTGGTGCTGGTACTGTAACTCTGCCATGATGCCTTGCAGTCCTCAAAGGTCCATGACTAAATAAGAACCCACAGTGTGGTCTTCTTTCACCCCTTTCCCCAACAAAAGAACTTTTTACGTTCTTGATTTATATAAACAAGTAGTATGCAGTATGAATTGACCAGAGCATTATAACAACGCCTGCCTTCAACTTTTTAAAAACTAGCTTGTTTTAAAAGGTTTGAGTACAGCCTAAGAGGCTGCATCAGGTCTTCAGTGGTTGGTCTATTAAAATATGTTATTGCATAATTATGTGTTTATCTTAAATGTGGTGGGAGAATTACCTTGTGTTAGAAGAGTTGCATTCTAAGTAAATGAAAAGAGCAAGGCAAACTTGAATGTATCTTGTGGCCACAGTCAGCTTTATTTAGACAAGAAAAATAAACAAACAAGGTCTTAAGATGCATTTTGTTCACAGCAGACACAGATTGTTTAGAGAGGAAGAAGTACTACCCAGGTCTAAACCTTTATGAATAGAGCACATGAGCAAGCCAAGAATGGTCAAATCAATTTAATTACTGACTTCTCAAGTGCATAGCAAGTTCAGGGAGAAGCCAGTAACTGCTGTATATGTTAGTTCATTCTCTGTTGGGAATCTAACTCATTATAAGACTTCAGCAAAGTGAGATCATGTATGGTATTATATTTGCTACTGCATAAATTATAAAATCAAAGAGACAAGGGCAAATGGTTTTTGCAATTAGCACTTAGACTTATATATCACTTCACAGTGCTTTACATCCCACTCTAAGTAGTTTACGGAGGCAGCATATTGCCTCCAACCATCTGGGTCCTCGTTTTATTGACCTTGGAAGGATGAAAGGCTGACTCAACCTTACGAGATCCATACATATGATGAATTGAGCTTTAGTTCATAATTTTAGTATAAACATTAATGTTTCTTTCAGTATAAAAAGTTGCCACCAAATTCCTCCTGATTTTCATCAGAGCTTACTTGATTCAAAAGGTAAAGACCCAATACTAGCAATAGCACTTATATACTGTTCCATACTGAACTCTCTGTGTGGTGTACTTATTGCCCCCATCAATCTGGGTCCTCATTTTGTTGACCTTGGAAGGATGGAAGACGAAGTCAACCTTGAACCAGTCAGGGTTGAACTGCTGGAAGTCAGCAGAATTAGTCTGCAATACTACATTTTAACCACTGCACCAAGAAAACACCAGGAATTAGTCTAAAGCCCATGTCACACTGCACCAATGGATACAAAGAGGATGTAAAATGGACAAAAAAGCTTGCCATCCGTTGGTTAACGCGATGTATCCGTTCTGTACTCATTGCCTCCGTTTTGCTTCCTCTCTATCCGTCCAGCATCCGTTTATTGACATTTCATCCACTCAGAAAGTTTTGAACTGCTCAAAACTTTTGCGCGGAAAATGTATCCAATTTGCCCATTCTGCATCTGCTACGCATCCGCTAGGCATCCGTTCCGCATCCACGCAACTCGTATCTGCTCGGACGCAGGGAGGAAGTGGAACGGACGCAGAACGGATGCAGAATGGATGCCTAGAGGATGCAGCATGGAAACAAAGCATGTAAAATGAAAAAAAAGTTCACAGAGGGGACCTATCTCGGATATTAAGGATGTCTAGAGGATGCCTAGAGGATGCCTGGAGGATGCAAAGGGACACCTATACTGCCTATAAAAAGGAGGAGCAACTCATCTGGATCTCACTTTCAGAACAGCAGTCCTGCAGTGCAGACCTCTGCAGCCTTCATCTGACTCTTGCTCTTCCACAGCATCCAGTCATGTCCACTGTGGATCGTAACAAAGTCCTTTTGGCAGCCACCATCCTTCTCCAACAGTGCGAAGCCATCTACAGGCTCTGTGAACTCTACTATGGGAAGAAAAAGGCAACCAAGAAGCCTCTGGGTATGAAGATGGTTCGCCAGAAGAGCAGAGGATGGACTGTACAACAAGCTGATGGTGGAGCTCAGGAACGAAGACACTCGGGCATTCCAGAACTTCATGAGGATGCCTCCAGCCATGTTTGACGAAGTTGTGCAGCGGCTGACACCCAGGTTGACCAAGCAGAGCACCAAATTCCGCCCCAGCCTGGACCCTGGGCTCAAGGTGGCACTGACTCTGCACCACCTGGCCTCAGGGACCACCTACAGGAGCATGCAGTACGGCTGGAGGGTGCCACACAACACCATCAGCATTGTGGTCAGAGAAGTGGTGCAGGCCATCATCGAAGAATACAAGGAAGAGCTCCTCCAGTGCCCCTCCACTGAAGAAGGATGGAAGAAAGTTGCAGAGCAGTGGTATCAGAGGTGGAACTTCCCACACACCATTGGAGCCATAGGTGGCAAGCACGTGGCCTGCAAAGCGCCAGCCAATTCAGGGTCCTCTTATCACAACTACAAGGGCTTCTTCAGCATCATCCTCTTCGCCATGGTCGATGCTGACTACAAGTTCATGTACATTGATGCTTCAGGCAACAGCTCCTCTTCAGATGCCCAGGTACACAACGCAAGTGACCTCAAGGGTAGACTGGAACGCAACCTCATCGTGGGCTTCCCAGATCCAGACCCCCTGCCCAATGACACGTAAGATGTGCCCTACTTCATCGTGGGGGATGACACCTTCTCCCTCACAACCTACCTCATGAAGCCCTACACCTCCAAATACCTCACCCGTGAAGAGAGGAACTTCAACTACAGGCTGTCCAGGGCAAGGCGGGTGATGGAGAACGCCTTTGGCATCCTGGCCAACAGGTTCCAGGTACTTCTCACCACCATGCAGCATCGCCCAGAGACCGTGAGGAGGATCATGGAAGCTTGCTGCATCCTGCACAATCTCATGCGCACCCGCTACCCAGTCTTGCAGAACAGGCTCGTGGACCTCCAGCAAGGCAATGGGGACATGGAGCCTGGGGAATGGAGGCAAGGGCGAAACCTGATCGACACTCAGGATGTGCAAGGCCCCAACAGAGCCTCACATGAAAGGAAGAAGCAGCGCAACCTCCTGAAACACTGGTGCAACTCTCCAGCTGGAGCAGTGGAGTGGCAAGACAGGATGATAGATGATTAATGGATGCTTCCTTCAGCCTGTCTCATCACATGAATGAGATTGGGCCATGTATGTTGGGTGGCCCTACAATGATCAGGGCATTTAATAAAGAGTTGTGTTTGTGTTGACATGTGTGGATGATTATTACATTATTATTGATAATAAAGGGCCATAGGTGTGGCACCTGGGAGGGTGGACCTTCCAGTCCCACTATGCTTGCACTGGAGGTTTATCTATCCCACAGCTACTACCCATCCCAGAGGTATCCCTGACCATCCCACAGCTATTCCCCATCCCAAAGGTATCCCTGCTCATTCCACAGGTATCCCTGCCCACCCCACTGCTATCTTAACCCATCCCACAAGCATGCAAAGGCTTAAACCATTTCTAAAAGTTTCCACCAAGACTTTATTAAAAAAAAGAAATTAAGCAAGCGTGTGAATCAAAAATAGACTTTATTAACAACAAGCTATAAAACAAAAAATGAGTCTCCGGCACTCCTCTTGGTCGCTCAGTCTCAGGGGTGAAGGGTCCAGGTGCTGTGGAGGTGGCTGGTGCTGGAGTGCTTGTCATCAGCTCCTCCAGAAGCAGAAGAGCAGAAGCCCCAGCCCCAGAAGAGCAAGCCCGTGCTGCAGAAGCTCCAGCAGAACCAGAGTGAGGGCCAGGGGGTGGGATGGTAGCCCTGTCCCTCTTGCAAGGGCTGGCAGCAGATGGCTGAGGCTTGTTGTGCTTCTGCATGGTTGTGGGGTTGCTGGCTGGCAGGGAGGCCGGCAGGAAGGCTGGCAGGCAGGCAGGTAGGCACGAAGGCTGGCAGGAAGCCTGGCAGGCAGGCAGGCACCAAGGCTGGCAGGCAGACAAGAACCAAGGCTGGCAGGCAGGCAGGCACCAAGGCTGGCAGGCAGACATGAACCAAGGCTGGCAGGGAGGCTGGCAGCAAGGCTGGCAGCAAGGCTTGCAGGCAGACATGCAGGCAGGGCAGGCAAGGCAGTCAATCCGTCCGGCAGCAGGTCTTTCCTCTGAATGGCGACCTGCTTCCGAGCTGCTTCCGTCTTATCCGCGGGGCTGACGCAATACATCCTCCCCGCATGCCCAATTAATGCTCGGCATCCGCTAGGCTTCTGCTGTGCATCCGCTGTGCATCCACTGTGCATCCGCTTCATCCGTTCGCCGTCCGTTCTGCATCCGCTGTATCCGTTCCGTGTCCGCTTTGCTGAGGTCCCCCGGAAGCCTAGCGGATGCGCCATCCGTTCTCATCTGCTTCCATCCACTGGGCTTCCATTCTGCATCCACTTTCCATCCGCCCTGCGTCCTCCCTACATCCGTTCCTTTCCGTGTTATCCGCTCCGGTTATGCAAATTTTTGCCCCTTCTGAGAGCGGATAACAACGGATGGAACATTTTTGTCGTCCATTGTTAACGTTTTGCATCCGTTGGGCCTGTGTGACAGGGCCTTAAGCAGTTGTTTGAAGGCCAAAAGGACCATAACTATTGAAGTTTGTATACCCTAGGTTGTGGCTTATGATTTATGTGCAGCCCTTCAGATAAAGGCAAAAAAGTTGTTTGGTTTACTAATGCTGTAGCAAATACTGAGAAACTTAACTAAATTTGAAAATCAGTTCAAAACATTTTTTGGGCCTGATTTATAAGCTAATGGTGAAATATGATTCAGAATCTGAACGATCAGAGACTGATTAAATTGATGCAGAATTTGAATACAGGTAGCCTTTGACTTATAACAGTTCATTTAGTGACTGTTCAAAGTCACACTGAATTATGACACTGAAAAACATGATTTATGACAGTTTTTCACACTTACAACAAAAGCAGACTCCCATGGTCACTTGAACAAAATTTAGCTGTTTGGCAACTGACTCAAATTTATGACAGTTGCAGTGTCCCAAGGTTGTGTGATCTCCTTTTGTGACATTTTGGCAAGCAAAGTCAATGGGGAAGCCTGATCCATTTAACAGTCATGCTACTAACTGAATAACTGCAGTGATTCACTTAACAACTGGGAAAAATAAGGTCATAAAATGAGGCAAAATTCACTTAACAAATGTCTCATTTTACAACAGAAACTTTGGGCTGAATTGTGGTCATAAGCAGAGAACTACTTCTACGGTGATAGAGATGCAACAATGAACATTTCAATGGAAGAATAATATGAAATTTACTGTGAATATAATTGTTGAAAAAATGGTAAATTTTATTGTTGGTACAGAAAAACCTCTGGTCATGTTCCATAACTTTGGTGATGTTTACTAATGTTTCATCTTCAGGAATTTCTGGGTCAGGGTCATGTTTGATCGCCACCATGTTCATGACCAGATTCAAAAATATTATGAATTTTTAGGTTGGAATCCGATTTGATTGTGGTCAGAAGCATTCTACTGTATATCATTTCAATCTTGAATGCTAAAATGGATAAATCTTTCTCTAAGTAACAACTGCAAGATCATTTTTTTCATATTTGATGGCAATGTTGTAATGTCAACAGTACTGGAAAATAGTTCATACTAGAATAAAATATATTTTAAAAGTTGAATTCCATTTCAATCTGTCATATTTTTATTTTATCCAGCCATATATTCCCTCTAAGTACTGTATATGGAACTAGCTTTGCATATGCTGACTTCTGCAGGATATATGCTTCTTACTAAAAAGGTAAGTAAATCTGACATAGAACTTAATACAAAGTGGAAACCAATCACGAACTATAGCTTAATACATGAATTTATACCTCATTGAGATTTTAAGTTTTTGAGGTATAGAATTTATACTTAAATTCTATTTCATGGAACATTTAAAGGAGAACAGAGTATCAGTTTTGACCCAATCCACTGTACCTTATGGTTTTATGTGGTTTTTATACACACACACACACACACACATACACGGCAGGGATTTTTAGTCATATACAGAGATGTTTTACATTTAATCCATAATTTACTAATATTATACTAGAAATCTACACTCTTGACATTATTTTGATCCCTTGTTTTTCATGTGGGTATTATTTTATTTTTCCTGTTTTATAGTCTCTTTGTGTTCCGTACAACAGAACAAAATAAAAGTAATGTTAGAAGTTTAGTTTGGTACTTTTGAATCATTTGCCACTAATAATGAACTTGAGCAATGTCCAGTATTTTTACTATGTACATATATTTGGAATGATAATATTCCAATGCCTGGCTTGGTGAAACTCAAAGAATTTTGACTATTAAATGTAGTCACAAAATGACACAACCTTCCATCCCAACAGCAACAAATCTGCGATCTTGAGGACTATTCAATTGGACCTGAATTTGAATGTATAAAAAAAAATGTGTTGTGGAAGGTAGGTATGATTTGCAGAGAGAGAAATTGTGAAGATCCAGTGTTACTTCCAGTGATGGAATTCAAAATTTTTTACTACCGGTTCTGTGGGCATGGCTTGGTGGGCGTGGCAGGGGAAAGATACTGCAAAATCCCATTCACTCCCACCCCACTGACCTGCTTTCCAGCTCCGTTCTCCTGTGCACGGCAACAAAAGAAGACCCAGCTGATCAGCTGAGACTCGGGAGGCAGAGAATAGATGGGGGTGAGGCCAGTCAGAGGTGGTTTTCCTAACTACTCAAAATTTCCACTACTGTTTCTCCAGAACTGGTCAGAACCTGCTGAATACCACATCTGGTTACTTCATCCCAAAGTGCAGTGCTTTGCATCTATAAAAACTGATTTTTTAAAGCTTGATTTGTAGCTTTTGCTGGCATATTTGTTTTGTAACTGAATGTGCTGCATTATTTATATGAGTGCTTTCAGATCATTTGAACTTGCATTATCTTTGAACAGTCTCAAGGAGCAGTTTATTTGAAGCAGTTGCTACCATAGTAATATCTGTTATTATTCTTTTTTTGTGGAATAAAGGGGTTCAGTTGCTGTGAATTTCTTCATTTTAAGGATTAGTAGGGTCTATAGAAAAATGAAGACTATCCTATAACAGGAGTTTTGGAGATATATCATTATGTTTTCCCATGAACAACTTTTCCCTTTGCTGTTCTTATTCGATCAAAAATAGCAGGTGCACAATAAACAAATAGCTCACCTGAAATTACCTTCCTTGTTTATACTTAGAAATAGAAATCTGTATTCCCAACTGAAAGGCAGGGCATCATTTGTTGTTAGCCCTGAAGTTACTCTGTTCTATGACACTACTATACTGAATTTCTGAATCTCAGCTGCAGAGTTTATGAGATTTTGATACATTCCTGTAAATGTGTTATTGCTGAATATCAAGGGACTATTTTGACTTCTTTTGTTTAAAAAGTAGCACTATCATATTTTTATGAACAGAAGTCCCATTGGCTTCACTCTTCAAAGAATACTTTGGAGTTTGAATAAAATTAAAATAGATTTTCATAATAGACTGGGTATTCCTGGCATGTTAGTCCTGTACAATCATGTTAGTATTGTAGATACCAATTCAGGCTTTGGAGGTCATCAGATACATTATTTTCTCTTTCCCTTTCTCTTCCCCATTATTTATGACTCTCTCTTTATCTTTGATGGGAGAGTTTGGGAGGCAATGACTGCACTCAAGCCAACACAGGAACTGCATATTCGTACTGTGTTTAGCTCTCAAGCCAGCTGATTTATCTGTGGAAATGTTTTTAATGGCATATTTCATATTGGAAGGTCATCCCCTATATTCCTTTGATTTTGTAGCTGATATGACAAAGTTCTAAAATAGCATGGAGAGATAAAGTTATGGACAGAATTGGTATCTGAGTCTGTCACAAGGTTGGTTTCTGTGTCTGTATCATTTTAAGAAAAAGGATGATTTCCCAAACCTTATTACCTAATAAAATAGGCCCTGGTACAAATTTCAGGAACCTAAGTAGATAAAAGCTAATTGATATGATAGGTGGCTCCTTCTTTCTGCTGTCTAACATACTTGTATTCATTCATGACTTAAAGGAATGTATATAGGTAGTTCTCGAATTATGACCACAACTGAGCCCAAAATTTCTGTTGCTAAGCAAGGCATTTGTTAAGTGAAGTTTTCCCATTTAATGACTTTTCTTGCCACAGTTGTTAAGTGAAGCACTGCAGTTGTTAAATTAGTGACCTCTGGTTTTCCCCAGTGACTTGGCTTGTCAGAAGATTGCAAAAGGTGATCACGTGACCCCAGGACACTGCAATCATCAAAAATATGAGCCAGTTGCCATCTGAATTTTGACCATGTGAAAATGGGGTTGCTGCAAATAAGTCACTTTTTTCAATTATGTAACTATGAACAGTCACTAAATGAACTGTTGTAAGCTGAGGACTACTTGTATTACCTTGGCTTAGTTCTCCATGTCTGAAGCAGCTAATCAGTGCTAAATCACAGTACTGTACTATAAGCCAATTGCCAAAAGTAAATGCAGAATGAGAAATGTAATTTAATAAAGGAAGGTATGTACTTGTCCTTATCTTATGTAAACTGCAATATAAACAGATATCAGTAACACCAAACAGATAAAAAATGAAAAAGAAAAAAAGAAATTTAGAGGTGAAAGGAATATCTAGTAGCCCAAGTAGCTCCCATGTTAAAGACAATTAGGACTAAGAAAAATGTGTTTTTTCAAGGGTGACCCAAAGAATGGGAGACAGATAATAACAGATACAAAAATCTGACCTTGTTAGTATTAATTATCAAAGCTACCAGTAAATCTCTTTCCAGCCTCTTACTGTTTACTCGCCAGCAGGACAATCCACAAAATTAAGAGAGTAAATAGTGTATAAATAAATACATTTCCAAGGACACCTGATAGCCAGAGGTCATTTTCATAATACTGCTCTGCAAGGACTAAGCTGAATGTATTGTTCTAAGGCACTTTTCATTTTGACATTGCAAAGCATCTTGGGTTCACGCTGAGTTGTTTTGACCATCCCCAGCATGGGCCACCAGAGGATCAACAAAATGTCACCATGGGTGTAATGCATCTGGTGAGGATTAGAGTAGATTGAGTGGAAGTTCTAAAAGACAGCAAGAGTAATTTTGTAGGTTCCTGAGGTCAGTGTAGATATTGGGCAGGAAATCTGAGAGTGGTGTTAATATATGTTTTGGCTTGCCACTTTCTGAAAAATAAAATAGTAGAGCCTTTTATAATTTTGTAAGTTACCAATTTATATAGATATTATATAGATGAAGCTAGAGAAACCCACTTGCTGATTTCCTGCTTGTTATGCTACTGAGATGAAGGGAGAGAGAGAGGGAGGGAGGGGTGGAGGGATGATAGTAGATAGAGATAGATAGATAGATAGATAGATAGATAGATAGATAGATAGATAGA
>BLBF01000004.1:66200455-66321172 GCA_015471245.1 Laticauda colubrina | reverse complement strand
AGATAGATAGATAGATAGATAGATAGATAGATAGATAGATAGATAGATAGACAGACAGACAGACAGACAGACAGACATACCTACATACATACCAGTGATAGGATTCAAAAAAAATTACTACTGGTTCTGTGGGCGTGGCTTGGTGACGTGGCTTGGTGGGTATGACATTACTTGGTGGGGTGTGGCTTGGTGGGCATGGCAAGGGAAAAATATTGTAAAATCTCCATTCCCTCCCTACTCCTGAGGGAAGGTTACCTACCACTGGTTCTCCAAACTACTCAAAATTTCCGCTACCGGTTCTCCAGAATTGGTGAGAACCTGCTGAATACCATCTCTGCTACCTACCTACCTACCTACCTACAAACATGCATACATACATACATAATAGATGCAGACCACATTATATTCTTGTAGACTTTCATAGGGCTAATTAAATTAAAACAATAAAAATAACTGAAAGCATATACTTTTAAAATGTTTTCCCTCAGAATGACAGGGTATCTTCACATTTCAGTTTGCCAAAGTTCTTCTTAAAAAGTTCCAGCTGTACCTCTGGAACTTGTCCTGCATTTTCTGTCCTTCCTTTAGCTCACTCTTGATGAGTGAAAATGTTTAGATTTTAAAAGGATCTTCTGTTTCTCAAGAGGGAATCTGCTCCTTCTGTTTATCCTCTACCTGCAGTCCTAGTTCTCTGTTTTTGGCAAAGACATTCAGTAAACCCGCAGTGACGTTACAAGCAAAGAATTAGAGTTTCAGTGGTGTAATTAAGTGAAAGGGACAGATGAATCCTTAAACAAATATCATGTTTTGATACAAATGTCTTCAGTAAATTCTGAAAAGAAAAAAAAATGTTAAAAATACAGAAGCAGAATTGTTACAGAACAGAAGAGCTTTTTCAGACTTTTCTAAGCTGTATCAGCTGCAAAGAAAGAATGTCATTGTGTGTTCTTTATTGTCTATTATTCTCCCCAGGCACAGTTTGACTGAACCACCTCCTAAAGACAGAAACACACTTTGTGCATTGACAGAGTAAAGAGAATAAAAATTAGTCTCCTAAAGGTATAATTCAAGGCTCATCAGTAAAAGTAGAGCTGGTATTTATATATTTTAAAAATGCTGTAGATTTATTTGCTTTAGGCACCTGAAAATCTATCAGAGAGAAAGCTTTATCATATTCTGGTCACCAAAATCTGAACCAACACTAGAGGACAGCAAAGAGAATTTTCTGTATGTGTTTTGCTACAATCCAATGAAAATTCAATTTTGTGTGTCCCAGATTCTTAATGCAGAGAATGGTAGTAAAAAACATTCTGCATTCTTAGCCATTCCCCCTCCCTGCCTTCACAAAAAAACAGCACAAATCAGCACTTCTTTGTCATTCTCATGACAGTGAAGGAGGGCATCCTCCAATCTTTATGGAAAATCTAAAATCTATCTAGAATGCAGAAACCCTGACTCAGATCTAAGCCTCTATCTATCCTTTGCTGAAGTTAAAATTTTCACATGTACATTACATGCCTTGATAGAATTTAGTAACTTACAGTATGTTTATAAGGATAATTCCTTGTAACATATGAGTGACTTCAGGTAAGCTAACTTTTATAGCCTGCTTATTTGTTTTATTTCCTTCATTTTTATCCTCTCTTTTCTCAAAGGAATAGGACTGTAGAAGGTGATCCTGCAGCTTATCCCACAATTAACAAGGTAAAAGTTAGTAGCGGTGTCAAACTCATTTGTACACTAATCTGATTATTACACAGATATATACCAAAACATGGAAACATGTTTTCTTTCAAAACTGTACTGGAAAAAAAATCCAGTATCCAGCTGCAGCACTAAAAGAATTACCCAAGTCTACATAATTTGTTCTCTTTCCTAAAACTGATATAGAGGTATTTCACTATACCTTCAAATTTGTTGTAGACTCCTCAAAAAAAGTAAGGTTAAAATTATATTGAGCACAACATCAATTTCTTGTTTGAAATCGACCAGGGGTGGGATTCAAATTTTTTAGCAACCGGTTCTGTGGGTGTGGCTTAGTTGGTGGGCATGGCTAGGTGGTCATGTGACTGGCTGGGTGTGGCCAACTCAACATCACTCACATTGAGGCACAGATCTCCTTGCCTGGCCTCTCATGACTGTGGGGATGCTACAAACAATCGTAAGTATAAAAAAATGGTCATAAGTCGCTTTTTTCAGTGCCATTGTAACTTTGAATGTTCACTCCACACAAGCAAAATACCAGCAAACCTCCAGGGAAGTTCCTGAGACAGGAAGTCTAGTCATGCCAAGAATGTAATAAGGGTTAATGGAGAGGCAGTTTCTGTAAGCAACACCAGAATGTTTCCTTCCTGCCTTCCTTACAGGATTAGGCCAGTAATTTCTTCTAACAACCAGTTCTCCGAACTGCTTAGAATGTTAACAACCTGTTCCAGAGAATAGGTGAAAACCTGTAGAATCCCATCCCTGAATTCGACCCTTTCAATTCTACTCTGTATTCAGTTATCCTTAACTGGGTAAAAAGATGGTGCCTCCAGTGGTCAAATACGAAGGTATTTCAGGAGAACTTTCTGGATAGAGCAGTGATGAGGTTTTTAAGTATGACATATGTTCTCTGACCCAAATATTGCATTACATATACAAAGTAGACTTTTCACATGACCCCATGGATATGGCTAGCGAATGTTCTGCCAAACTCTAACCCTCTGGGAACATATTCTTATGATTTCCTTAATTTTGTCTTTCTTGGGAGCATAACATCCTTGACTAAATTAGACTGTACAGAATTAAGAAAAGACTAAATACTAATGAAAGAATGCTTAATTATTGCCATTAAACAAGAAAAGTCACTTTTCTGAGGCCTGAATGAGAAACAAATGTTGACTTACAAGCTTATAAGAATATATAAGTCTTATATTTATACAGGTATATAATTATACATCAATTTTGTACAATAATTTTCAAACAAACAAGCAAAGCCTATCGCTGAGATTTTATATCACAGTGTTGTCGAAGGTTTCTGAGTCAATAGACAAGCAATAGATACTGAGGTAAAAGTAAATTTCAGATTTATTTATATATCTACTTCATATATGAAGCTCACAGATTCTGTAACATCATATGTTGGCTTCTGCAAAGACTTATGTGTACCAACAAGGAACCTGCAAATATATAGTAACAATAAACCTTGGTTCACAACTAAACTTAAGCAGCTATGTCATTCCAAAAAGGAAGCCTACAGAAAAGGTGATAGAATGCTATACAACCAGGCCAGAAATATATTAACAAGAGAGATCAGAACAGCAAAAAGAAGCTACACTGAAAAGTTAAGGAATCAGTTCTGAACAAATAAACCAGAAAACATGTGGAAAACTCTTAAAAGCATCACTGGCTTCAGCAAACCTCCTTCCCAGGCAGAAGGAAATCAACAACTAGTAGATGACTTGAATGTGTTTTACTGTAGGTTTGAAACCCACCAAACTCCAAAGCCACAATCCATATCTGAACACACCAACAACAGCCAAGCCTCCTACAACTTGCCCCAATCCATTGGGTTCACAACCTCTGGTGATCACAGAAAAAGAAGTGCAAGATCTATTACACATACAAAAGCCAGGAAAAGCACCAAAGCCAGACAAGATAACTCCTTCTTGCTTAAAAGTCTGTGCTGACCAATTGGCCCCCATCTTCACCCGAATCTTCAATAGATCACTAGAGATGTGCTATGTTCCTTCCTGCTTCAAATGCTCTACTATCATCCCAGTGCCAAAGAAGCCCTCCATCAAGGAACTGAATGACTACAGACCAGTTACTCTAACATCTGTAGTTATGAAAATCTTTGAAAGGCTTGAACTGTCCCACATGAAAACCATCACAGATCCGCTGTTAGATCCCATGCAGTTTGCATACCAAGCAAATAGATTGATGGATGATGCTGTTAACATGGCTCTGCATTACATCCTACAACACCTTGAATCTCCAAATGCCTATGCAAGGGTCCTCCTTGTAGACTTCAGTTCAGCATTCAATACTATCATTCCAGACACTCTTCTAAGTAAATTAAACTAACTAGTGATACCTGAACTCACTTGTAAGTGGATCATAAGCTTCCTAACAGAAAGGAAGCAGCAGATGAAGTGAGGCAGAATCACATCCGATACCTCTACAATCAACATAGGGGAATTGACTTTATTTTTGGCAGGCTGTTAGGGATCTAGCGACAATGGAAGTGATTAGCTTTCTTCAGAGAATGGGGAGATTTACATGCACTAGTAGGGGTGTATATTTGCCCCTCACAGAAACTGATCATATTCCACTGTGTTTTGTGGAGTAAGTATCAAAATTGCAAAAGCTGGGTTTTTGTATGTTTATAATGCAATCCGATGTAATGTACACATAGGTGAGCATGCATGGAATTGTTTAAATTTTGAATTAACTGTAGCAAATTTGTCTGTTTTAGGAGTACATATTCCGAGCCTCTGTACAAAGAGACAAGTTGTTTTCATTATCATGTATTCAATGACTTTTTCCAATCATATTATAATTATAAATCTATTTACCTTCTTATATTTGAGAAGACTGGCCATGCTTTAATTTATAAGACTGAATATTTGGGTATGAACCAAAAAGCAATAGATCAGAATAATAAAGGTATTGTCCAGTGATGGGATTCAAACATTTTTATTACCAGTTCTGTGGATGTGATTTGGTGGGCATGGCGTGGCTTGGTGGGCATGGCAGGGGAAGGATACTGTAAAATCTCCATTCCCACCAGGGGAAGAATCCTGTAAAATCTCCATTCCCTCTCCACTCCTGGGGGAAGGTTACTGAAAAATCCCATTCCCTTCACACCCCACTTATGTGCTTTCCAGTTCCGTTCTCCTGTGCAGGGCAACAAAAGATGACCAAGCCGATCAGTGGGACTTGGGAGGCAGAGAATAGATGGGGGCAGGCAGGGGTGGGATTCAAATTTTTAACAACCGGTTCTGTGGGTGTGGTTTAGGTGGTGGGTATGGCTTGGTGGGCATGTTATTGGCTGGGTGTGGCCAACTCAATATCACTCACAACGAGGCACGCATCTCCTCACTTGGCCTCTCATGACTGTGGGGATGCTGTAACAGTCCTAAGTGTGAAAAATGTCATAAGTCACTTTTTTCAGTGCCATTGTAACTTTGAATGGTCACTCCACACGAGCAAAGTACCAGCACAGGAAGGGGAAAAAAACTCCAGAGACATTCCTGAGACAGGAAGTCTAGTCCTGCCAAGAATGTAATAAGGATTAACGGAGAGGCAGTTTCTATAAGCAATACCAGAATGTTTCCTTCCTTCCTTCCTTACAGGATTAGGCCAGTAATTTCCTCTAACAACCGGTTCTCTGAACTGCTTAGAATGTTAACAACCGGTTCTAGAGAATAGGTGCAAACTGGTAGAATCCCACCCCTGGGGGCAGGACCAGTCAAAGGTGATATTTGCTGGTTCTCCAAACTACTCAAAATTTCTGCTACCGGTTCTCTAGAACTGGTCAGAACATGCTGAATACCACCTCTGGTATTGTCCATTTTAAAAATCATTTCATTCATAAATCATATATTTCTGTATACAAATAACAGGTCTTGAAGGCAATGAATTACTGGAAAATTGCAAACTTTTCAGACCCTACCAAGTAAATGTGAAATATGACATGATTGTGTAGAATTCAAAATATAAAAAATGCTGCTTTTCCTTTTTTAAAAATCTGCCTCTGATTTTTTTTTGAGAAAATGAATTTGAAAGTAAATCACTATAATTATGTTTGAATTTAAAAAAAAAATTGCTAGTAGACTAGATCACAAGGATAGCAAATTCTGTAGAAGTTATTATTTCTGCAGTTCAGGTCAGGTGTAATTACAAACAGCTTCTTATGTATGTAGTACAAGGGGTACAGGAAACTCAAATGACCAGTACTTCCTATTGTCTGCAATACCTTTCATGTTGCATCTTGCAGTATTTTTCTTCCTGTTATTTGGAGAAGTGGGCACACACAGATCTTGGTGACAAATGAAAAAGTTTCTACTTAATCCCAACAGCAGCAGCAACAATAAAATGGCTGAAACTTAACTCATTTATTTTGTTTTCCCAGATATATAAAGTTTAAACCTCCTTTTAGAATTGTTGTTAACTTAATTTGCATCACAATTTTGCTCTTCCTTTTTTGGCATATATATATAAATAGTAAAGGGAGTTTTGCTGAATAACTATATGACATATTGCAATAATTGTAGCTAAGTGATCATATTTAAAATAATTCCAAAGAAGAAATGCTTGCATAGTAGAGATTTGTACTGAAGATTAAACCTGGAATGATACAGGACAATAATAATATGCACTAAGGCTCTCATACAAATTATGAGTTTTACATAGCATAAATTCTTTGCTGGCATTTCTTATGGATTCTATAACATACCGTGGAGGCAATTTTTCAAAGGCACTTTGTAATCTGTGAGAATATAAAACCTGATCTGATCATGATATAAGTAAGTCTCTTGTCTCTTGTCTATCTGCACATTAAAAATGTATATGTGAAGACCAGCAGACAGAAAGAAGCAAAGGCTCAAGAGAATACTTTAAAACCGTAAGTCAGAATGTTTGCTTTTAAATGCATTTGGGAGTTTGCTGTTCATTTAAGGCATGATGAATTCACCAGCTCATCAACATGGTTTCCTAGGCACCTTAAATATTAGTATGTGGCAACAGTCTTCATGGTATGAACAGCAAAAAACACTTAATGCCCAAAAATGCTGCTGATTATGTGCCATGGAAATGAATAATTTTTGCAAAGAGCCCATCAGGGAGATTGAACTTTTTAAAACTAATCTAAGTTAATAGCTCTTTAGTTAACTAATAGTTCTTTATCAAAAACTTAACATTACCTTCATCTCTCATATGTTTAATAAAAAATAAATCTGATCCTGAAATAAGGAAAGGGAATTTAAGTCAAATTAGTATTAACCATGACTTTAGCAGGTCTTGCTATTTCTCTTAATGAGCAGACTATGATGAAAGATTAAACAGGAAATGTTTGCAAAATTTCCTCAAAACACACAACAATCTGACCAAAGAAATTGTGCAAGGGACTTGTGTAAGGTATTCTATAATGGAACCACCAATGCACCTGCAAAGAACGTTGTACTAATGTACAGTAGTGATGCATATATGACAGATATAATGATTACTTGAGAAAATTGTACTTTTTTATTGTTAATTGGAAATTTGAATGAAGGTGTTGAAAAAAATATAATCTCTTTTAAAATATGCAGTTTCTAGTTTTATTTGAGGAAAGATGTATTAAATTATGGGATGGAACAAAAAATGTGCTGAAGATAGCTGAATTAAAAGTACTAGATCAGAGGAGTCAAACTTGATTTCATTGAGGACCGCATCAGAGTTTGACCTCGGGGGGGCTGGAGTGGGCATGGCTAGAGTAGGCATGGTCAGCTTGACGTCACTTATGTTGGAGGCGCCTATGGTGGCCTGAGCACTCTGCCAGTGAAAATGGGCTCCTGAGCTTTGTTTTCAGCCATGACGGCTTCCTGCAGCCCTCTGCCAGTGAAAATGGAGCCAGGGGGGCTGTGTGAATCCCCCTGAGCTCCATTTTTGCTGGCAGAAGGCGATTGTGGCTGAAAATTGAGCCTGGGAGGGCTACATGTGACTCTCCCTAGCTCTGTTTTTTTCTGGCAGAGACACCATGGGCTGGTCCTTCACTGTTTCCAGGTCAGCCCTGCGGGCCAGATCAAAGCACACCTGTTCTAGATTATTTTGCATATGTACAATATCAATTAATTTAATTCTCATCCTATCTGTGTTCTCCATTTACACAGACATATGTGCACACACAAATGAAAGGTTATTTTCATATTGATATGCAAATCTTAACAATGCTCCAGATTTTTAAGAATTGTGGCGAATGATCAGGTGCAAAGACGATAGTAACCTTGAATCTGAATATTTATGAAGAAAAAGAGAAAAAATTAGAATTTAACCTGCTGAGATTCCCTGCTGAGATTCCCTGCCCCGTAGGTTAATTTTTTTGCATTTATGGTTAGGTCTACATTCTGAATCGTTTGCAAATCTAGGTCTAGCTAACAGAAGTGAAGATATTTTGTTCCTTGCTAAAGGTGTGTTGGATGGAAAAGAAGATCCTATCTAATGTTTAATGTTCCATAACAACCTCCACTTAGCAATATATTTTTCAGTTTGTTACATCCTGCTGGGTGGAAGCATATTGTACCTGAAAAATCAGTGAATGTGAAATTACTTCCTGGCTGGTTGTTTCCTGGAATGTAATTCATCCACAGATTTTCCTAGTATTATTGGGTCTTATTTTTACTTTCAGATAACTACATTTATCTGAAAGTATCAACATTGTATCCCCAAAGCAATTTTGCATGTACCCTCCTCAAATGGGAACATGGGAAAAACAAATGTGGTTCTTGAAAGATCACCTTTGAATTCATTTAATGAGATGCAAGTGTTTCTGTTGCATGGGTTTAACAGATGGAATCATTTTGCAACATCTGCATTGGAATCTGATTGTGATTATACTGGGGAGATCATTTACAAGACCAACTTCCTATCCAGGAGTTGTTTTGTATGGCACTAGCATTTTGAGAACAAAAAAGGGAAAGTGATTCTCCTGATAATTACAGAAATAAGTATTCACTTGAAAATTAAAAATTATTCCCAAAAAAACTTTTCTGAAAAAAAACTTTTCTTAGGCCAAACTATTTTTAAGGCCCTTTTAAGGATTGTTTTCTCATTTTCTATTGGCCTCCATTTTACTTCTTAAGTAAATTTAAATTAAAGCAATAGCTAAATGCCCCTTGTAGTCTTTTTGAACAATTTCCTGAATGTAAAATATACGAAATGAAAGCGATAATGGACTGCTATAAAGAAATCTGTGCAGCTATGCCAAATCAAATTCAAATTTATCAGACTCCCTTTTCTCTTTATTTGCTTATTTTGGAGGATTGCTGAGTAGTGGAGACCTACTGAGGTCTCAAACCAGTAGGAAACAGAGATTGAAGTTTAGTTTGATCAGAGAATCAGAGGTTCAAGTTTCACTCCGGCAAGAGGGGGTTGAGGAGCTGGAAAATGTTTTAAGGCTACATGAAATGGAGAAGACAAAGCTGGTGGGAGTTCTTCCGGTTTATTCTTACTCTTCTGGAATAATAAATGTGCTTAAAATAACAGAATTAAAAATAATATGGGATTTAAAAATTCAGACAAGCGTTGAAGGAGATTTGTAGGGGTGGGGAGGAGACAGTCATTGCTTTAAGTCATTGTCCTACAAAGAAAAAAAAACTCATAGAGCAGGGGTGTCAAACTGGTGGCCTGCAGGTCGGATGCATCATGTGCACGCCATGCCCACCCCAGCTCCATGACAGCAACATGACACCACGAGTTGACACCCTGCCATAGAGTCATGATATATCTTCCATTTAGAAATAGGTTCATAGTCAGCAACCTAAGACTTAACAAGTTCCTCTAAAACTGATCCAGGAAGGACCAAGATTGCCTGCAGGGTTTGGCATGCCCATTGTTTCCAGAGGCTGGTAACACGTTTAGTGGCTGCTTTGCCTTGGATTGCTAGCAATGGCTATTGAAGTCAATGAGCTATTCTCGACCCTAGAAACTCATTGTCCAGTCAACTCCTACATTTCTCAACAGGCATCAATTTGGTGTTTGCTCATACTCCTCTTATTTTCCCACTTGCTACCCACAGTACTTCAAAGTGTCTATCCTTATTTTTTAAAAAATATTTAAATTCCACTGTAGGAACTTCATTTGTTTCTGTTGAACTAAAACATTGTTTCTTCCCTGTTATAAAGTTTCTGTTAACGTACAAAAGAATATAAGATCAGAATAACAACTTTTTTCTTGTTTCTTTAATTATTTTAACATCAGGACAATGCTGGTACCATAACAGGGGGGGGAAGAAGAAGAAAAGGCCTGCTTTAGTGACATGTGAATATATATGTTTATTTATTTTATTTATTTATTTTTGTCAATTGTTTATAAGATAATAGATATAAGTAAAAACATAGTTATGAATACATGGATAAACGTAAGAAAAATAAAAAAAATAAAAGAAACAATAGGGACGGTAAGCATTTTGGTGCGCTTATGCACGCCCCCTACAGACCTCTTAGGAAAGGGGTGAGGTCAATAGTAGGCAGACTAAGGTTAAAGTTTTTGGGGTTTGGGGAAGAAACCACAGAGTCAGGTAGAATATTCCAGACATTGACCACTCTGTTGTTGAAGTCGTATTTCCTGCAATCAAGTTTGGTGCGATTAGCCTTGATTTTGTGTCTATTGTTTGCTCTTGTGTTGTTATGGTTGAAGCTGAAGTATTCATTGAGAGGTAGAACATTGCAATGTATGATTTTATATACTATACTTAGATCGGACCGAAGGTGGCATAGTTTTAGGTTTTCTACATCTAGAATTTCGAGTCTGGTGGCATAAGATATTCTGCAACGAGTAGAGGAGTGGAGAACTCTTCTTGTGAAATATTTCTGGACTTTCCCAATTGTGTTGATACCAGACACGTAATGTGGGTTCCAAACTGATGAGCTGTATTTGAGTATTGGTCTAGCAAATGTTTTGTATGCTCTAGTTAGTAATGTGATATTACCAGAGAAAAAGCTACGTAAGATTAGGTTAACAACTCTTAATGCCTTTTTGGCTATGTAGTTAGAGTGGGCTCTAGCATTTAAATAATTAGAGATGAGTACTCCAAGGTCCTTGACAGAGTTTGGATCATCAACAATGTCTATGTGAAGTGATCCATAGGTGCAAACATCTGAAAAATAATAGAAAGAAAGGGGGGAAAAGAGATGGGCACAATCTCTGAAAAGAAAAAACAGATACTGACAGAATAGTCCACTAGGATCCAGCCAGCAAAGCTTGACTTCCATACTGGGATAGGAAGGGCAAGAAGCAAAGGAGCAATCAGGTCTTAAAGACCCGGTCCCACTGGCCGACGGACACAAAACGTATGCATAAAGGACACAGCGGATGAGCAAAATTTCGGGGGTGGCTCCATCCGTTGTCATCCACTCCAAAAAGTGGTGAAAATTTGCATAAACAGAATGGAAAAGAACGGAAAAGAACGGACGTGGGTAGCATGTAGTGGGAATGTTAAACGGTTGTTCATAGGAAGCCTAGCGGATGGAAGTGGATGACACCTCCGAAGGGTTTCTTGGGGAGAATTTCAAAGCAGATGCATAGCGGATGAGGCGGATGCATCACGTACGCCTAAAGGAAAGAAAGGGGATGCCGTGCGGATGTATATCGGATGCAAACTGTTCACTGCGCATCCTTTCTATTTCTGTGCTACTAATGATGTATAGACGTTCCATGTACCTTTTCTTTCCTCCCTCTTTCTGTTTTCAGCTGCAGCAGATGTGAGTTGTGAGGATGCCCAGAGGATGCCGAGAGGATACAGTGGATATTTAACGGATGATAAACGCACATAGAATGTTTGTTCCTCGTATGTCGCGGATTTACATCGTACACGGCGGAAAGTTCATCCGTTCACAAAGTTTTGTGCAGCTCAAAACTTCTTGCACAGATGAAATCACAGTGGACGGATGATCGATGGATAGAGCATATGAAACACGTATGCAATGTGTACACAACGAATGCATAGCGTTTTCCAATGGATGGCAAGCTTTTTTAAACGTTTTACATCCTCTTTGCATCCGTAAGTGCAGTGGGACCGGGCCTTAAGTAGCTCTAGCATGAGGTCAGCTTTCTGATCAACTCCTTGCAATCCGGACTAAATTTCTGGACTTGTCTTAAGAAAAGGCAGAAGTAGCATTGGAGACAACAGCATAGTCTGGAGGACAGAACTGCCCTAAGTTTGGCATTAGACAGAGTCAACAGGGAAATTAATAACCTTGGATGAGAAAACACAGAACAGAACCAAGTTGACAGACATTATATAAAGTGCTATGAATACAAAAGGAGGGGGGAGAGGAAAATATTGCATTCTCTGTTACTAGGTAGCTGTCTTCTGAAGGCAGAAATGTCAGGCCCTGAGGGAATATTAACAGGAAGTTCTCATACCTAGTATAAAAGCTTACTGAGCTATTGTTAATCAATAAGATAATAATGTGGCATTCTTTTTGAATTTCTATCCAATGTTCTTCATTAATTACACATATTATATTCAGTAAATATATGCACACTAAATACAATCATGATAACCCTTTGTGACAATATTAAGGGTAAAGGAGAAAAATTTTGCAATACAATTTTGTCCCCAGCTAAACATTATTCTATTCTATTCTATTCTATTCTATTCTATTCTATTCTATTCTATTCTATTCTATTCTATTCTATTCTAATCTAATCTATCTACTCTATCCTATCCCATCCCATCCCATCCCATCCCTTCAGTGAAATAATTAAACAAAAGTTATGAATGAAACAAAGTTGTTGACCACAAATGGGTCTTTTAAAAACAGGCTTTGAATAGTTGGTGCAAATGTGGGTGGATCTTTGCAGCAATTTTGTAATCTTTATCCACTGAACTGATTTTTCATACAAAAGCACATCCCCACCCAAAGTGAGCAGCTACAGTATTCAATTTCATTTACAACAGAATAATATGCATTCCTCATTCATAAGCAAAAACCTTCTGCACATTTTTATAAAAATATTATGGCAATGACCTTAAAAAGATACATCCACACTTGTAAAAAATTAACCTTGCTTAACTTTTGATCAACTTCTTTTTGACATTTACTTTCATATAAAACTTACTGCAATTACCTCATTATATAATGGTAAAATATTGCTTTATGAATCATGAAGCCAAGCTATTTCTCAAGGTTTTAAAACATTTTAAGTACATAGTTCAGATAATCTAGGGATGTCCAGATCTCTGGGGGTATATTCTTGAAAACAGCCAGTATTTTTCATTTGTGAAGCTTCTTACCATTAAGGAGAAAGAGTTATTTACACCTGCCAGACAGAGGCCCTCACACAAACCTTTATGCAACAAATAATAAAACAAATACTGAGAATATTTGGGAGATGGTGGAAAGGAACATTAATTTTTTAAATATAAATAAAACTCGCTGGACGCAGCAGTTCTAAGACTATAGCAATAAACCTGCTTACAGAAGTACTTCTGCAGCTTGGCGGCCTGCCAACATGGCATCGAATAGCACAGAAACCCTGTAGCTTTAAACCTGATGGAGTAGTGCAAAAGCCCTTCTCCTTTAGGTGGGATGAAGATGGGAAGAAATATTAATATTAATATATAAACAGTTAATATACAACTATTCAGAAATTGGAAGCTCCGAGAACCTGTGAGAAGGGCAAAGAAGCAAGTGATGAGTGATCCTCTAATATTCAGAAATGGCATGGAAGTGAAATGCTGGACAAGGACCTAAATAGCAAAGGATTTCAATGTACATATTAAATATATATATTTATGATTCCCTGGATGGATTTTAGATGAATAATACAAAAGCAGATTTTAAAAGCCAAGGACAACTTCGGGCTTTTCTACACCGCCCCTGGTGATTTTAAATCTTCATAGACTGAGCCAGTTTTAACTCAGTGGCTGTTCCAGAGGAAACACTGCAAGAAGAGTTTTCTGGTGTTTTCCCAGGAGTGGCTCAGAAAACAGTTTTCTGTTAATATGGACTCCCGACTTGTCCTGCCTCCCATTTTTCCTAGGGAGGAAATTGTGAGAATAGGAGGGGGTGGAGCACTAGCTGGAGCATCAGTTATTCCACTCCCCAATATCCATTTATGGCATTTCTGTCATCCCTATTCTTCCAAAGACTGGAAAAGTAGCAATGAGACTACATCAGTATGTAGCTGATGCAGGTGTGAAGGGTATTGGCTATGCACAAATGTGCATAGGTTTATGCCACTTGCCTTTCAGGTTTATATAGAGTAACATTACCTTATAGAAGAAGCTTAATTACATATATTCAGGATTCACTTTCAGTGAAGGTTACTTCCATAGGATTCCACTTGCAGTTTTTGTCTACATGAAATGCTTTTTTACATATTAAAATAACTGGTCCACAATGTGTAGTAACGTTCAGTATTTCATTTTTAAGAGAGAGTAGATATCTTTGTGCAATTAATTGAGATGCGGACTTACAATATGACCCAATTATAGGCATGTGGAAAAATCAATCAATCAAATCATTATTCATTGTTATATATATTTTTTTATCTTACAGCTGCAGTTCTCCTCCACTTTTTGCTCTTTTATGAAACAAGTGCAACTTCACAAGAAATCAAATGCTTTCACATAGCTCAGCACATTAATTTATTCTTTACTTCACGTGTGTTCCAAAGGACCTTAAGCAGCTAACAAGAATGAAACAATCAAGAATATAAAATTATTAAAACTTTTAAAATTTTGAAATTTTACATAGAATTTTGAAATTTCACATAGAATTTTGGGAGAAGAGGAATATTCAAATGGAAAATTGCTTTAAGCTTGTCTTCCCATTGTCCAACCATTGACAAACCTTGCTGAGGCTGACAAAAGATTAGAAACAATTGGAAACCACAGGTTTCCACCAATTTGACCTATGTCATTGGTATTAGCCAATTGAAAATAAAATTAGCAAACCAACAATAGCAAAAATAAGACTCGTGGGATAATTCTTGATCAGTGTTTACATATTATACAAGTTTATGTACAAAACCAAACCATGACAAATGTATGCTATGTAGAAATCTTGCTTAATTTCAATATAATGATAGATCACTGTGGTACAGAGCTATAAAAACACTTAAGATTTAAGCATAATAAACCTTTTTTTAAAAAGTACATTCCTTCTCCATATCAACAGACTTTGAATCAGGTTCTTTTAGGTTTTATTTTTATGCTGTATAAATTTCACTGCAGGAACTAAGCACCTGTACATGTACTGGACATTGCCCTTTTATATTTTCTTATGTAATATTTATGTGTCCTAAATTCTCTCTGTAGACTTATGTTAATCAATTAAACTGTATATACATTGCTCCAAACTGTGAGATGACAAAGCAGTTTCTAGGCAGTTTTTCACCATCTCCAATTTTATTCCCCAGATCCTCTGAAGAAAATTTTGATTACAAGACACTTTCTTAAAATTGTGTCCTCATAGCATACGAGCTGTTCCTAAGCCAACAAGTTTTCTTTCCAGATGAATATATAAAAATCAGTCGTGAATCACTAACCAGTTTTTGGTAGAACTTCACTCAGCTTGATGTTCACTGGTTATTTTGGGCCAGCTGCTCTTAGCCTAACCTTCCTTCCAGAATTGTTGTAATGGGGATAAAGCGAGGAAAGGCCATGCTGTATGCCATTCTGATCTCTCAAAGGAAAAGTGAGATCATATATGTAATTCTCTTTAAATGATGTTGTAGCATTCAAATGATGAAAATGTCTCTGTGAATAGATTCTAATTAATTCATCAGTGTATATCCCTATTCCCATAACCCAAGCAAACAAGACAGTTTGTTTTGCAATTTCCAATTCTGTGAATTCTGTGGCTTGTATTTTTAAAATATAAGTGTTGCAGTGGTGGGATTCAAATTTTTTTACTACCAATTCTGTTGGCATGGCTTGGTGGGCATGGCAGGGGAAGGATACTGTAAAATCTGCAGTCAGAGGTGGCATTTGCCGGTTCTCTGGACAACTCAAAATTTCCGCTACCAGTTTTCTAAAACTGGTCAGAACTTGCTGAATACCATCTCTGAAGTGTTCTTGGCTGGGGAATTCTAAGAGTTGAGGTCCACACATCTCAAAGTTGCCAAGGTTGAGAAATACTGATGTACTGTATCATTCTAACCCTCTCCTAGCATGCAACATTTATGTCCTCTTTCAGGCAATGCCACTGTCTGCAGAACCTCAAAATTGAGAAATGGAATTGGGAAGAGAATTTCTGCCATATATCAAATGACAGGAAGACGAACGAGTAAAGAGGCTTCTCAAAAGATCTTAAATCTCAAGGGGAACATCTGAAGAAGAAAGACATTTAGTTAGTTCAGCTAACAAAGACCCAAGATCACCCTCTATGTCATAAATAGCTCTTGGAATTATACCAAGGTAATTAATTGGCATTCAGTCCACTTCCTAAAAGATAACAATGGGGAGTACCTATTGTCAAAGCCTGGCCATTGCTTTTTAAACAATTTTGAAAATATTGTACCAATAAAGTAGACATAATCTAAAAGACAGAACAGTGGAGAATAGTGATTAGGCTGTGTAATTTTTCAGGTTGAAAGGGAAAATGTGCTTCATAGCATGTTTCTGAAAAGTAGGATTTAAAGAGCTTGACAAAGGCAGAGAGGAGCCCTCTGTTAGGGATAACATTGTTCACCCTAACTGTTTTAGGTGAAATACTAACTATGAATCATAGTTAGTGTATGCAGCTTTAACTGTAAAATAGCAACTGTGGGTGTGGTTATGAAAACCATATAAAAGTAGCAAGGCTACAGCTTGCTCTCTCTCTCTCTGGCTTTGATGATCCCTGATTACTGCTTGGAAGCAAGACTGCATTGCTCTAACGGGAGAGACAACAACGGACTGATTTATGTGAACTGACAATAGGATATTCTACATGGACTTTGCTAACTGAATATCCCTGAATGGACTGACTACATGGTAAATGAATATTGGACTGTTTTTGACGATGCTATAAACTTATACTGGAATAAAACATATTCTTGATAGCACAAGCGTATCTGTTATTTTTACTGTATGTTAATAAACATACAAGCTTAGCTCACTCATTTATCTGTGTGCCTATCTGACTAACGCTGCACATTCTGTTTAGCTTGTTTACCTAACCCTGGTTGGGGAACCCAGGCTTAACACCCTCCAAAACAGCTTTCTTTTTCTTCTTTCCTTTACATTCAAATGATTCACAAGCCAAATAGTAATGCCGAAGGAGTGGTTACCACAGATAAATAGTTGCAACCTAGGTTGAAGAGATTCCAGGATACCAAATTAAAATGATAAAACCAAGAGTAGGAAAAAAGTTAAGCATCATTTATTATCATGGTATAGTAGGAAAACCAAATTGTTCTTAACCTTAAATTAACCTCTTGCTTTGAACAGCCTTTCCCAGTAAGATACCTCTTCTAGATGCTGAAATACCATTTGTTATCCATAATCATGGGCCACTGTTTGTGTGAATGGAGATCTATGAAAGCTAAATTTCAACATATTTGAGACTAAAAAGTTGGACATGTTTGGCTTAGAACTAGTCAGTCAAACCTTCATAGCAGTGGGACAATATTTCTACTCTTCAGATGGATAGCTGCCATTTAGGTGAAATGAAGTACTATATTTCATTTTAGGAAAAAAGCAATCTAACAGAAACAGAGCATGGAAAATACTATATATTCATTTTAAGGGGAAAATGCAATTATCTACATAAATATAAAACATGTTCTTGATGGAATGTTTAGTCATGCCCTTCTAACAGGCCAGTCCACTACATCTTTTTCTGCAATCAAAAGTGCATTTGTCATGAGGTGAAAATACATCTCTTAACTGCAATCCCATCAGGCATACATGATATTACTAGAGAAATATGGCCAGCATCCAACAGTGTTGTCATTTGAAAAGCTCAACTCATAACTGACACAGCACTGGATTACCACTTCAAACACAATCAAATGGGCACAGCTGTCCAAGAATGAAAGTGGTGGGATAATAGCAACAAAGCAGTAGCCTCCATGTGTCCTCCATTTGATGGATTTGGTTCAGATGAAAATGGCACATGAAAAGGCAATCATGTGAGTTAATGTTAAATGGAAGATAAATCCACCCATGCATGGCTGGCAACTGAGCTCATTGTGCATAGGATACTTTGTCTTGGTCCACAGTTATTTTCTTGTTTTCTCTTGTGTAAAAAAAAGTCCACTTGTACTTTTATAGGATTTCCTGAACATCTTCCACCCAAGTACTAACTGGGACTGGTCTTGTTTAGCTTAACTGAAATCAGCTAAGGTCATCTAAATGCTACTATATTAGTTTGCAAGTTGTCTTTAAACTGTTCTTCTTAGCTTATCCAGATTTGAAGGGGAGTGAAATGACAATCCTGTTGTTTCTAAATAGGAAAAAACTACAGAGATGAAGAATAGATGATAGGAACAAAAATCCTGATTATATTCTTTCATTCCTCCAGCACTGGTTTAATCCTGAAGTTATGACTGTTCAGGTCTCTGCGGTCAGCCTTTTATTTATAGATGTAAGCTATGGTCAGGAGACCTACACTTAAGTGATGCTCACTTGCTTTCCCCAAAATGCCAACACTTACCATTTTAGTTCACGTATATAAACTATTCTATATGTAATGATTGTTAATTCTAACTTTACTCTCAGATAAGCAAAGGCTCTGAGTCCAATTCAGCATTTTATCAGTAATTTACTTTTTCAGAAACATCTCATTGCCTTGGAAATATATGTTGAAAGTGAGTCATTCAACATGGGCAGACTTGTTAATAAGTGGTTTCTCGGATGGAGAAAGGCTAATCATAGGTGAACCCTAAGCCCAAACATAGAAGAGTTATCTCAGCTCTTTCTAACATGTATTCATTTGATGTTTAATTACAGTAATGGAAGTAGAATGAAATCTGTGAAATATTTGACTTGAATTCAATATTTGAAGCCAAACTTTCTTTTCTTTTCTCTTTCCTACAAAGACTTGGACTTTTATTTTTTATGCAGGGTAGACATATAGATATCTATATAGAGATATCTATAGATATATATAAATAAAAGAAAATAAAGTATTCCTAACCTTTCTGGTCATTTGAAATTATAGAGCCATAGTGGCTCAGTGGTTAGAATTCAGTATTGCAGGCTAATTCTGCTGACTGCCAGCAATTTTGCAGTTCGACATACAGTGGCTCAAGGTTGACTCAGACATCCTTTGGAGGTCAGTAAAATGAGGACCCAGATTATTGAGGATGTTCCATTTGGAAATAAGGTGCGTGAGACCGGGTTCCAACAAACAGCTCTTTATTAAAACAGTATAGTGACTTGTAACGGAACATTTACCCAAGCTGCGGCAGTGCTTCTTATAGCGGCTTGTTCGTGGCTTGTGGCCAATGACAGTTGTTCAAGTGTTCCTGCTGTCAGGCGGGCCAATCGGAATGGCGTTTAACTGACCAATCTGAGAACAGCCTATTCGGCCAATCAGTTTAAAATATTTGGAGTCTACCAAGTTCTATACACAACACCCCTCCCCCTTTGGTTTTGTCCAACGTGCATAACATATTCACGCAGGTAGATAGGGCTTTTGCGGGTCCTAGTTGATCTGCGCAGCTCAGTCTCAGCGTGGTCCTCAAACGGTTCAGACAGGATCACTTTCTCTCTGTGTCTTCTCCATGGAACCTCCTGGAAGGGTGAGTCAATCTTGCCGCTCCCACCTGAGTTTCTCGCACTGGTTGAGGTGGCTCCGCCGCTCCCTCCTGGTTTGTCTGGGCTGGTCGAGCTGGCCTGGCTGTCTCCTTCCAGGAAGGCCTCGCCTCGCTCTCCTGCTCCTGGACTTCTTCTCTGGAGGTCGTCTATGGGTAAGCGCTATTTTTGTTTCATTTGGGATTCTAGTTCGGGTTTGAGTAGTGATTGTTGTCGTGTTATTGGAGGTTCGTCTCTCCCTTTTTTATTATTTTATGTTTTCCCCCTCTCCTCGGTTGTTTTTGGCTCGTTTATTAGTGTCTACGGCGGTGGTGTAGTGTTGCATTCCAATGTTCTAGAGCGAAGCTGGTCAATGTGCTGCTTCCATGTTCTGCCATCGTCTAATGCAAGTTGGTCTGACCGGGGCCCTGTGATTTGGGTAACTGTGGCTGGAAGCCATAATAGGTCCCCGGTAAGGTTCTTAGTGTAGACTAAATTGCCGATATCAAAGGAGCGATATTTACTGGAAGAGTCAAGGGGGTTGTCACACATATAGGTGGGGTACAGTCTATCAAGGTAGGAATGCAATTTTCTACCCATGAGGAGTTCTTTTGACACCTGCAATGATTGCGAGGGCTTCTCGGTCGAGTTGGCTGTAGTTCCTTTCAGATTTTGACAGTGTTTTGGAATAGAAGACGATTGGTGCCTCTCTGCCATCTGGTAGCTTGTGACCCTGGATGGCGCCGATTCCAAAAGGTGATGCATCACAGGTGACATCAATGGCAAAGTGTTGCTATACTGAATCAAAATGATATTAGAAGTTAATAAGTCCTTAATGTTCTGGAATGCTGCTTGTTTCCGGTGACCCCATTTCCAGACAGATGGAAGACAGATTTTTTTTTATCTAACAATCGATGTAAAGGTGCTGCTACGGTTGTTTTGGGCAGGAAGACATGAGTCCTAAGAATGCTTAATGAGTCCTAAGAATGCTTGTAAGTCAGTTTTGTTCTTAGGTCTAGTTGCGTCTTTGATTGCCTTTATCTTCTTTTCAGTGGGGCGTATCCCTTGCTCATCTATAAGGTAGCTTAAAAATTCAACCTGATCAGTGGCTAGTTTACATTTTTCTCTTTTGACTTTAAGCCCTGCTTCTCTGAATCTTCGCAAAACTTCTTTTAGTCTATTTTCTAATTGTTGTGCATTTACTAATATTGTGCTGATACTAATACATCATCAAAATAGGGGATGACTCCTTTGATTCCATTTAGAAGGTGCTCCATGAGGCTTTGGAAGATGCCCGGGGCAACGCGAATGCCAAATTGAAGACGGTTGCACTTGAATGCCCCTCTGTGTGTGACTATAGTCTGTGCCTCTGCAGTCTTGGGGTAAACTGGTGGCTGTTGATACGCTTGGGCGAGATCAAGTTTCACAAAAAATTTTCCTCCCCCTAATGAGTTAAATAGGTGTTTCACTACAGGTACTGGGTACGCGCTTTGTTGGAGTGCATGATTTAGGTTTGCCTTATAGTCTCCACAGATGCGCACTGACCCATCTGGTTTGACAGGAGTCATGATGGGTGTTTCCACCTGGCATGGTCGATTGGCTCTAACACCCCTTGTGTGATGAGTTTGTTAAGCTGCTCATCTATTTTTGGCTTTAAGGCAAAGGGAACGTGTCTGGCTTTGAGCCTGATGGGAGCTACCTTTGGGTCTAGGCTGAATTATATTGGGGTCCCCTTGTACTTGCCTAGGGTCCCGTCGAATACATCCTGGAACTCTTCCAGCAGGCTCTCTTCCCAGTTGGTCGCAACAATGCTGTTGATCCCGGACACTCCGATTCCCAGAGGCGCGAACCATTTGATTCTCAGCAGGCTAGGGTAATCACGGTCGACAATTGTCAGAGGCAGCACTTCAGCGTGGTTTTTAAATTCTACTAGGAAATATCCAAGGCCCACTACCGGGATTTGGTTTCCCTGGTAGTCTTTTAATATCAATTTTTGCTGTTCCAGTTCTCTTTGCTTGATATCTGGTATCAGGTTTCTGATAGTGTTCCAAGATACCATTGACAGGTATGATCCATAGTCTACTTCCATCTCACAGGGCTTTCCTTCGATTTTCACATTTATCCAGACCTTTTTTGCATTTCTTGCCCTGGCATTTCCGATAGTTATTGTTTGGTGTGTTTCTTCTCTGTTGTTCGTTCGCCGGTTTCTGCTCTCTCAGCTCCATCTGCTTCTGGCTTGTCTCTCTTCATTTCTGGGGCGGGGGGGGGCGCCACGTCTTTTTGGACTATAGCTCTTTTTGTTCTGGCAGACCCTTGCAATGTGCCTCCATTTTTCACAACATCTGCAAATGCCATCTAAGAATCTGCATTCTGAACGTGGGTGATTTCCTCCAAATCCAGCATACTGGAATTCTCACCTGCTTCTTCCTTTTTCCCGCCATTTTCTTTCCGACTGAAGCCTATGTATGTCTTCATTGTCATCATCAGTGTCGCTCGGGGATTCGAGATCTTCATGGTGGGCGGTTGCTGTGAGCTGTATCTTGCTTCCTTCTGCCCTCTTTTCTCTGGGTTGATTTGGTGGATCTGGAATGGAGTTCATCTGGCGCATAGTGGCTGCGGATTTCTTGGCTGCTTCAGCGGCAGTGGCTTTTGTGATGGCCTCAGCCACTGTGATATTCGGTCAGTTTAGCAGCTTGCTTTGGAGTGTAGTGTCCTTCAATCTGAGGGCCACGCAGTCTCTCATGGCCTCATCCATGTTCTGGAACTTGCAGGCTCCTCTGATGTGTCTTAGGGCTGCTATGAAATCCCTGATGCTCTCATCTTCCCGTTGGTCTCATTTATAAAATTCGTGCCTTTTGATCAGGTTGTAGACCACAGGTGCGTAATGGGCTCGTAGCATTCTGTTCAGTTCAGGCCATGCCATCTGCTTAACGGCTCTCAGTTTAGCTAATGCCTTTGCCATTTTGAAAATGGCTGGCCCACAGAGCGTGAGGAATACAGTTCTCTTCCTCTGGTCAGTTATCTCCTGTAGCTCGTTGCTTTCTAAGAACATCAGAAAGTGGTCAATGTATGACTCCCAATCTTCTTCGGCTGGGTTGAATGGTGCGGGCGGCGCATTGTTACCGGCCATCTCGGTCGCTCGGTTCTGGTTGCTGTGTGCTTTGGTCTCGCTCTTCTAGGACAATCCCACCCTCGTCGCCAGTGTTCCGTTTGGAAATAAGGTGCGCGAGACCAGGTTCCAACAAACAGTTCTTTATTAAAACAGTATAGTGACTTGTAATGGAACATTTACCCAAGCTGCGGCAGCACTTCTTATAGCAGCTTGCTCGTGGCTGGTGGCCAATGAAAGTTGTTCAAGTGTTCCCGCCATCAGGCGGGCCAATCGGAATGGCGCTTAACTGACCAATCCGAGACCGGCCTATTCGGCCAATCAGTTTAAGATATTTGGAGTCTACCAAGTTCTATAGACAACAGAGGACAATATGCTGACTCTGTAAACTGCTTAGAGAGAACTGTAAAGCACTGTGAAGCAGTACATAAGTGTAAGTGCTATTGCTATTATAGTCAGCCCTATTTAGAACACACTCACTTAGGAATGTTAATATATACTGTATTTTTTGGACTGTAAGATGCACTGGACCATAAGATGTACCTAGGTTTAGAGGAGGGAAACAATTTAAAGTGTTTTGTTTCTATGTGTCCCGTTTTTGCCTTCCCTGGCATCCAGAAGCACTCTGCAGGCACAAAAACAGGCCTGTTTTTGGCCTCCAGAGTCCTCAGTGGGTCTTGTTTTTTCCTTCTCTCGCATAAGGGAGGCTGAAAATGGGATGCATGGAGGGTTGGTAGGGCAAAAATGGGCCTGTTTTGGGCTTGCAGACTGCTTCTGGATGCTGCGGAGGGCAAAAATGGGATGCATGGAGGGTTTGGGAGGCCAAAATCAGGCCCATATTCACTCTATAAGACATACAGACATTTCCACCCACTTTTTTTGGGGGGGGGGGGGAATGCATCTTATAATCTGAAAAATATAGTACCTAAAAATTAGGACAGAGAAAGCACAGTCCATGGGAACTTTTTGCAGTTCCCAGTAACACCCCACACACATTTGCATCATGAAATTTAGCAGTACACTATGGAATAACAGTGATTGCCCATGTATTTTTAATGTGAAATTAAAAAAATATAGGAGTGTTAAAACTCTGATAGGCTTAATGGGCCAATAAAATGCTAAAATGCCTGTCCAACAAAAATATAAAAATGCAAGGACAGGCTGAACTTTTTGTTTTTACCTTTTAGAATCTTCTGCCTTATGACATCACCACTCCACCCACCGCGCGCCTGATAAAATGTAAATTAATTAAAATATTATTCAATCTTATATAAATAAATTATTTTTGCAAAAGAAAAATAAGAAATGAAATCATAAGAGGGTATTTCGTTATTTATTTTCTTGTTGTTTGCAAAGAAGAAAGCAATAGAACAGTGGTGGGCAACTTCTTCCCTGTTCAGACAAGCATAAGCTTATTTCACATGTGAGCATGGTCAAATCCACAAGTATGATCACAGCCACACAAAGGTAAGCAAAGGTAAGGTAAGGGTTTTGTTTGTTTGTTATGGTAGGACAGGAAACTGAGTGCTGTCAAACTGTTTTGAATCACCCTTCTATTAGCTCAGCAATTTGAGAAAGTTGTGGAACAGATGAAAAGCAATATATTGAATCCCTTCCTTTACAATAGTGAAAAAGGGACTTATCATCTTGTCAATTTTTTTGTCCCTCTTTCCCTCACCTCCCTATTTTTTGCAGTTCCTTTCCATTAGCTATGTAGATATGAGACAGAGCAGGAGTGTCAAACTCAAGGCCCAAAGGCCAGATATGGCCTGCAGAGTGCTTAGATCTGGCCCATGGGGTCGCCCTGGAAACAGTGAAGGACCGGCCCATGGTGTCTCTGCCAGCAAAAACAGAGCTCGGGAGGGCTCAGTTTTTGCTGTCAGAGGGTTGCAGGAGGCCGTCTCAGCCAGGTGTGGCTTTCCCAAGCTCTTTTTTCACTGGCAGAGGGTTGCAGGATGTCGTCGCAGCTGAAAACAGAGTTTGGGCGCCTGTTTTTGCTGGCAGAGCGCTTGGGCCACCACAGGTGCCCCCAACATGAGTAACTTCAAACTGTCCAGGCCCACCCTGGCCTCCAGAGGTTGAAGCCCACCCTTCATGCGGCCCTAAATGAAATCTAGTTTGACACCTCTGGTGTAAATGGTTTTTTAAAATGTGGAGAAGGAATGCTTCAAACTATGCTCAGGTGAAATAATTATCACTTGGAAGCGAGTTTGGAGATCTGGTCTCGAGATTATGGAGGTCTAAACATGACCTGCAACATAGATATTTCCCCAGTGTGCTAAATGAAAATCATCTCTCCAACAAGATAGGGATTCTGACACTCTGATTTTTGAATGAGATGAAATTTCCTTTTTATTGGTGTCTTCAAATATTTTTCAAGTACCAACTTAGATTTTAAAAAAAAATTAAAATCAACATATTTGACCTTTTGTGAGATTCCAATGCTAATGAAGCTGGATTCATAGACACAAGAGACTGGAAATATTAAAGAACCCAAGAAGGCTGATGGTTCATAAAGTGCAATGTATTTTCCACCCACAATGACTAATCAAAATAATCCAAGAAGCCCACAAGTAGCCCACCCTGTTACTCCCAGTTAGTATTTCTTAATTATATATTGCCTATAAAGTCACCATGGTAGCCTACCCAAGCCTGGCACAATTTGAATGTGGTATTTATGCTTACTAGAAAATATGGGAGTGATAGTCCCCACATATCTGGAGACTGTCCTTTGCAAAAGACTTCTCTTTTGTATTACCTATATTTCCTATACACTTTCCAATGGGTATACATCACAATAAGCAAGGAAGCATCATGCCTCAGCAATAATTTTATTTATCTTTCTTCAGTAAGTTTATCCAGAGTATTTCTACTGATTGATGTGTTCAGTCATCAATATTTTTTCCCTGAGTAATTCTTTGATGATTATTATTTCCGTTATTGTATTTACTTATCTCATCATTTAATTACTCTTATTGGAACTAAAGTAAAAAATACTATAGATGATTATGCATATGCATATAGTTTTAGAAGCAATTTTCATCCATTCCGAAGACCATTTTATTGTAAAATTATTAATTTGTATATAGATTCCATTAATTTACTAATGCAGTCTTTATATATTTAACACATACACACACGTATTAACATAAATGATATATTTGTCACTGATCATCAAGCAAAATGATCTATAATTCAACATAACTGCATTCATTCATTCATTCTTTCTTATTAGGGAACAATGATTATTTTAACCATATTATGTGAAACCAAACATTTTTCCGAAAGTTCAGTTGAAGGTTATAGTTTCTTTCTGAAACATGTATCTCCATCACAAATATTTCCAAAGTTTACCCACATCAGTGGTGGGATTCAATTTTTTTTACTACCGGTTCTGTGGGCATGGCTTGGTGGGCATGGCAGGGGAAGGATAATGTAAAATCTCCAGTCAGAGGTGGTATTTGCCAGTTCTCCGAGCTACTCAAAATTTCTGCTACCGGTTCTCCAGATCTGGTCAGAACCTGCTGAATACTACCTCTGCCCCAGATACAATCAAAATATTTCTATTATGGAAAGAGAAACCAGTTACATAGCAGATGCCTGGAAACTGAGGTGGGATCCAAGAGGAATGTAAACTGAAAATTCACTTGAGTGGAAAGCAAGAAATGTTGAAATACAATATTTTTTCATCAAATGTGTACATTTCAAAACAGTGGCTTAATAACACACGTGGCTATAACATGCCACTCTTTTTCTCTGAATATGTGTGTTTGTACTTTCATACAGCAGTGTAACGTTCACAGAAATGGGAGTATAGAAGCATTGTTGTAAGAGAGTGCGACATTCATTTACCTTTCACATTTGAGGCATAAATATGTTCCAAAGTTACTTTTTCATCTTCAGTCACTAAATGGGGAATACTTTATACGCTGTATTCTAAAATAAGAAAGAACTCTGACAGAAATGAAATGAAATATTATCAGTGCATCCCATTTTATGACAACTACACCTGCTTGTGAAACTGATTTCTGTTTACTGTTTCTGTAATTCCCAAATCTCCTCCTTATTAACACTGCTAAACTTTCAGAAAAGAGAGTAAGTGAAAATTCACTTAGGTAATGTTAGATAGAACTCAAAACTTGTAAAAATTATTCCAAAGTGGAAATACATCCTAAACACGGTTGAATTCTCATTGATTATTCCTTGGAAATATGCAAATTATTCTAGACTGATATAAATGGAAAATTCAGTTCAAAGAAGGAACTCAGTTTGTTTTGAAGTTAAAATTTGTTTCAAATTTGCAATATGAATCAGCTGGTATATGTCTGCACATGTGAGGTCAACTGAATCTTCAAATTGACTTGAAAACTGATTCAGTTTGATACATTTAATTCAGCTGATGGTTAAGCTGAAGATTCAGCCCAAAATGAGTCCAGGCCTATCCAAAATGTTGTAGAAAATTTCTTTTTATAATGAATAAAACACCGCATGAACCGAGTAATGTTTTGAACAAAAACTCAACTACAGTCTTCAAAATCAGTCAGGAGAATGTACTTTGCTTTTCAATGATTCCATCTCTCCCATCTTCAGGAATTCCTTCCCCCCCAAAAAAAGTCCTTTATTTGCCCAAATAAGGTTTTTCTTCTGCTACTCTCCTCCTGACCTGTACTATAAGTCAGCACCCAGCAGCTTCCCTTCAAGTGCCGCTGAAATGCCAAAATTCCCTTTACTTTCGTGACCTCCCTGCAACAAAGGTCACATTGAAAAACCTGAAAGGTGTAGTCCATTTCGGCATTATAAAGTGAAGTGTTGAAGGTGCGTGTTCTAATCACTTTTACTTGGGACACATTTTTAAATAGATTTTTGTCAAATTTTGTAAAATTCTAAAACCGTTAAATTTAGATCAGTTTTATGGCATATACCTACTGACTTTAAAACACAATGTTATCTATATAGTTTGGAGGAATGTTGCCTTCAGAAAAATCTTATAAGCTTAAAAAAAATCTTATTTTACACTCTTAGATGAGTCATACACTCTGTTTAGAGTACACACCCAATTGGCCAGGCCCTTAAGGAGGCATTCAGCCTATCCCTTTCCTTTCTCTCTTTGTCTTAAAAGATAGGATTTCCCATGTAGCTCTCACAAAGAATGACATTTAGTACTCTATTATTCTAAGCTTTCCTATAGGACAACCATTTCCAACAAGAAATAGTTATTTTGAACTTTGGCTTCATGTCACCAAGTTCAACTGAGTTTTTCATAGCAACATTTGCTTCATGGGGTAACAATCCCTGAGTATTTGTACTAACAAATGGCTACCCATAAAGGAAAGGATTGCCAGCAGAAATCTTCAATCTACAATACCACTGAAATGGCCATTCCTCTGTTTCTATATTATTTGTTTGATTATTAATCAATTTTTTAATAAAAAAATATCCCACTTAATAATTGAATTATGGTGAAAATTTTTAAATTTAGAAACATTTCAATTATATGAAAAACCTATAGAGACTGGGGCAGATTTGAGTGAATCTGAAATCTTCTGATATTTTCAAGTGATATTATTAATGAGCTAAGTCCAACATCGTGTGAGTGTTCTATAGAACCATTATACTTTTATTTCCTCTTCTTCTGTACAAAAATTGTGCATGTGCTCAGTTTCATCTAATCTTCCAAAGAGAAGAGAGTTTACATTGCTGGCAAATGCATTTCCATGAATGGGCAGAAACAAACTGAACATTTTTAGAAGTGCCTTCTGAGACATTTCTCTGTAGAAATTACTATGCTTGTTTGCTTTTTGATACCCCTTAATACAGTTCCTTCTCCAAACGAACTTGGTCTGAAATTTATCATATGACTTAAGAACTTTATTCTCTTGAAGCCTTGTTTCCAGTTAGTTTGGAGTATATGTATATTTATATACTAGCTCTATACCCATACTTTGCTATGAAAATATGTGATTGGGCTTATTTTGGGGGAGGAAAATGAGTGGGGGGGGGGAATTGTGCCTCTGCCTACCAGCATCCATTGGTATTTATCTAGCTAGCATCCTGTCAGTGTGAGTGAAACAATATTTGCTGTGTGTGTAAGAAAGAGACAGCAAGGAGTCTGGGCGTGACTTAGCTGAAGTGTTCTGTACTAAAGCTGGTTGCTGCTGTGAAAGTAAAACTGAAACTGAAACTCCCCTCCTCTGCTTGCATTTTGCATTTGGAACAGATTTCTTTTCAGGTGGGGAGGAGGAGTAGAACTCCTTTGCATCAGAGTGTGTTAATAATAATATACGAAATACTAATGCTCTGATGGTCAAGAGAAAACTTGCCTTTAGGAGTGCTCTGAAGGTAGCCTAGGCTAGTATACCCCGATAGCCGATAGAAGCTCCCTGAAGGCAGAGCCCCCAACCGCTTCAGGGCATGGCATGGCTGCCTGTATCCCCTTGCCATTAGGCAGTCACTTTCGGGCAATGGAAGCTCCCCAAGTGCAGTCACCAGCCAGGTGAGCGCACACTCATACTCCCCTTGCCGTGAGGCCGCTTCTATCGGCTGACAAAAGCTCCCTTGAAGGCAGAGTCCCCAGCTGCTTCATATAAAATATATATTTATATAAAATAAAACATTTTATTTCCTTCATATTACCAGCATTAATTCTGATGACAAAAGAGAAAAGAGGACAAGTAAAACTTACGTTTTCCCAAACTATCAGGAGTATATAATTCTCCATTTACCAGGTGATTTAAAAATATTATTAAAGATCAACCTAAGAAACATGGAGCAGTTTGCACCCTCCACGACAACATTTAAAATGGCATTGAGAATCCTGAAAGAGGAAAATGGGTTTTAATAGGCTAAATGTCTATGGAGATTAATAGGCATAAATGTCTATGGAGATTCTTAATATTTCTAAGATACTCTCAATACTTTTAATAATCATGTTTTTCTGGTTGCGTTCCCATTTCACCAAGCTTTTATTTTTATAGTTTTTGAACTAGCATATTTTTTTGGTTTGACTTGTAATATATGTATTGCTGGACTTTTTAGTTTTTAAGCAGTACAATTCATAAGAGGAAAAATAATTTGTTTGCTAGTCATCTCAAAGAACCCATGATCACTCATATGACATCACTCTTTTAAACACAAACAAAGGTATTGCATCACCAGAGTCATAGAAAACAGAATTGTTTCCTTATGCCTAAAATAATTGTAGTATCCAATTGGAGAAAAGTAAGGCTGTGGTTTACCGTGACTTAACACTACGTATCATGTTCAGAAGTACTAGATCTAACACAATATCATTTCTGTCATAATATTATTCATAAAGTCTGGCCTTTGGTGTTGTTTTGTTTTGAACTGATAGCAGTTTTCCAATTTCTGTTATATTAGGGTGCAAAATCATCATGTGAATTCTTCTGCCTTGGCATTACTGAGAAAGAGAGATGGAAAAATTATGATACTGTCCTGCCATTTGTCTTTGAACATTCCTGACAGTCTGTTACAGACGAATGTTGCTAATTTGGAACAGGCTGACAGATACAGGATTAGCATGCTAGCGCAACTGCTAATTCAATAGCTGAATGAGGCCTGCCTATTTCATTGTGAAGTAGCATTATTGAAGAAATATGTAGATTTTTAATTTATGTAATTAGAAATCAGCTATGAACCAGGCAAGTTCAGTATTATTGTGTAAGTCTTACACCATGAAACATTTAAAGTAATTTTCAAAGCACACAGACATAATTAGCTTTCTTCAGCTCCTTGTGAAATGAATTTGAAAATATTTATGCTCTTTGCTTAAAGAAAAATTCTAACTGAGCAAAAACTGCACAACTGATATGATTTGGAATACATTAAAATGTATTTTAAATATCTCTTTTAAATTCAAGCTTTGTACAAAGATGAACAATTGACAGGGACATAGCCTTTCTCTGTTTTTTGAAGTGACAAATGGGGAATGTTGACAGCACAGGTAACAGAATGCCTGAAGGTAGAAAAAAAATAGTACAATATGTTAAATTCTAGATTTGATGACTCACACCAGAATGTTTGGAATTCAGTGCATGAAATGTCTACCAATATGCCTAAGCAAGGAACATGTCTTCACAGGACCTTTACAGTTTCATTAATAGCAATCTGGCTATTAGAAGTAAGACTTTGAAAAGAAAGTACAGTGCCACACAGAAGAGCTTCATTGTAGTGCAATCACACCTTAGAATAGATAGCAAAAACAAATCCACAGTTGACACTGTGTTTAATTAGATCAAATAAAAAGACATCTTCATTTAACAAAACTAAACAATTATCCCCAATAGCAATTTGCCAATCTGTGTTCCTTTTTCTTCTGCCTTCTTTTGTTGCTTCTGCAATTGGCAGGACGAAAATTCTACAGCTGAAGCATGAAGTAAGCAACAGAAAAAAAACCAACATTCATATTATATGATCAAATATAACACGAATGAAAACAAACAAATCATAATCATCATGAATTCGGAAAGTAAACAGAATGTCAACTATTTATGTACAGAAATTGGGAACAAAACCTCAATTTTCTTTTTTCCTCTCTTTCCCCCCCAGAAAGCTGCTTTAAAAAGGTGAAAACAAAGTATTGGAAAGTGAACAATTGATCAAAGATGTATGTATCTGTATGCATACTGAAAGCAAGACAATTAATTCCTTTTCTTTCTGATCCTTAGAATTGCCCTTTTCCAAAGCCCATTTCCCAACAGAATGAAAAAAGCTTGAATACACACATCTGCACTTCAATAGGCAACAAAAGCTTAATCTTTTCATTACCTAATTTTGCACATAGATAAAAGCCGTAAAGAACTTTTATACAGAAACATTCAACATTTTTTAAAGGAGCATAAACATAATTTAGGTCATCAAAACTCCTCATAATATACCCTGTTGTGAGGTGGAAGCAGATAAAAAAACCACCAAAAGATTCGTTGATCCAAGGAAAACAAGGTTTTATTCACGTGTCTGCAGAGACAGGTTCCCTCAGGCATAGAAGGAACACAGAGCAAAATTCAGGCAGCATTTTTATCCCCTCTTACGAGATCTTGGCTCACATTCTTTCTGTTTTCAAATTGCTACATATATTTCGAAGGTTCATACTAGCTCCTTATCAAGCAAAAGTAGTTATATGGTTTCTGACATCGCAGCACTTTATTAAAGTTCCCCATTGTTCTAGCTTTATCTTGTTCTTTCTCTTGTGCACAAACTGGAACACTTTCTTATTTAGCAGAACTACTGAGTTTGAGACACACTTCCTTATTCAATTCAATGGGCCATCCAACATGACTTCGGTTCTGCTCACAATTCCCCCTTTTTCTTTTTCCACTCTTGTCTCAAACTCAAAGAGCAGATCCTCTGCTTCTTTCAGAGTGATTTCTCTCTGATACATCATTAGAGGTTCTGCTTCCTGCTTCTTCTCAAATCTTGAACCCAAGGATTTCCCTATCTTCCCACACGTTGTTATTGCACCAGGGAGACACTGAAGACAACAACACAACAATACACAGCATATAATAATCAATATAATTCCCATTATGGTAGATCTAAACCAAGTGGAACTGCGAAGCCAAGACCATATTGCTCCCCACAGGTCTGGCAATGAGGAGTCACCTCTTTGTAATAATGGATTAGAGCAAATACGTTCTTCCATTACTTTTACTGTCTTTGTAATATTGGGTTGGAAATCATGGATGTATACACAGCAATGTGAATGAATCAGAGCACACACACACCCTTTTGTAGCTAATACAATGTCTAAAGCATACCTATTTTGTAGAGCAACCTGTCTTACTTCAGAAAGCTCGGTGTTAATCATTTTAATATTCTTTATTGTATCATTGAACATTGTTACTGTGAAGTTATTTAGAATATGTATATCTCGGTAGTTCATGGCTACTCTCAATGGTGTTATTAGTCCACGGGAGATTTGGGTCCAATTGATCATATCTTCAAAATGCATACACATCTGATACTGATCTTGATTAAAATAATCTAATTTATGATAACTCTTGGTATAGCTATGGTTACTATAGGATGATGGCATATCAAAAGTCTTATTACATTTTTCCCAATCTCCTAAATGGAGCCCTCTAGTTTCATTTCTCCTAAAACACACATACGCCATTTCCCTTAAATGAACAAAAATCCTTCCTGTTATATTTTGTTCTACACCATATTTTTCTGTCCCGTGCCCCTGTGGTCTTAGTCTGTTCTGATCAAGTGGAATTGCGTGTAGGATTAATCCTTCACCTGTTCTTCCTGGCAGGTGCATGCATAACCAGCAATTGGTGATGTTCAAGGAATATGAGAACTTCTTGAGATCCTTTATGAACACATTGTCATCCCACAAGTCCATTCCCAAGTCACCTGCAGGTCCAACATATTGTGAACTTCTTTGATGTATTAATGTCAATATAGTTGCAACAAATAGTCCTCTCCAGAGTTCAGTTGATATCTCCATGGTGGTTTCTGCTGGCTATTTCTTCAAGGTTACCTTTAACGGCTGACCGTCCACTAGGATTGCCTTCCAAGGTTTCTCAGGTTCCGGTGCTTTCTTGACTCTGCTTTATGCGTCCAGCCTCCTTCCCGAGTACAGACTGCAGATTCAGTCATCAGTAGCACCTGGTACGGACCTTCCCAGCTAGGTTGCAGTTTTTCACTCCTCCAAGTCTTTATCAGGACCCAGTCTCCAGCCTCGTGTGGGTGTTGGCTACCAGCCAAAAGTGGTAGTTGCATCAACAGTCCCTGTTTGTGAAGAGAAAGCAAAGACCGAGACAGTGCCAGCAAATATTTCCGAAGGAACAAGTCCCTGAACTCTGGTATGGGATTGCCTAGTTTGGCCAAATAGGGTCTCCCCATCAGCATTTCAAAGGGAGAAACCCCTGTGTCTTTCCTTGGACAAGTTCTGATCCTGAGCAGAGCTAAGGGAAGATTCTTTGTCCATGGCAAGCCATTTTCAGGTTGTAGGTTGGTCAAGTGTTTCTTCAGTTCCACGTTTGCTTTTTCAATTTTTCCACTGGATTCAGGATGCCATGGCATGTGTAATTCCCATTTCACCCCCACCACCTCCATTACCCTTTGCAGAACCTTTTGGGTGAAATGAGTTCCTCTGTCTGAATCTATGGCTTCCATCATTCCATATCGTGGGATAATCTGTTCTAGTAAGATCTTGGTTACTGTGGGAGCTGTGGCTCTTCTAGTGGGATAAGCCTCTACCCACCCCGTTAGTTGATCTTTGATCACAAGCAGGTATTTCCAACCCCCCTTTTCTGGCAACTCAGTGAAATCAATTTGTGCTCTCTGAAAAGGCCAACCCACTAGGGGTCGCCCTCCCATCTCTTTCTTGTGTGCCGCTTTCTTATTTACTTTCAAACAAATCAAACATTTCCAGCAGATGCTCTGAGCTACCGTCCACATCCTCAGACTTCAATAGTGAGGTTTAATGGACATGACCAAGGCCTCCGTTCCCCAATGTCCTCCATCATGAACTTTCTCCAATGTTCCCCTCATGACAATGGGTGACACCACCTTGACTCCCTCCGACGTCTTCCATCCCTCTGGGGTTTTGTCACATCCCTCTTTCTCCAACTCCAACTTTTCCTTTTCCTCTGGCTCCCATTTCTCCCTCTCGTCTCCTTTTCCAGTATTGGTATATATATCATTACCAACTCTATCTCCCCTGCAGCTTCCTTTGCCCATTTGTCCGCCCATCAGTTTCCCACAATCTCCAGTGTGTTTCCCTTCTGATGTGTGCTCACATGGACAATTGATACTTGGCTGGGGAGTTGCAATGCCTCTAAGGCTTGCTCTACTAACTGCACTTGCTCTATTTGCTTCCCATCCGCCTTGATATACCCTCTTTCTTGTTCCTGGGAGGAGCCAAGCTCATGATCCCCTTCACCCTTTCAGAGTCCAAGGACCTAACCCCCTGCTGAATGTAATGTCCCAAATATTTCACCTTTTTTTCAACAAACTGAAGCTTCTCTTTTGAGACTTTCAGCCCCTGCTCCTTCAGCCAATTCAACAGACTCACAGAAGCCGTTCTCACTTCCTTCTCTTTCTCCCCAGTTAACAACAAGTCATCCACGTACTGAATTAGGGTGATTCCTTTCTCTCTCTCAAACGACACCAATTTTTCTTCCAACGCCTGTCCAAACAACAAAGGGCTCTCAGTATATCTCTGAGGAAGTACTGTCCACCTCAACTCCTGTCTCCTTCCACTCTCAGGATCATTCCATTCAAAGGCAAACAAGTCTCTTCCTAGCAAGTTCACCCCTGAATCCGGAATATACAATATTTCGGTTTCAGTAACCACATCATTCAATTTCAATCTCACCTCTTCCAAAATCTGGACCTCTTGGGATTTCCCACTCACCCCAACCATCTTTAATGTCTGCTTTGACCTGCATGCTCCCTCTACCAGATCGCATACAGATGTCCAGCTTGCGCTGGTGTCGATCAGGAACAGCCGTTCCTGATGGTCAGGACCCACTAACACATACCAATGGCTCCCCGTGGGTCCCTCTTGGGCAGCTGAAACTTCCCTAATCGTATAGGGCATAGCTTCGTTCCTCTGGGGTTTTGGGACATTCACGCGCAAAATGTCCCTCTTTCCCGCATCTGAAGCAAGTTCTACTCTGGGACGGCCATTGGAATCGACCGCCTCAATTGTCCCCTGGACCTCCTTGCCTAACCGGGGGTCTCCACTCCCTGCTGGGAGATCTTTCATCTCTCCACCTTAGCCTGTGATCTGACATCTGGGTCTTCCTGTTTTTCCTAACTTCATTCTTGGCTGCCGTTTGCATGGCAGCTACTATCATCTGAGACTTCTGTTTGGTTTTAACTGAGTCTCGGTTCACAAAAACTTGTTGGGCTGCTCTCATCAAATCTGTCATGCCCAAATCAGTCCATCCCTCTGTCTTTTGGATCTTTTTCTGGATATCTGGCCATGCTTTGGTGACGAATTGCATCTTCAGGAGAGTCTCGAAGGCAGGGGTTTCTAGCTCCACTCCGGAGTACTTGGTTAACCCTTCACGGACCCAAACACAGAAATCCCCCGGGGACTCATCCTTTCCTTGTGTTATTTCAAATGCTTTGGTCAAGTTTTTCCCTTGAGGGATGGCCAATTTAATTCCTTCAATGTTCATGCATTTCATATCTCTCATGTGCTCCCTATGAGCGTTATTATTGATGTTCCAATTTGGATCGGCTATGGGGAACTTTGTGTCTGCAGCCACTGCTCCCTGTTGCCCTGCATGTCTCCTGTCCCAGGCAGCCATTGCTGCCCTCCTAATGAGGTTCCTCTCTTTGGGGGTGAAAAGATGTCCAAGAATATACATCAGTTCTTGGAATGTGTATTCATTGGGCCCCAGAAATAATTCCAACTGTTCTGCCACTTCATGAGCATTCTCATGGAGTTTCGGAAGGGTCTTTTTCAGATCCTGTAACTCAGCAGATTTTATGGGGACAGCCACGAAAACAGTGACTGGATTCCCCTGCGCATTCATGCCATTTGGGACTTCTCTGACTGGGAAAGCTGACACGGGATTAGCCGACCTTCCTCCTAGAGGCAAATTCTCTAGGTCCTTGTTTAATTGAGCCAGTTCCCTTCTGAGCCCTGGATATGCAGGTGGAGGTGGAGCCTGGGCAACTGGAGCCGGCAGGGGTGGCAGGGGTGGCAGGGGCGGCAGGGGCGGCAGGGGCGGGACTGCCGGAGCCGATGCCGGTGGACTCCCCATCTAGTCCTCAGTTTCACTTTCCTCCACCTTGCTGACAAACTGTCCTACTTCTGTTTCTGGTGGAACTGGACCTTCAAAGTGAGCATGATACCATACCTCCACATAGGGTATTTGCTCCTTCATCCAGTGTTTCACTATATACTCTTTCAACTGAGTTATCCAGTACGTGTTGGTATTCCCTTCGGGATCCCAGTGGTAAGGAAACTCAGGGTCTACTAGGGGATACTTCGGCCACCTATTTTGGCATAGGTAGATCATTTTCTTTTTCTCTAGACTCCGAGTGTAAGTCCTCAGATGGGGCAACGACCATTGTTGTAGTAGTTGACCCAATGGGGAGTCAGTCGAAATCAGCCTTCTCGGGGTCTTTTCTATCTCAATACCCGTTCCCTCTTGGAACATCTCACACTTGCTTTGTCCCTTTCCCATTCTCCACGCTGCCTGCCAACAATCTCCCAGAGATTCCCAACTCAGGGATTTACACTGTCCTCCAGCAGTCGCTGGATTCCCAGAGTTTAAGGACAGTATATCCCTTCTTCTATCCCGAAAGGCAACAAACTCACCTGATACACCCCTGGTCTCCTGGAGACGAAAGGAGTGTGGGCGTCCCCACTTCAGGTGATCAACGATATTCCCAGAGCATCAGGCCGGCTTCTCTCTCTCTTGTTTCCAAGGATCGTCTGCTGAGTGCAGTTACCCCGGGATCCAACTGAGACAAGGGAGGGGCCCCTCTACAATGGGAGGCGGTGGCGCCACACTTACCCAGTCCCTTTTCTCCAGTCGAAATTCCGTTGGGCCCCACGTTGGGTGCCAAATTGTGAGGTGGAAGCAGATAAAAAAACCACCAAAAGATTCGTTGATCCAAGGAAAACAAGGTTTTATTCACGTGTCTGCAGAGACAGGTTCCCTCAGGCATAGAAGGAACACAGAGCAAAATTCAGGCAGCATTTTTATCCCCTCTTACGAGGCCTTGGCTCACATTCTTTCTGTTTTCAAATTGCTACATATATTTCGAAGGTTCATACTAGCTCCTTATCTAGCAAAAGTAGTTATACGGTTTCTGACATCGCAGCACTTTGTTACAGTTCCCCATTGTTCTAGCCTTATCTTGTTTTTTCTCTTGTGCACAATCTGGAACACTTTCTTATTTAGCAGAACTACTGAGTTTGAGACACACTTCCTTATTCAATTCAATGGGCCATCCAACATGACTTCGGTTCTGCTCACACTGTTAAGAAAAGTTTTTGAATCCCAGCTTCTGATATAAGAGTGCTTAGGTTCATGAAGTCTCATGGAAGCACACTCAGCTGAAAATTGAAAAGTCTTAAAGAATATACTTAACTAGCTCAAACCTATGCTTCACAATGAAACTATGTGTTGGGCTTAGTTTTTGGGGGGAAAATAAAGGGAAAAAATTCTGCCTCTGCCTTCCAGCATCTATCGGTATTCATCTGGCTAGCATCCTGTCAGTGTGTGTGAGAGTTGAGGGCTGTTTGGAAATTGAAACAGTACTTGCTGTGTGAGCAAGGAGAGAGCAAGGAGCCTGGGCATGGCTTAGCTCAACTGTTCTGTATTAAAGCTGGTTGCTGCTGTGAAACTAAAACTGAAAATGAAACTCCTCTCCTCTGCTTGTGTTTTGCATTTGGAACAGATTTTTTTTCAGGTAGGGAGGGGGAATAGAACTCCTTAGCATCAGCGTGTTAACAATAATGTACGAAATATTAATGCTCTGATGATCATTTTGAAAAATCCTTTCTTAGTGAATACCTAGAAGTCAGAAGGAACATATGTGCCAAGTTTCAAGTTTGTAGGCTTTACAGTTCTGGAGATTTTGTGATGATGTGGGAGTGGTATTTGCCTTTATATATATAGATAAGAGAGCTTATTAATCCAGACAGGGGTGTGTGTAGATCTCTTATAATATGTGGATATTGTGGGACATCAAATGAGTTCAACCAAAGCCAGCTCCTGTTTAATGTCCTGTTATTTGGAGAATCATATATCTGTTAGTATAATTTATGTAAAGTGGGGTACATTTATGTAAAATGTGTAGATTTTAGAGTGTTGTGAAGCTTTTGAAGAATATTTGAAACAAGGTGATATAAAATGTTATGCATTTTTTAATATTACTAAGTATGGGATCTCTAGATAAGGACACATCTGCCAAACAGCATGGAAAATCACCTGATATGTGTTCTCAAATGAAACTATGACCTCATTTAAACCTCAGAAAGAAAAAGAAAATTTCACTCCCCATTCTCTCCCATCTGCATACCTTTATTTTTTTCTTCTATTTTATTGTTGAAAAGTAAAGCAAATAGAGAGCAAAGAAAACCCAACTATGTTGCACAGCTATAATAATAAGTACATTAATTGTTACAGAACTATTTTTAACCTGTACATTTCTGCAAAGAACGAGCAGTTGAATATTAAATGACATCTGGGCATGAGTCAAGGGCTGAAGGGATCTGGAGTTTTGCTTATTTTGCATTAGCAACATTGATCCCTTATTTGTTTGAGGCTGCATGACAAATCACATTCTTTGGAAGAATGTTAGCACAGGAAATTAGGCATGAGTCAGAAAATCTCAGGCAACCTTTTTCTTGACATGAAAGGTATTGTCCCAGATTATTACTGTTATCATCATCACTATTATTACCATTTTACAATTCTAGACAGACAAAGAAACAGGAAATATGTTAGTGGGAGGTGCAAGAATTCTTTCTTCATAGTGTACTTTTTTTCTGGTAGTCTCTAGTTTTCCTGTATTAATTGTAAAGAAAGTCCTTGAAATGGAGGGATCTAGGAGGAGTTTAGTGACTCTATTTTCCTTTAGTGTACTAAAGTTTCCATAGCAGACACAGACAATTCCAGTGGTGAGTTTAAGGTATTTTAGATATCATTTGAGAAAATATAATATAAATTAAGAATTCTGCAGCAAAGAGGGTGAGGTTAATAAGAACGTGAAGGTGTGCTGAATACTTTTGGAACACTTTTTTTTCTTAGAAAAAAGATAAAACTATCCTTTCCCTAGCTCCAGGTTTCTTTTTTTAAATAGGATCACTTTTTAAAATTATCTCTGGATACTTTTCAATCTTTTTTTTACATTGTTGGACACTCTTTCATCGCACCCAGTGGAATAATATTAGGATTGGATCATTGTAAGTGATGTGATAGAAAAAAGGAGTGAATTTCAGCCATTTAGAAACCTTTGGAGAATTTCTGTTTCTCCTCCAGAAATTTGATTAAATGATCTTTCCACTTTCATTGCTCAAATGAGGAGATGAGGAATGTTCCTGGGTCATTTGTACGCAAGAAAAACTTCTATCTAGAAAGAAAATTAAGGGCAATTACAGGACAATGAGTTTTAAAAGCAAATCTAAAAGAACAAAACACTCTACTTCTATTTGAATTAGATAGAACTTAAAATTCAGAACAAAAGACTACTCCAAAGGATAGTTTGTAAAAGGTGTGTGTGTCTGTGTAAAAAGAGAGAGAGAAGAGAAGGTGTGTCACAGAAGGGTCAATTCAAATCCCACATTTCTTGTTTTTCAAGCTTTTTTGTTTAAAACTTGAAAGGTGCAGAGACACCTATTTGAACTTAAGCCCTTCCTTGACACAGCATGCTCTCTGAAATATTAATCATTCTTGTGAAATGCAATACAGGAAGACAGATCCAGACTAAGGTATTTCGATTACCAGAATATGGATTTAGACACCTACTATTTATGAGAATTGGAGAAAAGCAACAAAGAGCTTTTCATACGAGAAGCCCTTTCTACTTTCTGCTCTGCTCACTCCCATTCTCTACTATTTTGCTATGCATACATGTCAGCAACCAAAGGACCAGAACAAAAGGGACTCCTGAACACAGAGGACAATGGAGCCCTCGATACTAAAATAATACTGCTGTGAGCGTGCCTAAATAAGGCAGTTGGTGTCATGAATAACTATGTACTTTAATCTTTGGGGCTAAAGTTTTCTTGAATATTATTCTGAAGAGAAAAAAGCAGCAGCAAAACAGTTCCCATGCATAAGTAAATGTCTCCTACTTAGATATGCATTACTAATGAGTTGATTTTTTTTTCCATTACAGCCAAACACCCCCCCCCCCCTTTCAATGATGTCACAGACTTTGTGGAAAATGCAAACAGAATTAGCTCTGACACTAATGGATTTTCCTGCAGTTTCTATTGATTCTTTCATTTGTATGCTTTTATTTCATCCAAGGAAGCTACTAAGGATTTTTCTCAATGTTGCTGCAGGGTTAGAGTCCATGATGCCAGTCCTGGTTTAGGCATGGCTTTGACAGATTGTGGCCAGAAGAGCACTTGGCATCTCCTTTTGTGGAAAATTGTTGTAATGACGAGGCAGTCGAGTTGTTTGATCATGAACAACTGAATCATGATGATTTTTATTGGAGTATAGTCTTGCATTTATACCCATTTTTAGTTATCCTCCATCATTGGTTAACTTTGGTTACTGCTTAACTTTCATTACTGTTCATACAATTAATTATCTCTAGTTAAAGTCTAACATATGTTTACTTCCCCTCTCTCATCCTCCTTTAGATTAGTGACTTTGTTTGCCTGAGTTGTATTTGCTTGGAAATATTTTTTATCTGAGGTTTGCCATCCAAGATTGGAACATTCCTGCAATTACAACTCTACATATCCTCGTTTTTTTTATTTTAAATGGAGGATTCAAAGATTTATGAATGTATCACAATTGTAAAGGATTAAGAGAGGGGGAAGCAGGATGAAACAATGTGAATAAATTTGGAATACATTGAATAAAACAACAGGTTGCAATTAGTACAATAAGAATAATTATAGCATAAAAGAAAAACTGTCTGAGCTAAGACCAATCAGGGAACCAATTGGTTAGCCACTCAAAAGGTGAGTAATGAGCATGGATATTATTTTGAATGTATGATTGTAAATTGGCAAATTCATCCTCAATAGTTTTATTCAAAGAATGAAAATGCACAGCACATCCACGGCGTCCAACTAACATACAGAACCCATCCTGGTGGGCTAAAAGATAGTCGATGGCAAAACGCTGCTGTAAGACATCTTGATTTAAGTCTTCTATTTCATGCTGCAAATCACGAATAATAGCAGTGGTAGCATTGATGGATTTTTCAAGTCTGCAGGTGAGACCAAGAATAGATCATCTGTTTTCTTGAGCAATTATGCCAGGATAAGAGCCTAGAGTAAGGACTCCTGTAATGGCCCCTGCCAATGCACGGCCAAATGTAGAACCAGAAGACAATTGTGTGTCAATAATGACTTCATCATTACATGGAGGCCCCAGAGAGGAATGCCGCTGTCAATTTGATGGGAGCGTATCTATTTGAACAGGTAGAGTAAAATAACCTATAGTTGCACATTGATAATTCTTTTTTTTTTTGAATTTTTTTTATTGATTTTCAATAAACAAACATATACAAAGAAAACACAAAACATAAAAACATAAAATTTCTTTTTGGAAAGCGGCTTCCTGTGTTACATCTTTTTATACAGACAAATTCAAATTCATGCTCACTTTTTATCCCATTTCATATCTTATTTACCATTCAACATTTTCTAAATAGCTTCTCCCCTCTTTTCACTCTCTTAATTCAATTTTATTTATTTCATCTCAATTTAAATCATTATGCGTATATCTTTTGTCTGTTCTATTTCAATTTTCTATTATCTTTTCTCATTAACACAACATTTCTCCTGTAATCACTGATTGAAGTATGACGCCTTTAAAACTTTCCCCTAAATTTAACACTTAAAATATTATATACTTTTCATTCTGATTCTGGTTAGTACGTTCTAAAGCTATATACTATATTATAAAATAAAAAAGTAATAAGTTTATAATATAATTAAAATGATAATCCATAGCAAATTAAGCTCTATTATTAAATCCAGTTTTCTAACATTATTTCAAAAATAAATACAACAATACAATCTTGTGTACTTTTGCAGAGTCTCTTTTTTAATCATATTTTTACTCACTATCTCTGAATAAATCTTGTTTCTTTACATCTTGTTTTAAACCTTTGTAACTTCTCTTCCCTTTTCCCCTTCCTTTCTTCTCCAATCCTGCCTTTTTACCCCCTTGTCTCTTAATCTCCACCTTCTTAAACTCCACCTTCTTCTTTATTCCTCTTTTCTGTTGTTTTCTGACATTGTATCGATTTTTCACCTTATTTTTCCCTTTTTTGGTTGTTTTTTTAAATCTTAAATTCTTCATTCTCTTTCCCCTCTTTCCCTTTTCTTCTCCAGCGAAAGTTGTTTGTTCATTAAAGATGGTTTCTTCTTCATCCCAGTCTTCTTGTTCTTGTAGTTTCTGGAAGGTAGAAATTGCCATTTCTAAAAAATGGAAAACAGATCCAGAAGAGCCCTTCCCTTCTTGTTCCTCTTCTTTTAGCTTTTAAAATTCAATTTTCAGTTTATCAACAAGTAGTGCCATTGTAAAAAGTTTTTTTTAATACAACCCAAATGTTTTCAGTCTTTCAAATAATGATTTCCAAAAGTCCCAAAGTCACCAAGCAATACAAATATACACAGACTGTTTCATTCAGCACTTTCTTCTTTTTATACTTTCTCTTCCTGGAGTTATAGTTCAGTTACAAAGCTCCAATTAAAATATATCTTTTAGAAGTCTTGTTACAGTTTAACTCTGTTCTTATAAATTCCAAGCAGCCTCCTCCAACAAAATCTTAATATTTATTCTTTTCCTCTCCCTTCCCATTTATAGCAAAAAAGAGTTCTCTTTTTTTCCCCCAATGCTCAGAAATCTTTATTGTCCCCTTGGCTTTAGTTTACCTGCTGATGCCAAAACAGTTTTTTCCAATTTCTCCATTCATTTGCTATCACCGTAAGGAAGGAGAGTGAGAAAAAACAAACTTTCCCGTTTAACTTTCATTCTCCGCTTTTTTCGTCTTCGTCAGGAACGATGTATCTTTAATGAAGCTTAAATTCCAGGGTATTTAAATGTTACTTATTATCCCGGTTAGCCAAAAACTTTCACTTTCTCAGCTTCCTCCTGCACATTCTTATCCAGATGAAAGCTTCTTTGTGGCGGCCACTGCTGACCACCACTCCACCGCTTTTGGAAAAGGGAGTTAAGTCAGCTGAGGAGGGGGGTTGCGATTCCCCCGGACCCCTGCTGGATCTCCCCGATCTTCAGTTACCTCTATGGGGTAACTATAGCCCCCAAATCCAGCTGGATCGAGGGTACTCCAGCAGCGAGCGCAGCAGAAACTGCACACAATCACGGATTCCTGCCCCCGCCGAAGCCTTGCAAACCGGAAGTCGCACATTGATAATTTTGAGGATGAACATTAGCATATTTATCAAAAAAGAACCACATATTAGGATCCTTGGGTATAGAATACAACAAGTTTCCCACATATTGAGAAAAAGCTATCTGATATGATTCTGAAATCATCATCAAATGCTCATGTTCAACTTTTGTACGAGTGAAAGCTATGCTAATGAGATCCTGTCCTCTAATGCTGATTGATAAGGATAGATGTTTCTAGGCGGAGTAGCTGACAAATTAATCAATTCATGAATGTTGACCACTTGCGGGGACGCATTAAGATAAAGACACCCCGTGGGTAAGGGTGTTGTGGGAAGAATAGCGAAGCAAAGTCCTATTGTTAAGGATGTTATCCTGTCCACATATCGATGCTTAAACTTATTCAATATTTCTTGAAGGCATATTTTTTGACGATCAGTTAATACAACTAGATCTCCTGGTGATTGTGCTCCCTTCAAAGACTGAAATAAGGGCAACATATCCCCAGTTGTAATGTAGAAGAATGGGCGTGCCCAATTAATAATGCCAAGTATTTTTTGCCATTTTACTAATGTATATGATTTCTATACTTGTAATTCAGGAAGAATTGGAATGGAGGAATTGTGCAACATTCTATGTCCTAAGTAGGTATAAGGTTCAACCTTTTAAATTTTGTCTGAGGCTATATACAATCCCTGTTGTGCCACAATATTCGTTAACTCTTTCAACAACTTAGGTTCATCAAAATCCGGGGCTGCTATCAATATATCATCCATATAATGATAGACTAAATAGGAAGGAAATTTATTCCGAAAGGGTGAAGGGTATTATCCATGAAATATTGACAAAGTGTAGGGAAATTAAGCATTCCCTGAGGCAACACTCGCCAATGATATCATTTTGTGGGCATGCTATTATTAAAAAGTGGGACAGTAAATGCAAATTTTTCTTTATCTTGAGGCTACAAAGGTGTAGTAAAAAAATAGTCTTTAAGATCAACTACCAATAATTTATAAAAATTAGGAATTAAGTTAGGATTTGGTAGACCACATTGTAAAGGACTTTACATGGGTTGGATACATTTATTAATTTACCTTAAATCCTGAAGGAAACGCCATTTCCCATTTTTCTTTTTTATAACAAAAACAGGAGTATTCCAAGGACTAGTAGAAGGTTCTATATGACCAGCAGCCAATTTTCAACCAATTGTTGTAAAGCAGCAAGTTTTTCCCTTGATAATGGCCATTGTTCCACCCAAACCGGCGTAAAACAGAGCCATTTAAGAGGAAGAGCCATCATCAAGAATCAAATGGGCATTAAGAGAAAGGATATCATGGCCCCAAATATTAGTATGAATATCTAGAATGTATGGTTATAGGAAAAAGGACTTACCAGCAGATGTTGTAACATTAATTTCTTGAACATTCTGCCAAGCAGCTGTAGAACCTCCTATTCCCCACAATGAAGAAACTGTCATTTTTGGCCACTGTACTGGCCACTGTAAAGAGGAGATGACAGTAACATCGGCTCCAGTATCCAAAAACCCTTGAAATGGCTGTTTATTAAGGAAGACCATTAACAAAGGACGAGAGGAGTTCAGCTGATGAAGTAAGCCTACAGATAAAGAAGTTGATCCAAATCCTGCATCCCCACGATTACCTATACCAAGAGATGGAATTTCACATGGAAAAAGAAGCTATTGAGCAACAGAAGAATTACAAGGGAGAACTTGAAGAAAATTCACCCAAATCTGAATCATGAGGATACCAGTGTATCCAGGCACAACAAAACAGCCCTTTTTGTGTGCAGAAGAACGAGGCAAAATTAAGCCAACTAATCCTGAAGGAAGAGGACTTTTAAATTGAGATGGAACTATTTTAACTTCCACTCAATTTCCTCTTGAGTGATTAAATCGATCCCAGCGCTACCGGCTGTGGCTGGGGAGGAGTGAGAGAGACTGCTGGAGGAGTCAGAGTGATGGGAAAGGCACGCTTTGGATTCTGGGTGGGTGCCACACCCATTGGCAAGTTTCCTGACTGAAACAGACATTGATTGGCCCAATAAAATCCCTTTTTGCAAATAGAGCACTTCTTAGAAGGATGATTCTGAGGCATAGAAGGTGTATAACAACAGTCCTACTGAAAGGGACTGAAAGTGGCCAGGCTTCTTACACTTAAAACAGTTACCAATTGGTCACTGTCCTTTCTGAATAGCAGCTGCTAACATATGCATTTTATAAGTTTGTGATACAATATCCTGGCAGACTCCAGCATATCTGCCAGAGTGTAATGAGCAATAGCCTTTAAGGCTGTAAAGCTCTTTTACAATCTGCATTAGCATTTTCAATAGCTAACTGACAAAGAAGTTCACCAGCAGCTTCCTGATGATCAAACTGCTGTCTAATTGCTTTGGACAGACGCTCAAAAAAGTCAGCATAAGGCTCATTGACATTCTGTCGAATGTTTGAAAAATTTGCTCAAGGTTCTCCAGCTTGGGGTACCTTAAGAAAAGCACGAAAGGCATATTCAGAAACAATAGTTAATATAGCTGGAGGAAGAATAACTTGAGTAGGAATTGTACCAAACGGTCCAGAACCAAATAGCTGCTCAACTGTATATGCTCCTCCCCCTCCTAAAGCAGCAGCTTGAGCATGTCTCATATATTCACTCTCCCAAACCACATATTGCATGGATGTTAAAATCATGCAAATTATTTGCTTCCAATCTTCAGGAATCATTGCATAACCATTTTTATTCCTTCTACAAGTCCTCTTGTAAAATTACCACTAATCCCATAGTCTGTAACTGCCTTTTTAAAACTCTCTTAAGATCTGATAAGGCAGGCCTTCCCATTCTGCTACTTGCAGTCCAAGCTGTGGCCTCTGACCAGGACGATATTGTACTGGACAAACAGACAGTAATTCTGCAAGTTCTGTTCCTGAGACAGAGGCATCCTTTTTACAAGTCTCTACCATTTTCTGAAAAGAAGACTGAACAACAGAATCAGAAGGCTTTTGCCTTGTATCTGCAGGAGCTGAGGGAATTGAAGACATATATTCAGGTGAAGAAGGGGGACAAATGACAGCATTAGTATAACGTGAAGGTGGAGGTGTTAAAAGAGAAAGTTCATTGTGACCAAATTTTTCAGTTGCATGCCTACATAAATGCCACCCATGCAAAACTTCTATTTTTGCTCGAGGTTCAGTATGCGATGTTTTCCCAATACATTCCCAATCAGTTAATTTTAAAGACCCCTTTTCTGAGTACCATAGGCACTGGGCTGCAATCTCCTGGACCAGCCTTAAGAGATTTTTCTGTGGTACCACAGTATTATTCTTTTTCAACAAATAGCCTAATTCATCTACAGGCTTCCTTTGTTCCTCAGAAAGTGAAGACCCCATACTTACAGAAACCAAAAGGTTGAAGAAACCACAAAGGGTTGAAGGTGCACCAAATCCTTGCTGGATGAAGTAAGAGAGTCCCTGTTCTTGTGCCACTTGTTATAATGACAAGGCAGTCAAGTTGTTTGATCATGAACAACTGAATCATGATGATCTTTATTGGAGTATAGTCTTGCATTTATGCACATTTTTAGTTATCCTCCATCATTGGTTAACTTTGGTTACTGCTTAACTTTCGTTACTGTTCAGCACAGTAATCCATACAATTAATTATCTCTAGTTAAAGTCTAACATATGTTTACTTCCCCTCTCTAATCCTCCTTTAGATTAGTGACTTTGTTTGCCTAAGTTGTATTTGCTTGGAAACATTTTTTATGTGAGGTTTGCCATCCAAGATTGGAACATTCCTGCAATTACAACTCTACAGAAAATAACATTTATTGAGCATTTTTTTCCAGTTTAATAGTTTTTAAATTAGTGCAGGAATTGGCTTGTTTTGATAATTGATGTTGGCTATGTTGTTGCTTATGTATTTGTGATAGTTATATTTGCTTTTTCTTAATGAGCTCAACATAGATCATATAGGGGTGTGTGTGTGTGTGTGTGTGTGTGTGTGTGTGTGCATGTTGATTGCTGGTGATTGCCTGGACAAATACTTGCAAATTTCTTAGCAAGATTGCTGGTGATTGCCTGGACAAATCCTTGCAACTTTCTTAGCAAGATTTAAGAAATGGTTTGCCATTGCTCCTTCCTAGGGCTGAGAGAGAGTGATTAGTCTTAAGGTTACCTAGCGGGCTTCATGCCTAAGGTAGGACCAGAACTCAGTCTCCCAGTTTCTAGCCTGGATCCTCCTCAAACTGGATCTCAAGCATACATGTAGTTCTCGAATTACAACAGTTCATTTAGTGACTGTTCAAAATTATGACACTGAAAACAATGACTTAAGACCATTTGACCATTGCACATGATCAAAATTCAAACATTTGGAAACTGACTTATATTTATGATGATTGCAGTGTCCTGGGGTCATGTTTTCATGTTTTGAACCTGCTGACAAGCAAGTCAAGGGAGAGCCTAGATTCACTTAACAATCATGTTACCAATTTAATAACTGCAGTGTTATTAATAACTGTGGCAAGAAAGATCATAAATTGGGCAAAATTCACTTAACAAATGTCTCACTTAGCAACAGTGATCTCACTTTGGGCTCAATTGCAGTCATATGTTGAAGACTACCTGTAGTATACCTTCAGTAACATTCCTTGTCATTGGATCATTTGGTCTGAGAGTTTATAAGAGACATAGAGATACAAAGTCAGACTGTGGATTTGCAGGCTATGAACTTGTCTCCCCAGATCCTGTTGGCTCTAAAAATCAATCTGATCTTGATAAAATAACAGTAACATATAGCACTGCAAAAACATGAGGTAGATGAGAACAAGTTAAAAGTTCAAGTAAAATTCAGAACAAGTTATGCTATGGTTTCATACTGACAGACAGATTACATGCTTTCATAAAAACTATTCTGGAAACATTGGCCATATCAAACAATGAGCAGCAGCAAACGAATGAAGACATTTTTATGGCCATTTTCCCATCTAAACAAGCCACAATGCCAGAACGATGCTGCTGATAGGGAAAAAAAAACAATTTTCTATTTATTGCACCAGCAAATAGTTTCAAAGTGGCTTGCAGATCAATGAAGTAAACACAATGCAAAAATGCAAACTAATGCAATCGGAAACCACTCACAACAAAAAGCCACATAATAAAGACAGCTCAAATTAAAAACCAAATAAAAGCATAATAGTGGCAATGTGTTTAGAAACAGCCAGCTTTGCCTATATGTACCACCTATTCAGCTATAACCTCAAGTGCTTAAAAGCCTGGACAGATGCCAGACTAGGCTTTCCTGTTGGTGAACCATTCAATCTATATTTATGTACTAAAAATGAATATGCTTTTTACAGGAAGAAGCTTTTTTTTTACCCAGTATCTCCTTGATCTATCATCGGCTTTTTTAAACAGTTCATCTCTGACTCTTTAAAATACTTTTGACAACATTGTCTTCCCTCCGTTTTATTCTTGTATAGAAAAGCCTTTAGTAACTACAATCAAGCTAGGGCTGAGAAAGAAAAGAAAGAAATTGGACATGTTGAGAAGTCACTATTAGCCTCTCTAAAGAATTGCAACTTCATGTAGTTTTGTCCTGTTTAAAGAAAGAAGCCATATTGTAGGCTGTTCCATTTGGACAATAAGGTACGTGAGACCGGTATCTCCACAAACAATTCTTTATTAAATAGTATAGTGACTTGTAGCAGAACATTTGCGAAGCTGCGGCAGCCCTTCTTATAGTGGCTGCTCGCAGCTTGCGGCCAATGACAGTTCTTTAGAATTCCCACCATCTGGAGGTCCAATCAGAGTGGTGCGTAATTGCACAATTTGAGAGCGGCCTTTCGGTCAATCAGTTTTCGCTATTTGGAGTCTTCCAATTTCCATACACAACACAGGCCATGGAATTAATTACCTCATAGCAATATCTGTGTGTCTTTGTATAACAATACAGGTAGTTCTTGACTTAAGCCCATGTCACACTGAACCAACGGATGCAAAGAGGATGTAAAACGGACAAAAAAGCTTGCCATCCGTTGTAAAACGCGATGTACTCACTGCCTCCGTTTTGCTTCCTCTCTATCCGTCCAGCATCCGTTTATTGAAGTTTCACCCACTCCGAAAGTTTTGGGCTGCCTAAAACTTTTGTGCGGAAAATGTATCCAGTTCGTCTGTTCTCCATCCGCTACGCATCCGCTACGCATCCGCTACGCATCCGTTACGCATCCGCTATATCCGCTAGGCATCCGTTCCGCATCCGCGCAACTCCATCCGCTCCAGCGGTAAACGGACGCAGGGAAGAAGCGGAACGGACGCAGAAAGGATGCAGAACGGATGCAGAACAGATGCCTAGCGGAAACAAAGCGTTTAAAGCGGAAAAAACATTCGCAGAGGGGACCTATCTCAGATATTAAGGATGTCTAGAGGATGCCTAGAGGATGCCTAGAGGATGCAAAGGGACACCTATACTGCCCATAAAAAGGGGGAGCAACTCATCTGCATCTCACTTTCAGACCAGCAGCCTAGCGGTGCAGAGCTCTGCAGCCTTCATCTGACTCTTCCTCTTCCACAGCATCCAGTCATGTCCTCCGTGGATTGTGACAAAGTCCTTTCGGCAGCCACCATCCTTCTGCAACAGTGCGAAACCATCTACAGGCTCTGTGAACTCTACTACGGGAAGAAAAGGAGCCACCCAAAAAAAGTCTGGGTCCAAAGATGGTTCGCCAGAAGAGCAGAGGATGGACTGTACAACAAGCTGATGGTGGAGCTCAGGAGCGAAGACACTCGGGCGTTCCAGAAATTCATAAGGATGCCTCCAGTTTGACAAACTTGTGCAGCGGCTGACACCCAGGTTGACCAAGACAAACACCAACTTCCCGCCCAGCCTGGAACCTGGGCTCAAGGTGGCACTCACTCTGAGCCACCTGGCCTCAGGGACCACCTACAGGAGCATGCAGTACGGCTGGAGGGTGTCACCCAACACCATCAGCTTTATTGTCAGAGAAGTGGTGCAGGCCATCATCGAAGAATACAAGGAGGAACTCCTCCAGTGTCCCTCCACTGAAGAAGGCTGGAAGAAAGTTGCAGAGCAGTGGTATCAGAAGTGGAACTTCCCACACACCGTTGGAGCCATAGATGGCAAGCACGTGGCCTGCAAAGCGCCAGCCAAGTCGGGGTCCACTTATCACAACTACAAGGGCTTCTTCAGCATCATCCTCTTCTCTATAGTCGATGCTGACTACAAGTTCATGTACATCAATGCTTCAAGCAACGGCTCATCTTCAGATGCCGAGGTATACAACGCCAGTCACCTCAAGGAGGGGCTGGAAAGCAACCTCATGGTGGGCTTCCCAGATCCAGACCCGCTGCCCAACGACAAGCAAGATGTGCCCTACTTCATCATGGGGGATGACGCCTTCTCCCTCACAACCTACCTCATGAAGCCCTACACCTCCAAATACCTCACCCATGAAGAGAGGATCTTCAACTACAGGCTGTTCAGGGCAAGACGGGTGGTGGAGAACGCCTTTGGCATCCTGGACAACAGGTTCCAGGTACTTCTCACCAACATGCATCATAGCCCAGAGACCATGAGGAGGATCGTGGAAGCTTGCTGCATCCTGCACAATCTCACGCACACCCGCTACCCAGTCTTGCAGAACAGGCTTGTGGACCGTCAACAAGGCAATGGGGACATGGAGCCTGGGGAATGGAGGCAAGGGCAAAACCTGATCGACACTGAGGATGTGCAAGGCCCCAACAGAGCCTCATGTGAGGCGAAGAAGCAGCGCAACCTCCTGAGACACTGGTGCACCTCCCCAGCTGGAGCAGTGGAGGGGCAAGACAGGATGATAGATGCTAAATGGATGCTTCCTTCAGCCTGTCTCATCACACGGATGAGATTGGGCCATGTATGTTCTCTCACACTCCTCTGGGTCACTCAGTCTCAGGGGTGAAGGGTGCAGGTGCTGTGGAGGTGGCTGGTACTGGAGTGCTTGTCGTCAGCTCCTCCAAAAGCAGAAGCAGCAGAAGCCCCAGCCCCAGAAGAGTAAGGCCGTGCTGCAGAAGCCCCAGCAGAACCAGAGTGAGGGCCAGGGGGCGGGATGGTAGCCCTGTCCCTCTTGCAAGGGCTGGCAGTAGATGGCTGAGGCTTGCTGTGCTTCAGCATGGTTGTGGGGTTGCTGGCTGGCAGGGAGGGTGGCAGCAAGGCTGGCAGGCAGACATGCAGACAGGGCAGGCAAGGCAGCCAATCCTTCTGGCAGCAGGTCTTTCCTCTGAATGGCGACCTGCTTCCGAGCTGCTTCCATTATATCCGCGGGGCTGACGCAATGCATCCTCCCCGCATGCACAATTAACGCTCGGCATCCGCTAGGCTTCCGCTGTGCATCCGCTGTGCATCCGCTGTGCATCCGCTGTGCATCCGCTTCATCCGCTGTGCATCTACTGTGCATCCGCTGTATCCGTTCCGCGTCCGCTTTGCTGAGGCCCCCCCGGAAGCCCTGCGGATGTGGCATCCGCTCCCATCTGCTTCCATCCGCGAGGCTTCCGTTCTGCATCCGCTTTGCATCCGCCCTGCGTCCTCCATGCGTCCGTGTTATCCTCTCTGGTTATGCAAATTTTTGCCCCTTTTGAGAGCGGATAACAACGGATGGAACATTTTGCTCGTCCGCTGTGTCCTTTTTGCATCCATTGGGCAGTGTGACATGGCTTTACAACTGTTCACATAATGACAGTTTGAATTAACAACAGCCTCTGAAAAAGTCAGTCATAACCTAATTCAGACACATCTTTTTCCCCTCCTACGGTCATGTGATCACAGTTTGGTTACTTTGCAATGACTGGCATTTCCAACCAGTTACAGCATCTCACATTCATATGGTTGCAATTTGCGAGTTTTTTTGCCAGTTTCCAGAAAAAAAACAGCATTAATTATGTTGGATTTGAATATATGACCACTTGCCTCAACTTACAACCATTGTAAACATGGTTGTAAAATCAGTTCTGTTCATGTAATAACTCAATATATGACTGCAACCATTTATTCAAAAATTCTTATCCCAATTGTGGTTGCAAATTGAAGTTTGCCTGTGTGGTCAAGATGGCAGTTACAGTATTGTGATTAAAATTCTGCCCTTTTATACATGTGTGTTACACCAAATCTGATTCAAAAGGGGTGGGGACAGGGATTAGAATGCTATAATTACCATCTTGATGCCCCTTTGCAGGCAGTGCTGTAAGTTAACATTACTGCTAAATATTTGGACAGAACTGCCATTTAAATGTTCCTTTCTCCCAGTCCTAGGAAGAAGGCAATGGCAAACTGCTTTTGGCAAAAACCTTGGCAAAAAAACCCAAAAACCCTGCAGGGAGTGCGCAGGTAGTCTCCAAGAATCAGATGTGATCGAATGGAAAAAGGGAAAAGGCCATATAAATGCAGGATTTCAGAGATTAAATCTTACTGCTATATGTCTGAATACAGATTGTAATATGGATGTCAGAGGATTAAATATTTTCCCCTATGTGGCCTCAGTGGTTATTATAATATGGAAATAAGTAAAATAGCTATTTGTTGGCAGTGAAATGAACTTTGGGAAGTGTTATTTTGCTGCACTTTTTAAGGAGAAAAGTAAAATTTGCCAATAATCTAAATAGGGCTGTTGAAACAAACTGCAAAATTCTAGTTTACTTAATGTAAGTTATAATTACTATTGGTAGATGGAATCAATTAGCAATAAGTAACTTGGAGGCCTCCACTTCAGCTCTACCAGCTGCAGGCAGACTATGGGAATTGATAGTGAGAACAACCATCTTAATTTTCTGAAAAACACAAGTTGTCTTTCAATGGTGAGAAAAAATAGCAAGAAATCAGCTGTTTGCTTCAATGTTATTAACATATATATTATTGTATATTATCTATAACAATATTAAAGCTCGACCTATAACTGTTAATTATTTCCAAGTTCTCTATATAATTCATGAAAAAAAAAATGAAGAAGGCCCATTTGGCCAAAAACTTGTCCAATAGTTCCCATAGAATTTGAAAATTTACTTCGGTCCTATGATGTCTAACAAAGCACTATTAAACCAATACATGAACATTTATTTGAATTAATATGAGAGTTTAGTAACTTACACTTAAGTTCACTCTAATAGTAAACTTTTTTACAGTTAGGCATGGGCCCCATAGCTTCTTTGTGAAGACAGGGAGAGAGCATAGCCCCACCTAAACCATTACATAAATTTCTCACAATTCAACCCAAGACATTATGGACCACGATTTATTGCTAGCAATCTCTTTTATTCTTTGTCAGGACAGCATCTCATCCTGTGAACATAGAAACTTTGCAGGGAAAAGACATTGTTCTTTTGAAATTAAATTGTTCTCTATTTAAAAACAAGATACTTCCTTCCTTTTGATCCTCTACAAAATAACTGATGAGAAATGAGCTTATTTCAGGGCTTAAGTTTAATTTGCCTTTATAAAATACAGCAAGTAATCTCCCTAGTTAAAAGATACTTACATATAGCTAAAAAATAACAAAATGTGTTTCTGCCCCTAAAGTTTCTTGAGCTTCATTAATTAATTAATGAAATGTTTGAAAAAAATGTGTCCTGTTAATTTACTTCTTGGATGAGAATCAATGGCCTTACTATTCTGCCATATCAGCTTTCCAAATATCAGCACTGTGCTTTTATTACCCAGGACACAATGGATTGTATGTTGTGGAATGAAACTCAGTCTGGCAACAATTCCCTTAAATTAAATATACACATTACTTGGGGAAAGAGGCTTTTATCTCTTCTATAAGAAATAAAATGCAATAGCTGACTATGTAGCTGATGTATGAGTTTTAACTAACATTTAAGTTAAGAGCCTTAATTGCAACTCTAGTAGTACTGTAAATCATTTTCCCAACTTGGCACTTTCCAGAGATTTTGGTTGCTTGGTCACAAAATGAGTAAGAATGAAGAATCATTCAGTCTATAAATAAAAAGACAGGATGTAATTGCTATTCCAACATTTTTTCCTTCAATCTCATTTCAAGTAATCCAGTTAAAAGGGCTACTTTCCAATAAACAAACCACTAATTTTGCACGAAAAACTGAATATGACTATCAACTATGCAAATGCTAAACTGAACTAGTCCAAATTTGGATGACCGAGTATAATAAAAGCAGAGCTTGTAAGTTTTTCTTCTAGCTGATAATAATCAAGGAGAAAAAAATGGGCAGCATGGGACTTGATGAGTCACATTATGGAAAATATTTTGGTATTTTTATATCATATTCTCCCTAATGAAAGAGCTAGCTCTGATGTAATTAGTAAAATACAATAATATTACTGTGAAAAACTAATGAAATAGGAAGGCTTGCACACCTCCTGAAGTATCTAAACATAGCAGCAAAAATGTCTTATTAGAGCTCACTTCCCCAAAGAAAGAGAGAGATCTTGGAGAAGGAGCTTGCATAGTAATCAAAATGAAAAACAAATGAGAAATGTTTTCACAGCAAAAGCTGAATTCAATCAGTGAGTGAACCATCTCGAGCAAATTCTGACAAATGGGTGGAGTGATGGAGAAAAGTGCAAAATGAAGGTAATTAAATATCACTTTATGATAACTCTTCATTTATATCTAATAATGTTCCTCTTGTCACATAATTACAGGGAAGTGAAGTAGTGGAGCTGCTCAGATCCTTTTACAATTTGAGTGCATGCATGAATCCATGTGTGAGCCCCTGAATTTAGGAATGAGTCAAACTGGCAAACAACACAAAGCTGTGCAAAAGTCCTCTTAGGCACATCTGTCACCTGTTCTTTGAGTAGGAGTCATGAGTCCAAATGACCCCCACAGATTATGCACTGGGTCCATTTGGAGTAGTGCAACCCTATCCAGTGCTAAAGATGATATAGAACTGGCAAGTCCCAAAATCCAAAGCCTCTCAGTCTTGCCAGGGTTCAATGAAGCCTGTTGTTCCCCATCTAGACTGTCCCAGTCTCCAAGATAAAATGTTCTGGGCATTGCTTAATTTGCCAGGAGCAGAACTCCTCTATGTATGGCCTCATATAGCCGTTGAATAGAAGACAAGAGAGCATTAAACCCTGTGGCATCCCACCTAGTATGGGCTGAGGCAGGATCTCACCTCCCTAGTCACCGCTGACTGGACTTAATCCTGGAAAAAGGAAGACAATAAGCCTGAGACTGTGACATCCTGTCTCCAATCCTCTGACCCAATCCTAATATTGAAAGCCTCAGAGAAGTCAAGTAGAGCAAGGATCAATGCCAATTCCGCTCTTGTCACAGTTGATTCTAAAGTGTGACCAGTGATTCCATCCCTTGATTCCATCCTGTATCAAGGTCTGAATACCAACTGAAAGGTATACGGATAATTTGTTTCTTCTTGCCTTCTAGTTAAGGTACTTCTATTATGTCATGCTGGCTTTACTCTAAATTGCCTTAAGCCCATGTCACACTGTACCAACGGATGCAAAGAGGATGTAAAACGGACAAAAAAGCTTGCCATCCATTTGAAAACGCGATGCATCCGTTGTGTACTCACTGCATACGTTTTTCATACTCTATCCGTCCAGCATCTGTCTACTGTGATTTTATCCGCTCAAAAAGTTTTGAGCTGCACAAAACTTTCTCAGCAGATGAAGTATCCAACGCGTCCATTCTACATCCGCTACGCATACGGGGAACATCTGTTATACGTCTGTTGTCATCCATTACGCATCCGCTATATCTGCTAGGCATCTGCTGTGCATCCGGCAACTCACATCTGCCCCAGTGGAAAACGGACACAGGGAGGAAGTGAAATGGACGTGGAATGGACACACAGCATTAGTATCACGGACATAGAAAGGATGAAAGTGGATGCAGCTCAGATATAAAGCATTAAAACGGAAAAAACGTTCGTATAGGGGATGTATCTCGGATATTTAGGATGTCTGGAGGTTGTCTGGAGGATGTCTGGAGGATGCAGGAGGACACCTAGCGGAAAACTGACATTTCCTATAAAAAGGGGGAGGAAATCACTTGGATCTCACTATCAGTCCAGCAGCCCTGGTGTGCAGACCTCTTCAGCCTTGCTCTTGCTCTTCCACAGCATCCATTCTTCTCCACCATGGATCATTGCACGCTCCTTTTGGTAGCCGCCATCATTCAACCAGAACCAAGCCCGCTTCAGGCTCTTTCACCTTTTCTACGGGAAGAAAAGGAGGCGGCCAAGAAGTGTCTGGGTCCGACAATGGATTGGGAGAAGAGCGGAGTTTGGACTCTATGACAAGCTGATGGTGGAGCTGAGGAAAGAAGACACTCGTGCATTCCAGAACTTCATAAGGATGCCGCCAGCCATGTTTGATGAAGTTGTGGAGCGTCTGAGACCAAGGTTGACCAAGGTGAACACAACTTCCGTCCCAGCCTGGACCCTGGACTGAAGGTGGCACTGACTGCGCCACCTGGCCTCAGGGACCATGTACAGAAACATGCAGTATGGCTGGAGGGTGCCACATAACACCATCAGCATTGTGGTCAGAGAAGTGGTGCAGGCCATCATCGAAAAATACCTGGAGGAGCTCCTTCAGTGTCTCTCCACTGAACAAGGCTGGAGGAAAGTTGCAGAGCAGTGGTATCAGAGGTGGAACTTTCCCCACACTGTTGGAGCCATAGATGGGAAGCACGTGGCCTGCAAAGCTCCAGCCAAGTCAGGGTCCACTTATTTCAACTACAAGGGCTTCTTTGGCATCATCCTCTTTGCCATGGTCGACGCTGACTACAAGTTCATGTACATCGATGCTTCAGGCAACGGGTCAGCTTCAGATGCCCAGATATATTATGCCAGTCACCTCAAGGAGGGGCTGGAATGCAACCTCATCATGGGCTTCCCAGATCCAGACCCCTTGCCCAACGACACACAAGATGTGCCCTACTTCATCGTGGGGGATGATGCCTTCTCCCTCAGAACCTACCTCATAAAGCCCTACACTTCTAGATGCCTCACCCGTGAAGAGAGGATCTTCAACTACAGGCTGTCCAGGGCAAGACAGGTGGTGGAGAATGCCTTTGGCATCCTGGCCAACAGGTTCCAGGTACTTCTCACCACTATGCAGCATCATCCATGGACCGTGAGGAGCATCGTGGAAGTTCGCTGCATCCTGCACAATCTCATGCGCACCCGCTACCCAGTGTTGCAGAACAGGCTTGTGGACTGTCAAAAAGGGAATGGGGACATGGAGCCTGGTGAATGGAAGCAAGGGTGAAACCTGATTGACACTGTGGATGTACCAGGCCCCAACAGAGCTTCATGGGAAGGGAAGAAGCAGCGCAACCTCCTGAAACACTGGTGCAACTCCCCAGCTGGAGCAGTGGAGTGGCAAGACAGGATGGTAGATGCTTAATGGATGCTTCCTTCAGCCTGTCTAATCACACTGATGAGATTGTGCCATGTAAGTTGAGTGGCCTTACAATGAATAGGGCATTAATAAAGAGTTGTGTTTATGTTGAAATGTGTGGATCAATGATTACATTGTTATTGATAATAAAGGACCATAGGTGTGGCACCTGGGAAGGTGGACCATACAGTCCCACTATGCTTGCACTGGAGGTTTATCTATCCCACAGCTATTACTCATCCCACAGCTATTACCCATCCCACAGGTATCCCTACCCATCCCACAGCTATTACCCATCCCACAGGTTTCCCTGCCCATCCCACAGCTATTACCCATACCACAGGTATCCCTGCCCATCCCATAAGCATGCAAAGGCTTAACCATTTTCTAAAACTTTCCACCAATACTTTATTAAGTAAAAGAAATGACCCAAGTGTGTGAAGCAAAGATAACCTTTATTAACAACAGTTAAGTAAAGTGTAGGACTTTATTTAAAAAGCAAAAGAAACCAAGAAAAGTGTCCCAAGCAAAGATAAAGTCAACAGGTAACAACTCAGTCTCTGGCAATGTTCTCAGTCACTCTGAGGCATGTCCATGGTCTCAGGTGTAAAGGGTCCAGGGGCTGTGGAGCTGGCAGTGGCTGGAGTGCTGGTCTGAGGCGCCATTGGGATGCCTGGCCCTGAGAGGACAACAGGAGGTGGTGTGTTCAGGAAGCTCTCAGAAAGCTGGCTCAGCCCAGTGAGGTTGAGAGGCCCTTCATCCAGGACCTGGGATGTCAGGCACAGGACCGATGAAAGATGTTCTGAGGATGGGCTTGTCTGTGGGGTGGAGGAAGGAGGAGTGTAGTGGGGATGTCTGGTGTGCAGCTGGGCGAGGTGAGGCATCTGTGGCGTGCGAAGAAACACCTGTGGCGTCGGTGGCGTCGGTGGCATCGGTGGCATCGGTGGCATCTGTGGCATTGCTGGCATTGGTGACATCGGTGGCATCTGTGGTGTCTGTGGCATCAGTGGTATCGGTTACCTTTGTGGCACCTGTGGCGTGCGAGGAACCTGTGCCTGGACTGGGAAGGGCTGCTGTGCTGCTGGAACTCCTGGTATCCGTAGCCTTGGTAGGTAAGGGGCCTTGGAAGGGCTGTGACATTGCCTGGGGTGGAGGAGCAGACCTGAAGTGGGTGGGAGCAGGTTCAGCTGGGCCTTGAGGGTGGTGCTGCAGCGCCGTGATCTTCTCCTTCATCACCTGGTATTGGGGCTCTGGCATGTCCATGAGGGTCTGGGTCACATAGGTGAGGAAGGGCTTGCGGTTTGAGGATGGAATCTCAAAGTGTACCAGCTGAGAGAGGAGATCTGCGCTGGTCTTGATGGTGTCCCTGATCCCCAGCAGGACAGTGTGGCTCTGTCCCTCTGGTCTGCCTCTCTGCCTGCTTTCTGTGGAGGTGGAGCTGAGGGTGGGTGTGGGTTGGTCCCTGGTGGTCGCTGCTTCTTCTTGTTCCATATGTGTGAGAGAATCCTCCATGTGCTCCGGCATAGGGTGTGCAGCTGTCGGGGGGGTCTCTGTCATGGGGCGCTCTGTGGACACCTGCCTGGACATGGTCACTGCCTCCTGGCCAGAAGAGGACTGGCTGTCTGTGGGCTGCCTGAGAGTGAGGGTAGACAGAGGGGCTGCTCCTCGGTGGTGGACCTCACCCTCCACGAAGCTGCACTTTGCCATGACATAGGTCTCCCGGTTGGTGAGCTTGACCGCAGCCTGGCCAGACTTCTTCAGGTGCAGCTTCCCGTACCAGGTGTGCATATGCTTCCACCATCCGAGAAGGACATCAGTAGTGTAGCCCAGGCTCTCCGCCTTCTGTCTCCAAGCCGCCTGCTTCCGCTTGGTGTCTCTATACAGCCTGTGGCCCTTCCTCCACATGTACTCGTTCTCCCTCAGCCACTCCAGCACCTCCTCCTCATGCTCCTCTGCGATGGAGTACTGCTTCCTCTCTCCCTTCTCCTTCTCCTTGCCTTGCCTCTTCCTCCCTCTGGCAGGCTTTCAGCATCAGGGCTTTCAGGGCTTTGGGGCTGGTCCACCACAGCAGCAGCAGGAGAAGCAGCAGCAGCAGGAGGAGAAGCAGCAGCAGCAGGAGCAGCACCACCAGCAGAAGAAGCAGCAGCAGCAGCAGCAGCAGCAGCAGGGTCAGCGCCAGGGGGTGGGATTGTGGATCTATCCCTCTTGCCAGGGCTGGCAGAAGATGGCACAGGCTTCCTCTTCTTCCCCATGGTCTCTGATGAAGATGTCTCTGGCAGCAGGTCTTTCCTCTGAATGGTGACCTGCTTGCGAGATGCCTCCTTTTATATCCGTGGGGCTGACGCAATGCATCCTCCCCGCATGTGCAGTGATCCACTACGCATCCGCTATGCAACCGCTCTGCATCCGCTACGCATCCGTGTCATCCGCTATGCATCCGCTCTGCATCCGCTACGCATCCATTTCATCTGCTACGCATCCGCTCTTTCCGCTACGCATCCACTTTGCTATGCTCCCCTGGAAGCCCTGCGGACATGCCATCCGCTTCCATCCACTTTCATCCACTAGGCTTCCATTGAGCATCCCTTTTACATCCGCGCTACGTCCTCCCCCCGTCCGTTCTTTTCCGTTCTCTTTATGCAAATTTGGGGCACTTTTGAGAGCGGATAACGATTGAAAATTTGCTCGTTCGCTGTGTCCTTTTTACATGCGTTTTGTATCCGTCGGGCGATGTGACCTAGCCTTTAACTGATCCCTGTCCAGGCTAAGACTCACAGGTAGCAATTTGTAAACTATTTAGTTCAGTCTACAGGCTGCCTCCTTTTCCCATTTACTTGCTGCTATGATTTCCTTTCTATGGGTAGGCCTTCGTTGATATGCATACTTGTGTGTGGGGGTATGTGCACATGTTTACTTTGAGGTGAGTATATATTGGAGGAGGGAGTTGGATAAAAATAATGGGATCAGCATCCACCCACTAACTAAATAGCAATAGTTCAGATGCCTCCTAGTTAGTGATAACTCTCATTTTATTCTTGGAGCCCTGAGTCTTGAGTCTGCACTTACGTATAGTCAAACAAAGCATGTCGCCATATTTTTTGGATAACTTTTGCTTACATTTCTGCCTTTGTGAAGCAGCATGAGAAAAGAACATTCGGTTAAATTATTATTACACCAATTATTTTCTAGTTGAAATTTAGATTACAAAAATGTACCTCTTTCTATGCCTGACATTTTCCTTTTATGGAGAACTGAGGGGGAATCTGGAATTTTTAATTATCTGTATCCAGCAAACCCACATATACCCTTCTGTATCTATCCCCAAAATTGTAGAACTAGACCATGCATATCAGATAATTTTGGAAGAATCTTGATGTCCTTCCAATAAAGCACAGATTCCTCCAGGGCAGCATATTTTTTTTTCTTTTTGTATGTTCAATCCTGATATTTTTATTAGGATATAATTGGTATGGACTGTGCTGTGTTTGTAAACAAATAATTTTATTCTGTATATGATAGCTTCCTATTTTTGTAAAATGCTATAATTAAACCTTAAATATTACATAATTTTGACAGAGAGATAGATACAGATATAGATATAGGCATGAAAAATGGTTTTGACTCAGCATGAACCTGGGAACAAGCCAGCAACATAGATTGTACTATCTCCTTCTGGAATGTCCTTTTTAAAATTGGAAAGCCTTTAAAACTTATTATTTTTGTATAGTGATTAAAGTGTTACTTGAACTGGGGTTCAAGTCTCACCTTGAGCACAAAGCCAGCTGGGTGACCATAAGCTGGTCATTTTCTCACAGCCTTAGGAAGGAAGTAATGGCAAATTACTTGTAAAAAAAAACACTAAAAACACCTTGCTAAGAATACTGCAGGAACTTGTCCAAGATAGTGTCCAAGAACAGAAAACAATTGAAAGGAAGAAAACAAAACACTTTTCCTAATGATCTAAAAAGAAATTGGACAAGTTTCACAACTTACCAGCTTCAAACCTAAATCCAACTTGGTCTAACTACTTGACAAGGAAGCATAATATTAGGAACTACATTCTTGAAGTGATTATAGCAACAGGTGTTTAAGTGTGGGAAGTGTTTCTTTTCATTAACAAGTTGGCCAGCAAGTTTCTTAGTTCTCATGATCTTTTTTAATTACTGTATATTTTTCTATATAGCAAATAGCTTCCTGTATTACTTTTGAATCCTCTAAGCATCAAATTCAAAAGCATTTTTTTAAAACAATCAGTATACTTATTTTTTTAAGGAAGGGGAATGAAGGCTTAATTCCCTTAATGTCCCTATCTGAACCTTTGAATCTTTGTGTACAGGTTTTGTGAGGCACTCATTCTATTATACTTCTCAATCAAACCTGTATTGTCTGACATTTTTCCATCCAAACATCCTTCATGCTAGTTGAAAATTCTTTGAGTTGCAGTCCCTGTATACAACAAAAATACGAAGGTGGAGAAGGCTGCCATATTTTAATGGGATTGAAATACCTTTTTCACAGGTTTTTGTTTATCTTAAAATAAATACAGCAGTGGAACAGCGGAAAAACAAATGGTAACAATCATTTGGAGATGAAGTTATTAAAGAAGAATATTCTTACTATATGTTAAAATTGCATTTAACAAGCTTTGAAAATATTTTCATTTATGGACACATGGAGTGGCAGGTAAAGATAAAGTCTATTAACAGCCAGTAGGGAGTTAGAAAATAATAAAAGAAATGTTTTAGGAATTTTGAAACAAAGACATTTTATTTTATTTCATTCATTCATTCAATTAATTTTGGGATATATGTATTCATGCTGCCTCCTTAACTTTCAGGAAATTTTTACTGGGGGAAAATCATAGCTATATGTTGCCAGAATATAGGAAATTTATAATATTAGTCTTTTAACTCAGGATAAAAGTTCCCCTGTAATGATAAACATGTGGTGAACTCCAGACATGATTTAAACTGCTAATCTTCTTAAATTCAAACTGGTAAGCTAAGAGAGCATGTCACTTATCGTGTTTTCTCACAAAATAGAGCCAGGCCTTATTTTTTTGACCCACAAAAAACGGCTAGGCCGTCTTTTCAGGGGTGACTTAATTCCCTCCCCCTTTCATCCTCAGGCAGGCAGATGGCAACAGCTTGGATGTTGACTTCTGCGTTGGTGGGGCACTTCGTATTGGGAAACCTTCCACCACTGTTGCTTTCCCTTCTCCCCAGGCTGCCATGGCGTTTAAAGCAACGCCGCAGTGTTTGGCGCAGCCATGCGCAGCCAGCCAGGGCTCCTCCCTTCAACTGGAGCCTGGCAGAAACACTCAGCTTCAGACACTCCTATCGCTGACTTCCCTTTGCCTTTGAAAGCAAACCCAATTCTTTTAAAAACAATGCCCTACTACTGGTACGACAAAGACTCCCCTGCCCGAGAGGGCAGCCCAACCCCACGTGAGGAGGCGAATCTCCCGGTGCTACAGCGCAGGATTGGCCCACCCCAGGAGAAGCGCCCAGCTGCCATCCCTGCCTGGCACTGGACAGAGTGTGAAAAGTTTTGCCTGGGGCTCCCAGCGCAGCTGACAGGCGGTCCCTCCTGCCTGGCAGTGGAGCTCTCGCCAAGGCAGCGAGCGCCTCCCCACCGGATCCTCCGCTCATCCTGCCAGAGCCATGCAGGCTGGGCAGAGCTGGGAAAGCGAGCCGCGGGTGCGCACCCGCCTGCCAAGCAAAAGAGCCGGGCCGATCCAAGCTTGGCTTCCTTCCCAAGTCCCTCCAGCCTGAACCCAAAGGGGTCACTGGGAGAGGCCGCCCAAGGCAGTTATAGTGCCCACCCATCCATGGACAGGGAAGCAAGGCGACAGCCTGCACCGCATGCCTCTCCAAGCTGAGCCCTGCCGAGTGAGTGCCTCTGCCTGATGCCCATGCCACTGCAGTGTTTGGAGCTGCCGGCACATTTGGAGATGCATGGGGACAGGGACGGGCTGGGAGAGGGGTGGAAAGGACAGATGGCTTTGGGCTCTCTCTGCCGGACCCGCAAGCCAGGGAACCAGCGCTGCTGTCACCTCGCCTCCCTGTTCGCGGACGGGTGGGCACTATCATTGCCTTGGGCAGCCTCTCCCAGTGGCCCCTTTGGGTTTGGGCTTTGAGGGACTTGGGAAGGAAGCCAAGCTCAGGTAGGCCCAGCTCTTTCAGTTGGCAGACAGGCGTGCACCCGTGGCTCGCTTTCCCAGCTCTGCCCAGCCCGCACAGTTCTGGTGGGATGAGCGGAGGGTCTGGCAGGGAGGCACTTGCTGCCTTGGCGAGAGCTCCGCCGCCGGGCAGGAGGCCCCACCTGTCAGCTGCGCTGGGCGCTCCAAGCGAAGCTCTTTGCATTCTGCCTGGCACCAGGCAGGGATGGCAGCTGGGCACTTCTCCCGGGGTAGGCCAATCCAGCGCTGCAGCCTTGAGATATTTGCCTCCCCACGTGGGGTTGGGCTGCCCTCACGGGCAGGGGAGTCTTTGCCATACCGGTAGTAGGACATCGTTTTTAAAAGAATTGGCTTTGCCTTCGAAGGCGAAGGGAAGGCAGCAACAGGAACGTCTGAAGCTGAGTGTCTCCGCTGGGCTCCGGTTGCAGGGAGAATCCCTGGCTGGCTGTGCATGGCTGCGCCAAATGCCACGGCATTTCTTTAAGTGCCACGGCAGCATGGGGAGAAGGGAAAGCAATGGTGGAAGGTCTCCTGATACGAAGTGCCCCACCAACGCCGAGGTCAATGCAGGCAGCACCATATCCGGGTATGCAACAAAAGTACTTCCTAATGGCCAGCCCCCCCCCCCGCCCGCCATTCCCTGCCATTTTGCATGTTTAATATAGGCCTTAATTTGGTAGGAGGGGCTTAATTTGATTTCATGCCTATAAAGCATGCTGGGACTTCCTATTGGCGGAGGCCATATTGTTGGAGAAACACAGTACCTTCGGATAATACTTTATTAAAGTAAAATTCATTATTTATATAGATATTGACAATTAGAAATTATAAAATGAACCTTGCATTGTAAATGTATTAATGCCATTCAAGATTCATAATTGAGTATTATGAAACAAAACAGGAGGAGGATGTGTTGTATATGCTCAATGCCTTGAGCTATTTGTTAAAGGTGAGGCATACTGTAAATAAATAAATAAGTCATAAATGTAAAAATGTTGTAGTGTTACAAATACAAGTTCTTTCAAACTGTACAACTGAGTAGAATAACCAGAATGAACATTTAGAATTGTAATAGTTAAAAATGTTCATGAGGATTTATGTTCCATGCAAAGTCTCCAGGGAGAATATTAGATTGTCCTATGATACAACACTTACAAGCTACCCCATCAGTGAATGACATTATTGGAAAACTACTAATACTGGATCAGAAAGGAATAGATAACAATAAATCCATTGCTATATTTGGAATATTTTGTTTTCTGGCATTCATTCCTTCCATCTTAAACATCTAAATAAAATGTAACCCTTTATATTCTTATTTGGTTAAATATTTTACACATTCTATTTCTGCTTGATTGACATATGTTATGTGTTAAAGTTTAGGATGAGTTATTTATTTTTTGTTATCTATAGTATATACTTCATGGTTGTAGAGATAAGGGCAGTTATTACAATTCTTTTCTTAAGGCATTCTTTCTCTAAAAAAATCTAGGTCACGGCCCAAAAATTAAAATTAAACACTATTTACATCACACAGGTTAACATTAGCTAGAGAACAGGACTGCTTTAAAAAGCTACTGGTGTAGCTTGAATCAGAGTAGTTAAAAAAAAAAAAAAAAACATTTTAAGCCAAAAGAAAGTTAGTGAAAACAAATGTATGCTGTTTCTTATTAGCTTTATGTGTACAGGCAAATATTATCTAGGGCAGGAAGAGAATAAAATACACACAAAATTGTCAGATTGATGGCTGGAGGACTGGCACTTGGAAGGTATTGTACAGCTTCCTTATTGGACATATACATTCAGTAAGGGTCAAGACAACCTTGACCGTGAACTACACATTGTTTTCTTTTGTGTAGAACTTCTCAAGAAGAGAAGCAGCCTTATCTTGCCAAGCCTAAGAACAGAGAAAAATGAGAGGGCAAAAATGTACAATATTACTCAAAGAAAGGGCCACAATAACTTCACCCAAATTAACTTTCTAAAACATCATAGTACATCAGTCATGTAGTAATTCAATCTGTGCTTGGTTGGGTCTATGAATGAGATCTCATTTTCATGTTCCAGTGGTCCAGTGGGTCAAATGCTGCAGATGCAAAAAATAATTTTTAACTTTAACTTTAAAACTTAATGTGTAACTTGTGACAAAAATGTTTGTAGGTTAGAAGTAATGAAATATTATCCTCAGTTGGTAGATGCACATAGAGACATAACACTTTTCTTCCCCTTTTTTAGAAATTTAGAGACTATGTAGACAGGACAAAGCATATCAGGGAAACAGGTATGATATCTGCAAACACAACATCACCCAACATACCATCTCCTTATCCAGACCTTCAATCTGATTCTAGGAAAGTTTGAAAGGGTCAGAAATGGACAATCAGTGGAGATCAAAATGTGGGATGACAGAATAAAATGTATTTGACATTTCACTAAATCAGGGGTCCTTGTGGACTTAAAGTTGGCTGGAGAATTTTGGGAATAGAAGTCCACAAGTCTTAAAGTTGACAAGGTTGGAGACCTCTGCTCTAAATCATCCCTCTGCTCCATCAATTCCTGAAAGGCAATTCAGATAAAATTCAGACATTCAGATAAAAGAAAATGTAAACAAATATATAACAATATGGGATATAGGGATGAGGGTATTTATCACAATAAAATCAGAAAGTAATAGTAAAATAAACTGTACAGTAATAAACAGGACTCTAAGTTCCATAATTTGGATCGTATTATAGGAAATGCCTTTCTTCTATGCCCACCAACCTAACTTCTATGGATGCTATGGCACATAATAAAACCTTTAGTTACAAATATGACAAAAAGACATAATATTTCTCATTACCAGTCCCAAATTTTAGATGTATAACTAAGAACTGGGTATTGCATTGGCCCTGGAAGCCAATGGGAAGCCAATATATTTGTCAACTTTGACCAGCATTATATGATTCACAAAACACATTTTAGACAAGAGGATGGTTGCCATATTTATACTAGCTAATTTTACGAACATTTCTCAAGAGAAGTCTCAGGGTGTGTTATCTTAATACAAAAAAGTAATTACATAACAACATCAATTTGCAGTATTAATGTGTGTGCCACCCAATGCCCAATGAGACTGAATGGCTCAAATATATGTAATCAAATTATATGTAATCAAATTATATGTAATCAAATAGATTACAATAAAACCAATAAAAAGTAAAAGATGACAAGTGTGACAGAACACATGGAATGAAGTGAAGGGTTTCACTCTCCCTTGCCAAAGGCCTAGATGAAGAGCCACAGCTTTTCTCAACAACAGCAGGATGGGCGGGGGGGGGGGGGGAGAGTATCCATATCCTAGGAAATACAGTTTATACAATATATAAAGCAGACTATTATATATCAAAGAAAAGCTGGTATACTATACAAAGGCACCACTAACCGTAGCAGTTGGCCTTAAAAATTGCAACATGTACAATCCACCTTGCTTTTTTTTGGGGGGGGGGGGAGCTTTATCCTTTATGAATAACAGAATAATTGAGTTGGAAGAGACCATAGAAATCTTCTAATCCAAGCCCTTGCTCGAGCAGGAGACTCTATACCATTTCAGATAAATGGTTGCCCAATCTCTTATAAAAAACCTCAATTGATTTATATTACTTACTGGGGTGGATTGTTCTCTTGCCCAAAAAAGTTTTGAGACTCAAATCCTCATTTATTCTATCTAAGTAATGGTTCACAGCTAATGCAGCCTTATGGTACAAATTTGATGTACCAAAGATTAAAAGGCTAAGCAAAAGGCCTTTTAGTATCCCCCTTTTGAGAATATATGACCAAATATGATTAGAAACATGATAAGATAGCATCTTTAATTCCCATCTCAGATATGCTTTTGAGAAATAAAGTATATTATGGTTGATGATATGAACAGGCATCAAGTGGCAGTTCTGTCAAGAATGGGTGGAAATAGTATTTCTAAGAGAAATAGCTGATTTGGGGAAAGATTTCTTTTTGCATGTGTTAAATGAGGTTATGTGCCTACTAAATGAGATTAATTTAGATAATCAGAACTGTGGCAACTAATATCTTTCCTGACACTGCACCAGGTGTGGCATCCTGGAAAAAGCTGACCTGCCCAATCTTGCTTATGCATATTAAACTTTATAGTGTAGTCTGTGTAAGACTGTCTTCAAAAATGGGAAAACTGCTGACAGATCTGCATCAGTTACAACAGATTCCTTTTTTTATGGCTCAAAGATAGCAATAAGATATGAAAGACAAGGCTATTGCAGGATCTACCAGCATCCTAAATGGTAGATTTCAGGAATAATTTGGGATTGTCTACAGGATGAATAATTAAAAAAAAAAAACAGACTCTAGATCAAGGTTCTTCAAACTTGGCAAGGTTAGGACTGATAGATTTCAACTCCCATAATTCTGAGCTAACATGACTGGAGGAGGAATTCTGGGAGTTGAAGTCCACAAGTCTTAAAGCTGCCAAGTTTGAAGACCCTTATTCTAGATCCTTGGGTAACCAGTAAGACAGAAGCTGAACAACCAACAGAAGCTTCAGATTTTTTTACAGAAGGAAAATGCCTCCAACATCCCTTTATGTTGGGTGGGCAATTATAGCAACTTTACAACCCATGGACTTCAATTCCCAGGATAGCTGGCTCAGGAATTCTGGGAGTTGAAGTTCCCTGGTCATAAAGTTGCCATAGTTTCCCACCTTTGCTTTGATCATTCATTGATGCAATTGCATGTGCTTATGCACCAACTAAATGAACACAGGTTCTGCCAGATGTCTCTTTTAAGTTATAGACCAGGGCTGTCAAACTCACAGCCTGGGGGCCAGATGCATCATGTGCTGGCCATGCCCATGCCCGGTTTAGCGAAGGGGAAAAAAGTCACACAATACGTCACATGACATCGCCATGACAATGTGACCCTGACACCCCTGTATAGACTATTCTTACAGACTTCATGTTGAAGAGCTCTCAGTTTCTTGTACTTGAAGGGAAAGCGCCATGAAACCATCTTCTGCTGTATTGTCCACATATGTTTATGGACTTTCTGAACCTAAGATTTATCCTCTGTACTTTCTTCTGATGAGAAATCCTCTAAGGAGGCATGACACTTAATTTATATTATGCTTTTATTTCTCCTCCCCTCCCCTTTTATTTATTTCCTCACTTTTTCACTCTTTAAAAAGCATTTTTATATAGGTTTTTAAAGAGTATGTTTGCATTATAAATATTTTAATACTTTGTTCTTTTCCCCTTTCTTTTTCTGGTATTATTTTAAAAGCCATAAAAATAAACAAATAAAAATGAAACTTAGCTCTCTAAAATTTTGGGTGTAAAATTTCATGCTGGATGCCCTTTTTTAAAACCAGCTGAGCTGAGTTATCAGAAGGACTATTTCTTTTCACAATGAAATACCACACATGGTGACAATTTATCTTATAAGCTGTACAGAATAGGGCAAGGCTTTTCAGCAATAGTGCCTAGGCTATGGAACTTTTTTCTATCTATATAGAGGTATTTTGGCAGAAGCTCAAAGCATTTTCTTCAGAAAAGCTTTCAGTGAATGGCAATTCTTGAATAATTTCTAATATTTTTTTCATTCTTATTCATGCTTTATCTTTCCATGCAATTGTGGATTATTTGTGTTCGCAAAAATCTTTAAAAAGTTCCTAGGACATACTTCCTGGAAATTAATGGGAAAAATATATTCTAGTCACTTTTCCAAGCACTGTAGGAGACTGTGACACAGCAATTGAAACAAAACTCTGAGTAGACATGGTAGTTAAAACAAGAACAAAGAGCAATCACCTGTTTTACAATGTCATAAAGTTAAAAGGAACAGAATAACAGTTCCTGCCAAATATATTTTAAAAATTATGAAAATATACTATGAAAATGTAAGCCTCCTCCTACATCTCATTGGGCAAGGGGGAACCCGATGGGTCAATTTCTCAATGTCTCTCTCTCTCTTAGAGAAAAGCCTGACAAAATTATCAGCCTGGTCATAATTTAAATTTGGATTCTGTAGAATCCATTCAACTCTCTGATATTTATTTCAAGCTGCCTCCCACCCTCTAGAAGATTTCAGTTCATCTGTCTCTGCAGTTTTTCAGAAATACTGTTCTAATACATTCATGCTGCAAACATTTCTGTTTGTAATTTCTCAAAAACATGTGTATGCTTTAATAATTAATCAGCTTCAGATACTGAAAACTCAGAGTACACCATGAACTTCACTTTCTTCTTTTGCAAACACTGAAGAAGAAACAAGCACAGGACAGCCCTGTATATAATATAGATATTGCCCAAGCTACATAAAATGCTGCTGCTTTCTGATAGAAACAGACGCTTTCCTACCCCTCCCCACAAAATATTCTGCTAAAAGTCTTGACAAGGACAAGACCTTTCATAAATCAGGTTTCTTCTGTAACTCAAGTTTCCTCCATGCAGCTTTGCGACAGTAAACAAAATAAAGGTCCCAAATTCTCAAGCAAGACCAATATTCCTAACTGGCACATTGAACCAAAACTCAACAAGGTTTGGAAGAAAAATGGAATTACTGGGGAAGGGCCAAAAGCTATTATAAGTTCTTGAAGCAGGCAGCTTGGCTTTCATAGCACACCAACCTGTAAGTTTTCTGACAATAGCTGGCTTCTGGAAAGGGACTTCTTCAGACATTCCAGTCATGTCCTTTTCTCAGGAGGGAAAAAAAAAAATGATAGAGGGCACTTCAACTCAGCTTTGCCTGTTCTTACTGAAAATAAAAAATATGTTTGATTAAAAGTTCATATTGCGTTTCCTTAATCTAACAAATTGGTACTTAGAGCCCATATTCCTTCAAGCACTCAGAGTAGAGATATACAGGTATTATATTATGTCATGTTCTCCTACATAGGGTTTTTCACACATACATCCTTTGGGGAGGGGAGAATTTCTCTTTTTGTATGCAATGAATATCTTGCATGGTGTTTTCAGTTACACTAGCCACCAGCAGGCTCAACTGTGTCCTATTTGGGACTCCAAATAGCAGGCATTATTGGCAGCCAGGCATTATTCCACAGAATAGAGAAAAATATACTAATTTTTGGAGTAGTTCAGGGTGTGTTTGTTTTTTGTTTTTGTTTTGGTATACAAATTAATCTTGTATGGGTAATTATTGAAAATTCTGTTTATTATTTTTGGATGGATAAATTGCTATGATAAATAATCATAATTCTTTCTCAGTACTCCACTTTATTTTCCTAGGTTTGTTGAAGGATTGTACAAATCCTTTACTACCATGAAGGACGTGCAAATCGGGTAAGCAATGGAGACTGTTCCCTGTTATCTGTCTTTCATTTTCCAGAATTTTATCTCTTCCTGATAAACAGCTCTTTATTTTTCTACTCTTTCTTAGTGCGTTATTTTTTATTGTGGCTTTCTACTTAAGTGTGCTTAATTTCTGTGAAGTGAGCGCTTGAGATTGTGTCTTATTTCTCTGAACCCTCTTTAAATGCCTATACATTCACACACACCATTTAGTCATTTCACAGCTAAGGCAGGTGCAAAACTCCATCCCTCTCCCATAATAATGTTATTTAAAGATTAAGCTTCTTTGGAAAAAGAAAAAAGTTGCTTTTCCATTTTACTGGAGATAAATGGTTCCCAAAATACCACACTCCAAAAACTTGATCATTTTAGCATAGCACTAGAACTAGTTCAAAAACATTTAAAATAACTTTAGTCATAAAATCCAGCATCAATATCCGTGAAGATTCTCAGTCTTCTAGGTCATTGTTGTCCAAAAGGTGTTTTGCATGAATTTAATTGAATAAAGCAGTTTGTTATGTTAATGTAGCTAAAAGTATAAGTCATATTATATTACATAATTGAGATTATTTAGTAAATAGTTTGGTTTTTTTTAATTCGAAGCTTACCAGAACAATTAAAATTTACTATTTAAAAAATATACCCTTTCCTAATGGCATAACATTCAGTTAGTACTAAGTTAAGAACACTGTAAGTGCTATTTATTTTAAATGTTAACCTTCCTAAAACACTCCTCTAGCCATGAGGCATTTTATTTACTGTTGTTTTAGGCACAAAGTTCCATTGTTAAAATGTTCCGATGAAACTGAAGCTAAAAAGTAAGGGGATATATAATGTGGCTTGAAACTGGGGTCTTTTTTCTGCTAGTGGCAAGAAATTCTTAAAAAATGAATTCAGCTCTCCTAAAGTGTTAAAAATATTTGAACATTCTTCGCAAATTATAATTATGTTGCATTTCAAAATAAACTTTCTCTTGCTCCAAAATCCTGATTCAGTTGCTTGAAAATAATTCCGCTGATATAAAATTAGTGGACATAACTGATAACTGTTATATACAGCTTCATCCATTACCTAGCAAAACCTGATATAGAAGCAAGGGAGTCTATTCCAAGACAGTGTCAATCATAATGAAAGCATTGTGGTTGTACATTTTCTTTTTCACAACCTTTTTTCTTTTATTGCACCTAAGTCTCTTAAGGCCCGGTCCCACTGCACTTACGGATGCAAAGAGGATGTAAAACATTAAAAAAAGCTTGCCATCCATTAGGAAAACTCTATGCATCCGTTGTGTACTCACTGCATACATGTTTCATACACTCTATCCGTCAAGCATCCATCCACTGCAATTTCATCCGCGCAAGAAGTTTTGAGCTGCACAAAACTTTGTGAACGGATGAACTTTCCGCTGCGTATGATGTACATCCGTGACATTTACGGACAACAAACGTTCTATGTCCGTTATCATCCATTAAACGTCCGCTGTATCCTCTCTGCATTCTCTGGCCATCCCCTCAACTCACATCCGCTACAGCTGAAAATGGAAAGAGGGAGGAAACAAAAGGTACACGGAACATCTACACAGCGTTAGTAGCATGGAAATAGAAAGGATGTAAGCATATGCATCTCATATATAAAGTATTCAAAATGGACAAAACGTTTGTATCTGGGATGTATTTCATATATTTAGGATCTCTGAAGTATGTCTAGAGTATGTAGGACACCTAGCGGACAACCGATATTTTCTATAAAAAGGGGAGAAAATCATCTGGATCGCTGGGATGGTGGACCATACAGTCCCACTATGGTTGCTCTGGAGGTTTATCTATCCCACAACTATCCTTATCTATCCCACAAGCATGCAAAGGCTTAACCATTTTTTCAAAGTTTTCACCAACACTTTATTAAGTAAACAAAACAAACCAAGTAAACTATGTGTCTTAAGCAAAGATAAACTTTATTCACTTTCTTAGGTCAAGTTTATGACTTTATTAAATAAGCAAATTGAACCAAGTAAACTGTATTAAGTGTCTTAAGCAAAGATAAACTTAACAAGTCACTCTGAGTCATGTCCATGGTCTCAGCTGTAAAGCAGGCAGGGACTGAGGAGATGGCTGTGGCTTGAGTGCTGGTCTGAGGCACCATTGGGATGCTTGGCCCCGAGGGTACAACAAGTGGTGGTGTGTTCAGGAAGCTATTCGAGAGCTGACTCAGTCCCGTGAGGTTGAGAGGCCCTTCATCAAGGACTTGAGATGTCAGGCCCAATACTGATGATAGATTGTCCGTTGACGGGCTTGGCTGTGGGGTGGAGGAAGGGTTGGGAGGAGTGTAGTGGGGCTGTCTGATCTGCAGCTGGGGGAGGACTGGCGTCTGTGGCGTCCGATGAACCTGGCTCTGGACTGGGAAGTTCTGCTTCTGCTGTGGGAAGTCCCGGTAGTCGTAGCCTTGGTAGGTGAGGGGCTGTTGAAAGCCATGGAAGGGCTGTGACATCACCTGGGGTGGAGGAGCAGACCTGGACTGGGTAGGAGCAGCTTCAGCTGGGCCTTGAGGGTTGTGCAGAAGTTATGTGATCTTCTGTTTCATCACCTGGTACTGGGCCTCGAACAGGTCCCTAAGGTCTGGCTCACGTAGGTGATGAAGGTGTTCTGGCCTGAGGATGCTCTGTCCAAGTGGACCAGCTGAGAAAGAAGTTCTGTGCTGGTCTTCATTGTGTTCCTGATCTCCAACAGCACATTGCGGTCCTGGCCCTCCAGTCTGCCTCTCTGCCTGCATCCTCTGGAGCTGGGGGTGGGGGTGGGGGTGGGTTGGCCTCTGGTGGCTGCTGCTTCTTCCTCCATTTGTGACAGCAGGGCATCATCCTCCATGGGATCCTCCAAATATGCCGGCATGGGGAGTGCAGCTGTCGGGGGGGTCTCTGCTGTGGGGACCTCTGAAGACACCTGCCTGGACAGGGTAGCTGGATCCTGGCTGGAAGAGGACTGGCTGTCTGTGGGCTGTCTGAGAGAGAAGGGTCTCAGAGGGACTGCTCCTCGGTGGCAGATCTCACCCTCCAGGAAACTGCACTTGGCCATGACCTACATCTCCTGGTCAGTGAGCTTGACAGCAGCCTGTCCAGATTTCTTGAGGTGTAGCTTGCCATACCAGGTGTGCATGTGCTTCCACCATCCAAGGAGTATTCCTGTAGTGTACCCCAGGCTCTCTGCCTTGTCTCTCCAAGCTGCCTGCTTCTTCTTGGTGTCCCAATACAGTCTGTAGCCCTTTCTCCAGAGGTACTCATTCTCCCTTAGCCATTCTAGCACCTCATCCTCATGCTCCTTAGAAACGGTGTACTGTTTCCTCTCTTCCTTCTCCTTCCCTTGCCTCTTCCTCCCTCTGGCAGGGGATTCAGCAGGGCCTTCAGGGGCTTCAGCATCAAGGCCTTCTGGAGATTGTTCAGGGCCTTCAGGGGCTTGAGCAACAGGGCCTTCAGCAGCAGGGCTTTGAGGGCCTTGAGGGTCTTGGGGCTGGTCCACCAGAGCAGCAGCAGAAGCAGCAGCATCTTCAGAGTCAGTGCCAGGGGGTGGGATGCTGGTTCTGCCCTTCTTCACCTTGCCAGGGCTTGAATGAGTAGGCATGGGCTTCCTCTTCTTGCCTGACTGACGAACCATGGTGTTCCTGCAAGATGTATCTGGCAGCACGTCTTTCCCCTGTATGCTGACTGTGTGCGTGCTGCATCCTTTTATATCCACGGAGCTGATGTAATTCATACTCCCCGCATTCGCAGTGCACGCTTTGCATCCGATATACTTCTGTGCAGCATCCCCTTTGTTTCCTATAGGCGTCCATGATGCATCCGCTTCATCCGCTATGCATCTGCCCCTTCTGCTATGCGTCCGCTTCGAAATTCTCCCTCGGAACCCCTTCGGAGGTGTCATCCGCTTCCATCCACTTTCATCCGCTAGGCTTCCTATGAACATCCATTTAACATCCCCGCTACATCCTACCCACGTCCGTTCTTTTCCGTTCTGTTTATGCAAAATTTTGCCACTTTTTGGAGCGGATGACAATGGATGGAGCCACCCCCAAAATTTTGCTTGTCCGCTGTGTCCTTTATGCATACGTTTTGCGTCCGTTGGCCAGTGGGACCGGCCCTTAAATCATTTCACAAAGGCTTGTGACATTATATGCCTTTATGAATCAGAAAGTCCAGCTTAGATTTTTTATGCCTTCCATTTTGTGGTTGCTCATCAAATCCTGAATAATCTGAGGAATCAGTTTCTACCATGGGTGTCCACAGTAAATAGAGTTTTCATGACTACATGTGCTTTGTGATGTCACAACAGAAGTGCTGCCTCCTGTGTACTTGTGCCCAATGTCATGTAATAATAAAAGGGGCAGAATTTGTATTGCAAAGTTGTGGTGTCCATTTTTATCATTTGTTTTCCTTCCATTCAATCTCAGGACACACCTGTGGTCATTATTTTTGTTTAAGAATATAAAACCACATAAAGTTTGATCATAGAATTCAACAAATGGACCTCCATTTACTGTAATTCCCAGTTGCCTTAGTGACATAGTATTCTGAACCAAATAATTTCATGCATTGTCATGATTAGCAGCCCTACTGCTAGATCCTCATATTAATCAACTAACTTCCTTTTAAATTTCATAAAAGTGGTGGCTGTTCTTACAATATTGACTTTTGCTGGATGTTGTCAATGGACTAAATGCTATTACAGGCCAGAGAAAGAAGATATTTCTGCAAAAATTTGGACAACTGAACAACTGCCCTTTTTTTTTTCCTGTTAAAGAATTTTAACATAAAGTGTCTTCTGAAGCCTAATATAGCCTTATAAAAGTACTGTTTTGTTTTGCAGTACCATATAGAAAAATACATATTTTTCTGTATTGGGAACAATTATTTTTAGTATTTTTTTTAGTATTTTTTTATTATCATTCAGACCTTTGAAAACTACTACAGTACAACATGAATAATCATTCTCTCTGTGTTACTATACCATCAGAGACTATACTAAAAATTCCTTGTCTTTGCTTTCTGGGATGTGATATGTCATTTGAAGACAGTGCCACAAGGCATAGAATAATATTGTCTGTATTTTCAAATCTGAACATCTTTGATAGCAGGGCTGAAGAAGATTTTTGTCTGATGAATTGTTAGTTTCTCATCAGTTAAAGAAGACAATACTGGGCAGAAGAGCACATGTTTTAAATTTTGATGGTGAGGATAAGATATGGGAAAAATTATTTTGCTTCATGTTTTAAAATGAATATGTTTGGCTGATATACTCAGTATGACTATATTTAAAACAAGATAAATTATCATTATAATTTTTTTTTTCAAATAGTTGTATTTCAAATCTTTGCAATACTTTGAAAATGCTTGAATAGCCAGACAAATAATTTTATGTAATAAAATTCAGTTTTCCAGTTTTAAAAATACTTTGTTGTACTGACAAAATTGTCAAATGATTTTGCTCTTTATACCACAAAACCTAAATGTCTATAGAGATTCTCAGTCATCCAGGTCCTGGTTGTCCCAAAGGTGCTTTTTCAAGAGGCAACTGGACTTTCTGGTTTTTTTTTTAAGACATTTCACTTCTCATCCAAGAAGCTTCTTCAGTTCTGACTGGATGGTGGGGAATGAAAGGATTTATACTCCTTACAGATAGCTGGACATTTGCATTCTATAACACAGTCCTTTCAACAGTTCCAAGGCTCCACACCCATTTCGCCACTTAGGTGACCCTGATGGCACAGATAAACCTCCAGGTGACCTTAATAACTCTCACTAAAAGAATCCAAATGATCAGCTGCCTGCAAGCAGTATAAATCCTTCCATTGCTCACCATCTTGTCAGAGCTGAAGAAGCTTCTTGGATAAGAAGCAAAACATCTTCAAAAAAAAAACCAGAAAGTCCAGTTGCCTCTTGAAAAAGCACCTTTGGAACATAAAACCTAAACAAATCAAAGTTGTTGATCCAAAGCCAATGTATACTCAACTTAAGCATAGTTATTAAATTCATATGGCATATTATGCAAAACTTTGTTTTAACCATGTTGAAGAGGCCATAATATAGGATCTGACTTTGTATCTAATATAAACTGCAAATCACATTTTGGTTTACTTCAATGTGAGAACTCAATGTGTGTATCTTATTTCCAAGGAAACATTTAAGTTTATTCTCTCTAGATTTTCTACTAAAATATCTAGTTTCTATTCAGTTATGTTCGGTCCAAATTCAACAATAGAATCTGCTAATTAAAACTGCATTTAACATCTGGTTTCCTGTCCATGTGAAAGCTCTAAGGAGGCAATAACATATCATGCCCGCAAAAGGTTATCCAAGACCAACAAACTCTCATCCCTTTCTCTCATGTTATGGAATTGGCAGCACAGTCACAACTAATGAATCATGCATGCATTAAATCTTCTCCTTGAAACAAAACCTAAGTAGAAAAATGCCCAGAGTAGCACAAAGTATACCTACTGCTTTATATATAAGGTTTTTCATACAGTTTCTTATGTAAAATGTCAGGATTTTGTTTTTCTTCTGGGGAAAAGCAAACCTGTCAATCTCTGCTATACTTGCCAGTTCCAAAACTTGCTCTGCTTGTTTCTCTGAACAATGGAACTGTAACTTGGTTTCCTACTTAGCAGTGACCTTCATATGAAAATTTGGAGATATCAAAATTCATTTTTCTTTTACTTTACCAAGTTTCTATTCTCTTCTGTTTGGGCTTTCAGAGCAGTTCACACTACCTCCATTTATACATGTGAGAATGAATATACTTAAAAATAAGCTGAGCCTTAGTTTCATTATATCCGTAGCACACTATGCTGCATTGGTGAAACTATAAATGGTTCCCACTAATTCCACAATTCTGTACTTTCACATGGGCAACTCTAAGCTAAAACAGTGGCTGGTAAAACATGAGTGTTTTTCTCCACTTCAAATGTTGCCAAAAGTACTTATCTGTAAGTACAAATGGTTCAAAGGAGACAATAAATGGAAGAAAGTAGTATGAAAATGTATCTTTATATCAGAACTGGGCCAAATGTCTTTCTCTGTTTTGAACAAAACTCTTTCTCCTTCCCCCTTCCTTTTGAATTAACACAGTAATTAATGATACGTATTTTTGTATCAATCATAAATGAACTAAATGAATTGTAAACAACTTTTGTTAAACTACTCATTTGAAAGTGATCATTAGCTAGATTGTTCATCCAGAGTATATGCTATAGTGTATTGATGACAGCATGGAACAAAATGTATAGAAGTGTAATTCAAAGTTTTTAATACATGCTGATACCAATCAGCAATATATGCTTCAGAAGAAAGCAGTTTTCTGTTTAGTAGCTTTATCTTTTGGATAACTAAGGGCATTTCTAAATTTTAAAAAAAATAACACTGTGCCTCTGAAAACAAGTTATTAAAATACTGCATAAATTTCTGTGCTTATCATTATGAGTCCATATATCTCCCATTGTCTTGGACTGCAATCTTCAACAACAGCCAAAAACCCAACCTATTATTAATTTATTTAGAAATGATATTTCTCTACTGCTTCTTATTGCAAATATTAGATCTCTATAAACATACACATATGTTTTATTATAGCTGAACCAGTTTCTGATCTCCCTTAAGCAGCTACATGAAACCACAATGCTGGCTTTCCCCACTTGCTACATTTCCAGATTCAATTGAAAATGATGTCTGGGAATTTGATGTTCCCAGTCAGTCACTTTGAGGAAAGTTCTGCAGTGGGTGTAGCAAGAGCCAACTTGTATTTGTAATAGTAAATGTTTGTTTTTAGAAAACAGAAAACATTTTTAAAATGAGATTCTGTTCCAGTACAACTGCCTCATCTGGTTAGATTGGATCCATCCAACACCTTTATCCAGCCAGAAATTACAAGCAGCTTACCCATTTTCTGTCAGATTAAAAACTGCAATAAGAAAGCAGGATCTTTTAAATAAATCTTATTTCTTGTCTTTGTTGTTAATTAAACCAAATTAAACAATTAAAAGCTCTTTTTTACACGAAACAACATAGGCACTGAATGAAATAACTGTTTATGAAACCAACAATTGTAGTTTTAAAAAAAGAGAGAGAGAAGACTAAGAACTCAGCAGCTGGTTTACTCAGTTCATTTTTATAGTATAACATATTTAATCAATAAAGCATAAACTACAACTTTGTTTGAACAAGTGGTTTAATCCATGTGTGAAACCAGTTACTGTGGAAATGGGAAACAGTACTCTGCTTAATAGCTTTTGCTTATGTAGAGCCTTTATGATGGGAAGCTAGCAGTGGAATATTGATTAGCATAATTTGCTAAATAAAGATTTGTTTAGTAAGCCACAATTGATAAAGATTATGCAGCAACCAGGGCTTATAAATACCATGAACCAGGTTCACAAATCATGCTCAGATATCTTGACTTAGCATAATCTATGAAGCCAAGATGATATGAATATTATTGTTGAATAACAATATTCATAATAAGGAAAGATAATCAAAGTTTACATCCTCCAACTATATCTGTAACATCAAATACCCACATCTGCCAATCCCAGGTCCTTGGGAAAGACTCGATAGGCAGACAAGAGTGCCAAATCCAGTCTGAACATCTGTGTGATGAACAAACAATAAGGAAAAATAATGTCCATAACCCTAAAATACAATACTAGATATTTGGCTCCATTTTTGTTTTTTATTTCTTTGAAGAACATACCTATTTTTATATGCAATTGTATTTTTATTTGAACAACTATAGATACTACCCATACAAAGCAATTGTACCAATAACTGATACATATTTTACATACTGGGAGAAGAATAAGAAATAAGATTAAAGACCAGTTTGCTGGAGTGCCTAGTGATCTTGTCTTATCCTGAAAAATTAATCAAGGTCAAACATGATTAGCATTTGATGGGGAGCAACAATCACAAGATTTCATAATGGACTGTGGGCTAGTTTGGGAAGTTTGAAAAAAAGTGCTAGAATATTATAGTAGGAAATTGCTTCCAAATTGTTGTTGAAAAACTAAGTGAACATATCCATGAAGATACCACAGAATAAAATATATCATAGATATCAGCTGATCAAGCACATTAGAGAACAGTAGCTGTCACAGAACAATAGTAAGATTATATCAGTCAGGAAGAAATAATACTTTATTTCTCTTGGAAAGGATTAGCTGACAAGCAAGTGACTTATTTGTAGGCCCTCCTAAAGACAGTAGGGTACTGTACTGTGCTGTACTGTTCATCACTACTATAGTGCATTTTTGATGCAGCTCACTCAGGCTGTTTACAACCATCATAAGCACCCATTAAAATCTAAGACATTGAAATTATATTATACTGTATGTAATGATACTATACTACAGGTAGTACTCCACTTCCAACATTCATTTTAGTGACCATTGGAAGTTACACCGGCACTGAAAAAAGTAACTTATGTCTGTTTTTCATACATATGACCAGTGGTGGGATTCAAATTTTTTTTACTACTGGTTCTGTGAGTGTGGTTTGGTGGGCATGGCAGGGGAAGGATACTGTAATATATCCAGTCAGAGGTGGTATTTGCCGGTTCTCCAAACTACTCAAAATTTCTGCTACTGGTTCTCCAGAACTGGTCAGAACCTGCTGAATATCACCTCAGCATATGACCATTTCAGCATCCCCAAGATCATGTGATCAAAATTAAGACGCTTGGCAACTGAGCCATATTTATGATGGTTTCAATGTCCTGAGATCATGTGATCATCTTTTGCCACCTTCTGATAAGCAAAGTGAATGGGGACGCAAAATTCACTTAACAACCGTATTAGTAACTTAACAACTGCAGTGATTCACTTAACATGGGAAAGGTCATAAAATGAGGAAAAATTCATTTAACAACTGTCTCACTTAACAACAGAAATTTTGGGCTTCATTGTGGTTGTTAATCAAGGACTACTTGTATATGTAATACCACTTTCTTTTATCTTTTCTGCCCCCTTCCTGTGGACATCTATTGCTAGAGTATATATTTGTGGATATCATTGTTTAATACGTATTATCTTCCAGAAATAAAAAAATAAATATATATAAGAGATCAAGACAATGGGTCATTTAGTTCAGTATTTGGGTCACAGAGTGCCCAGCAAAGATGTGTTCATGGAGCTCACATGAAGCAATAGAACAATAAATCACTTCCATTGTTCCTTTGAAACAGATGCTTATGTGAAGTAACCTTTTGATTTTTGGACACAGTAAGTATCCCTCTGGACTAGTACTAGGCCAGGTCCTTATTAATCTGTGGAGTCTCCTTTTTAAACTGTTGACATTGGTGACTCCCCCTTCCAAAATTAAAACAAATCTCTAAAAATTGGAGGGAACTGAACCACTAATTGACTCACTTCCATCAAAAGTGAAAAGTTCCTATATTTCAGTGATTGACTGTAAGCTAGAACTTGGATTGTAGTTTCTGACATTATGTTAAAATCCCTGACTTCAAATGAGATCATCTGAAGAGGTTTGCTTAGAGTTGCCATCATCTTATCTTATGATTATTCAGTGCCAGGTTTTCTGAAATTTGCTCCAATGAATGGAAAGCCCTCACTTTAACTTTTGAAAAGATCCTTCAAATATTTTTTTAGAACAAGCTTGTAAGATTACATTTTACTTTTTATCTTACTTTTTATTGCAAACTGCTGAAAGATATTAATAGTCTACAGTGTAACAGGCTTCATAAATAAATAAATAAATAAATACTAAGGAAAGTTGAAAACAGGATATTGTGATGATTGCCATCTACTTGAAACCCGGATTATGAAGGTCACCTGTTATTGTACATATTTCATCTGGAGCCAAGCCAAACCACATAGGCAACTGAATAGAAGATGTGATAATTCTTTCAACACCCATTTGATGAGAGTGACATCATTTGCAGTGGCCATCACATACACAAAACCAAACAATCCAGATATGTAAAAAAAAAATGAAGAGGGTGGAAGTTACTGGATTCTGCTCAGTACATCTCAGGTGTAGAAGGAAGTATTTTAAAATCACCAAGTAATGTCTTTGCAGTTGCAGAAATTCAAATGATGGTTGATGTATAAATAAATGCACAAGTTTTTTCAGTAAAGTATTTGCTTCAGCATTAAAATTAGTAGATCATAGACTTGCTTCTTGATAATCATGTGATTAATGCATTCTTCTTGTAATCCTTGCATGAAAAAGGCTAAGGAAGCTGGTAGATTAATCTCTAAAATCAGTAATCAACATTTTCTGAACATAACTTCACTGATCAGGTATAGAGAGTCACAGAGATGACCTTGGAAAAACTATTTAGAGACAGTTACAACAGAATATGCAAAAACAGAAGCCTGGGAAACAGGGACAAGGTTAGGAAGAGGTTCAGACAGACTTCTCCCTGATTTGTTGAATGGAAGAGGCAGGGATGGAAAAATGCAGTAAGTTTTGCAAGATTCTGTTGTAATAGTTTATCTCAATAAAATGTAGTTGCAGACTTTTTGAGGAGTTTTCCTGTTTCTCATCTGATTAACCTTGAACAGTTGGAAGAAGGTGTAAAAATGCTTAGATACTTCTATAACAAAATATTTCCAACCACTGGGATATGGCACTGGTTGACTACAAGAGTTATAATAGTAATCCATCTTTGGCTATGATTCCATCATAGGGATAGACAAGTGTAAACCCAGAGTTTATGTGGTCTTGGGCAACTGTATATAATCTGGTCTACAAATATCTCCAGATAATCTTAGAGAATACAAGTGATTAAGAATTTTATTACTCTGCTTCCTTCTTGCAGTCAGTCAGATTTTTGCAGGCCTTAAAAAGCAGCATTACCCAAGCCCTTCAACCATGCAGCATTTGTTTCCGGTTTTGAGCCTCTTTGGTGACAGACAGAAATCCGCAATGGTACGCAGTTTCAGTATGGGCTCGCTGCTGGAGCACCCCGACCCAGCTGGTTTCAGGGCTAAACCACCCTGTAGAGGTGGTGAAGAGGGGGGAGACTGCCAACGGGGTTGAGCAGAGCCGCATCTCTCCTCCTTAGCTGGCCATTACTCCCTTTCCTGAAGGCGGTTGCAGCAATGGTCAGAAATGGCCACCTCAAAGAAGAACTCGATTGGAAAAGAATGTGCAGGAGGAAGATAAGAAGTGAAAGTTCTGGCTGACTGGGTTAAATTGCAAAAGCAACAACTAAGGTACCCTGGAATTTAAACTAAAAAAAAAAGTAACATTGTTCCCAAAGAAGATTTGGAAGCAGCGAAGGAAAGTCAAAAGGGAAAGGTTTGGCTTTTTTTTTCTTCTCTCCCTTTCCCTATATATTGACAACCAAGAGACTTAAATAAGAAATCGGGAAAAAAATCCGCTTTGACATCAAAACATAAAACATAAAAAAGTTTTTTATAAACAGGGAAGGAGAGAAAAAGAATGAAAGGGCAGGATCTGGAAAAAGGGAGGAGACTGCCTGGAATTAAAAGGAATCTACAGTAAAACTTTAACAAGAATTTTAAAAGATACATTTTAACTGAAACTTGGTAACTAAATTGTAGAACCCCAGGAAGAGAAAGTGAAAAAAAGCAAAAAGAAACAGCTTGCATATATTTGGATTACTTGGTGATCTTTGGATTCTTGGTTATTGCATTTGAATGACTAAAATTAATCAGGTGGTTGTTTAAAAATTTATATAATGGCACTACTTCTGGATGAATTGAAAATGAAACTTAAAAAGTACAAAGAAGATGCACAAGAAGGGAAGGGTTCTTTTGGCTTCATTTTTCAATTCTTAGAAATGGAGATTTGGAACTATGAGAAAAAACAAGAAACGTCTGCAAAACAAGAAGACTGGGACAAAGAAGAAGCCATCTTTAATGAACAAGTAATTCAATGTGGGGAAGAAAAAGGAAAGGGGGGAAAGAGAATGGAGAATTTAAGACTTAAAAAAACAACAACAAAAAAGAAAAATAGTTAAAAAATAAGTACAATATTGGAAAGCAACAGAAGAAGGGAATACAGAAGAGAGAAATAGAGATAGAGAGACAAGGGGGTAAAAAGGGGAGAGAGAAGAAGAGAGGGAAGAAGGAAAGAAAAAGAAGTTACAAAGGACAGAAACAAGATATCGAGAAACAGGGCCTATTTAGAGATAATGGGTGAAAATTTAACTGAAAAAGGGATTCTGTAAAGGTACATAAGATTGTATTGTTATATTAGTATTATAAATAATTTTAGAAAATTGGAAACAATGTATGATTAAAATGAGGGATAAAATAGCTATTGTAATCTTGTGAAATGTTTGTTAATAAAATAAATTAAATAAATGAGAGAATTGAATTAGGAAGGGACGGGAACATTTTAATTAGTTAATGTTTTATAAAATATAAGTGAAGAGGGTGGGGAAGTTAATTATGGAAAACTTATAGCTGTTCCCATAGAAGTATGATATTTAATTGAAAAGTAATGTTAAAGAAGTTAAGATTTTAATGAATATTAATATTAATGATAGAACTGTATTGGAATGGAATGTGTTATTTTAACTATATATATTTATAATTCTTTTTTTTCTTTTTAAGAATATAGTGTGTATTTTAAGAATGTACCAAGCAGAATCCGAATTAAAGTTATGTATTATATTGAATGTTAAACTTTAAGATATCTATTGAAGCTTAAATAAGAGTTAAATGGATAAAATTAAAATATATAAAGATGTCATACTCCAATAAGCAACTACAGGAGAAACTTTGTTTAATGAGAAAAGATAACAAAAAAGTATAAATATAAGGATTTGAATCGAGATGAGATAATTAAAATAAAATTAAGAAAATTAAAAGAGGGGAGAAGCAGTGTAGAAAATGTAAAACACTAAAGATATGAAACTGAATATAAAAATGAGCATGAAATTAAATTTGTGTCTGTACGAAGAAATGTAACCCAGGATCACGCTACTTTCAAAAAAGATGTTTTATTTGGATTTCTTTGTGAAAACTCAAATAAAATTTACAAAAACAAAAAACAAAACCACCATGCAGCATTTGTAATTTCAATGCAAAATTTGTAAAATCTGACAAAATCTACCCTATATTCAATGCTTAAACATAGTTTCAAAAATTAAACAAGGCTATAAACTCAAAACATAATTTATTTTGAAAACCCTAAAGAACAAATCCTAAAGAAAATTCTTAGCACCATTCACAAATGTGATCCTGATCAACTATTATTCTTTTCTCCAAATTAAGCCCAAGCCTTGCTCCTCATAATCACAGAAGAGTTTTTATAATTGATCTACCTTGTGCCTTTCAGATATATTGAGGGCAACAATTCCTTATAATAATGTTATCTTGGAATACAAGGACATGTAGTCCTCAAAACATAAGATTGAGGAAAACAGTTGTTTCTTGGATGCTCCATGTTTAAGTTGCCAAAGAGTTCAAATCCTGATTTAGGGGGATCTTGGAACTTGAGAACGTAATCCTGGAAACTTCAAAAAGGCAACTGCTGTCATATATTCCTAAAATTGTGTCTTGGCTCTCCAGATGTTGCTGCATCATCCTTTTCCATCATTAAAGAGCTGCATCCAAAAACAGAGCCACTGATCACTAAAAGCCATTGAAATGAAAACTGAATATTTAAAGAACCATGGATTAGATAGATTACAAGCATGATACCAGGAAAATACTATTAAGAGCAAATGCTAAGGGAAAATAGGCTAAAATTGAACCTGTGTGTCTTAGATACAAGTGAAGATGGATCCAGTTGGTCCCAAAAAAAACTTATTTCTGACAGTTGTGAAGGAGAGACTATATGTAACATTCTGGTGTAGGAAAAAATTCTATTGAGACTATTAAGTACTATCCAATTCCACCACCACCCTTAGGAAAATAACAACAATCATGAAAAGTGTTCTCCCCAGAGACATGTTGAGAAGAATAGGAACTTTCATTCCCTTTTCTATTTATTAAAATATGGATGGCAGCCTTATCACCCTCCCCCTCACACTTATAGTAAGAAACCACAATTAAAAACAGAAATGAACACCTTTAATAGGTTTGTTAGTTTGTTTGTTTTGCAGTCATAAGGGCAGGAAAGAGAAGATAGATGAGTTTGAACCTATAATACTAAACTATGATTTAGCATTATGTCTGAATCTGACAGCCAGTTAATTCTTGCTTCTGAACTGAGCCAGTCTGATGTAAAATGAAACCCTGAAAGCAACAAACAAGCAGCATGAAAAAAATCCTATTTGGGTTCTCTGTTTAACTAGGAAAAGGCCCTCTTGAGGTGGCTTATCCTGTTTCTCAAGTACACCCTTGAAAATATGTACTGAGTACAGAAGTAAACATTTACATTAAATAACTCATGTTTATTAGTACCATTAAAACCTGTTCCATTAAAATATATTATACATAGGTACAAGGTTGATAAAAATGATATTCCTTAATATTGACACAAAAAATTCAGGATCAAGATGTAAATGGTATCTGCTGTAATAAAATAGTAAATATTACTATATATTTTGGTTCAAGGATCTGAAATGTTTCTGATGTCTAACCTGATTTCTTCCTCAAGGGGAGCTTGCATTACATTTAGAGGATATAAAACAAAGGGGACCAAATACTGTAAGGATGTAATAAATATATCCCCAGCTCTGGACCTTAATTTTATCAAGATGCCATTCATCTAAGAGACTGTTTCCTTTCAAAATAATCACAAAAGAATCTTATTTTTTCCCAAACCAATCTAAGCATATTAGCCTTCTCTGGGGACCAAGCCAATGGTTACTCTAATTGTAAGGTTAGTTTTAGTAATTGTGCCATTTGTATCTTAGCATTCTTTTCAGGAATATGATTCTATAAGTAAATGGGTGAATATTCCACTATTACTAACACATTTGTCTCTCAATTTTTCTTTTTTTTTTATCATTTTGTTCACTTTATTTACTTATATAAACTGATTTTGTTCTTTAATTTTTAATTTTACATAGTAAAAGTTTTTTATTGTATAGCAGAAAGCACAAGTACTTATGAGACAATTGAATTTCATGCACATTGGAAATAATCAGGTCTTCTGTTGAAATCATTAGAAGAAAATGATATTTCTAGTTCCCTGGTTGACGTATTAAAAGTTCAGCGACCTGATTCAGATATTACACTGAGATATGTTTTGATTTAGTTTTGGCTTAGCTTGGTGTGAATTTTGTTACTGTGAATTAGTAAACCAGTTTATGGCTGACTTCAATCTAGAGTCTCACATATGAATTCAACCAATTGCAGCCAGAGAAACAAAGCAATAAAATCTTGCTTTATTGTAATATGTTAATTCAGCTACAGGCAGTGGTGGGATTCAGCCCATTCACACCAGTTGTTAACTTTCTGAGCACTTTGGTGAACTGGTTGTTGGAAGAAATCATTAGAGCACAGACCAGTTGTTAAATTATTTGAATCTCACCACTGGCCACAGGGTTTATTTTCTATTTGCAGATTTGCAATATCAAATGGCAAAAATGACTTCTTTAATGAACAAAAAACAAAACAGCAGCATTTTTTTTTTAAAAAAAACAGAAAATATTTAAGCAAATATACAGTAGTACAACTCTCTGCTTTGTTTTTTCCGTGAGTGCTTTTTTTTCAGCACTAGTTACCCCACTTCACTTAGACATTGGGAAAAGAAATGATCCTTCTTAAGGAAAAAAACAAGAAATATCTCAACATCTATGCCTCATATACAACTAAAATACCAAACTGAAAGCAGTTCCTTGGTGCTGTTTTAACAAGCATTCTCACATCTGTAATTTGGCAGAAAGGACTGTTGACATGGCCCTGCTTCCAATCTAAGCTTTTATGTGCCTCAATGGCAAGGCTGGTGAAGAGTGCTGTTCTTGCAAATTTAATGTGAGACTATTTCAGGTCAGCAATTGGGGAATTCCATGGATTCTTTTTCCCTTCTATCATCATCTGCCCAAGGGAAAAAGATAAGTACCAATTGCTTTTCATAACAGATGGGATGAGGTGAAAGACTCTAGGCATTATATGCAGTAATTGAACTTTGAATCACTAGTGGTGACTTAATTGGATTCAGAAAAAGCCTTTTATGTATTTGCATGAGCTCGCAGGTGCAATGACAGAGTTGCTTTTAGATTTATTCTGATTTCTCATTTGTCACTGACTTGTCAGATAGAACTTTCTTTTTTGAGGCAGACATTCTGGTTTTCCAGATAACATATATTCCTATGTTTAAAAATATCCTATATAACAGGTTATGGATAGAGAAGAATGTGAAATCAAGGAAAGCAAGCTCATATATACCTGCTTCCACTTTCTTTATCCTGTAATTTCCTATGTCCCACTGACATGTCAACTGAGAGATATAGGATGAGATGAAAGGGAAAGAAAGGATGTCAGACTTTCAGGACACATTGATAACCAGGAAAGTCTAAAAGGAAAAGGCAAAATCTGAATCTTGTTAATTTCAATATGTTCCCATATATCCCAAATTGATAAATACCATGCAGAATTTGTAAGTAATCAACAGCTGCTGGAAGTATCCTATGCACCATAGTATGAAACATGGAGTTGGAGTAGGCAAAATGATGCACCTACTTCCGAAATAAGAAAAACAGTAGAAACAATTGCTATATGAAACCTCTTGTCAGCAGAAGCAGTTAAAACCTGTATTATTAGATATAGAAATAGCAAGAAATGACTGGTAGAACCTAATTTTTTCCCCTAAGTTAAATTGATCAGAATGCCATAATTTTTTTCAGGACAGGTCTGTCTGTGTAATATTTAACTGCAAGTCCAGACTACTACCTCTAAACAAGCAAAATGGTGATAAACAAGCAAATCTGCTGATGACCATGCTAGACAGAATCTCATTATAAAAAAGAAAGTTCGAGAGGCAGATGAATAGAAACATGAAACCTGTTACCTCAACTATTTTACCTGGTTGGAATAAGCCATATTGAAATCAAGTGTTTAAACATGGCAATGCAGGCTGATGGTTTTTTTTTTTTTAATGAAACTTCTGAATACTTTTTTGCATATGCAATTCTAGCCAAAGTCTCCTAATAATCTATGTGTATATATAAGATTCATTTTACTCTTACATGTGTGATTATCTTAATATGATAGCAAAAAAAAATCTTACCAACTCAGGATATATACTTCGTTTCAGATTAGTGCTAAGGATAAAGGAATAACTTTGTTTAATTTGGTTCAAAATCCATCTTATTATTCTCTTTTCAGCAGTGTTCAGAACAATACTTTCGGAAGTATGAAGACATGTTGCTGTTTGCCTGCAATGTTTGCTCATATGAAGAATTTTGGAACTATAATTGTAATACTTGGAGATGAACAAGATAAATGATAAAAGATCTGTTTATCCTCAAAGGCTTAATCTAAGTCATGTTATTCTTTCTGCAAAACAACAACAACAACCAGTCAGCAACATGCTGAACTGAACATTTTGCAGTTTTAATCAGAAATATTTAAAACCAGAAGACTGAGACAATTCTCAATATCTAAGAACGTATCTAAATTAATGAACATAATCTACAGTATACTTAACAAATCATCAGCCCTCCCCTAAAAATTAGTGACATAATCAAAACAAATAATATTGGAGCTTTCTCCTTCTGCCATGCTTCATAAAACAACTAGACAGTTGACAAGTAAAATGCAAATATATGTACACATTAAAGTTGCTAACAATAAATTTTACCAGTAATAAAGGAATGATTTTAAGATTGTTTATCTTTGTTATTCTCACCGTTTGTAACTCAAACCTTTAGGATTGGCCTTAATTGTGAAAAGTAAAGCATAGATAATTCTTTTGAAGAAACAGCATATTTATGTGAGGACCCATTGCCCTAATAGATAAACATTAGATTATAGTGTTCAGGATACACAAATCTAATTATTAAATCTTTTGCTTCTCAGCATAAGAATGAATTGGTAAAGGTTTTCGTGGTGACCTTTTCCAATATGTTGTCTAGAACGTATTTTGGAATAATCTGGGCTACTACTCAGAATCTCTCTGTTTTCTTTTCCTTTAAAATGCCATAGATAATAAGGGAAGATGGTCAAAAATTGTAAGTTGCCAGCCACAACTGAACACTATTGTCTCAGTGAAACTTGTTTCTTGCTGTAACAAGTTCTCTCTTTTTTCAAGATGATTGGACCCTGTTTACGACATTGTCTCATTCAGCATAAAACTTGTGAATTTCGTCCATGCCCTATGTTTTCCTATTTGATGATTCTAGGAATGTTAAATAAGATACACAGCAGAATCAAAACAGATGTAAAGCTTTTTAATCTATAAAGATCAGCAAAAATTTCTGATTCCTGTTATACAGTTGCAGTTTTGTACAACAGTTGTACAGTTGTGCAGTTATTCATGCTATTCCATTCTGAAATGAGGAAAGTTCAGGCAGAAAATCAAGGGAGTGTTTTTGTATGGAAGATTGAATTCTGTTCAGTAATAATATTTCTGAGCTCAGAATTCTTCACTTCTAAGTGTACCTTTTTATACCAGTTTTTCACAGTACAAATATATGGGTTATTTAAAAAAAAAGAAAAGTAGATTGCATAAGTTTAAAATCTGCTATTCCTGGCTGAAGCTGTATCTCCTGTGAGTTCACCAAAACTTACTTTAAGCCCATGTCACACTGCCCAACGGATGCAAAAAGGACACAACGGATGAGCAAAATGTTCCTTCCGTTGTTATCCGCTCTCAAAAGGGGCAAAAATTTGCATAACCGGAACGGATAACACGGACACGGGGAGGACGCAGGGCGGATGCAGAACGGAAGCCCAGCGGATGGAAGCGGATGGGAGCAGATGGCACTTCCGCTGGGCTTCCGGGGGGCCTCAGCAAAGCGGATGCAGAACGGATACAGCGGATGCACAGCGGACGCGGAACGGATGAAGCGGATGCACAGCGGAAGCCTAATGGATGCCTGGCGTTAATTGCGCATGTGGGGAGGATGCATTGCGTCAGCCCCGCGGATATAACGGAAGCAGCTCGGAAGCAGGTCGCCATTCAGAGGAAAGACCTGTTGCCAGATGGATTGGCTGCCTTGCCTGCCCTGCCTGCATGTCTGCCTGCCAGCCTTGGTGCCAGCCTTGGTGCCAGCCTGCCTGCAAGCCTTGCTGCCAGCCGGTCTGCCTGCCAGCCTTGGTGCCTGCCTTCCTGCCAGCCTTGGTTCATGTCTGCCTGCCTGCCAGCCTTCCTGCCAGCCTTGGTGCCTGCCTCCCTGCCAGCCTTCCTGCCAACCTTGGTGCCTGCCTGCCTGCCAGCCTTCCTGCCAGCCTTGGTGCCTGCTTCCCTGCCAGCCTTCCTGCCAGCCTTGGTGCCTGCCTCCCTGCCAGCCTTCCTGCCAGCCTTGGTTCCTGCCAGCCTCCCTGCCAGCCAGCAACCCCACAACCATGCGGAAGCACAGCAAGCCTCAGCCATCTGCTGCCAGCCCTTGCAAGAGGGACAGGGCTACCATCCCGCTCCCTGGCCCTCACTCTGGTTCTGCTGGGGCTTCTGCAGCACGGGCTCGCTCTTCTGGGGCTGGGGCTTCTGCTGCTTCTGCTTCTGGAGGAGCTGATGACAAGCACTCCAGCACCAGCCACCTCCACAGCACCTGGACCCTTCACCCCTGAGACTGAGCGACCAAGAGGAGTGCCAGAGACTCATTTTTGTTTTATAGTTGTTGTTAATAAAGTCTATTTATGATTCACACACTTGCTTCATTTCTTTTTTTTAATAAAGTCTTGGTGGAAACTTTTAGAAATGGTTGAAGCCTTTGTATGATTGTGGGATGGGTAAGGATAGCTTTGGGATGGGTTAGGATACCTGTGGGATGGGTAATAGCTATGGGATGGGTTAGGATAGCAGTGGGATAGATAAACCTCCAGTGCAAGCATAGTGGGATTGTATGGTCCACCCTCCCAGGTGCCACACCTATGGCCCTTTATTATCAATAATAATGTAATAATTATCCACACATGTCAACATAAACACAACTCTTTATTAAACACCCTGTTCATTGTAGGCCAACCAAACATACATGGCCCAATCTCATCCGTGTGATGAGACAGGCTGAAGGAAGCATCCATTAAGCATCTACCATCCTGTCTTGCCACTCCACTGCTCCAGCTGGGGAGTTGCACCAGTGTCTCAGGAGGATGCGCTGCTTCTTCGCTTCATGTGAGGCTCTGTTGGGGCCTTGCACATCCTCAGTGTCGATCAGATTTTGCCCTTGCCTCCATTCTCCAGGCTCCATGTCCCCATTGCCTTGTTGGAGGTCCACGAGCCTGTTCTGCAAGACTGGGTAGCGGGTGCGCATGAGATTGTGCAAGATGCAGCAAGCTTCCATGATCCTCCTCATGGTCTGTGGGTGATGCTGCATGGTGGTGAGAAGTACCTGGAACCTGTTGGCCAGGATGCCAAAGGCGTTCTCAACCACCCGCCTTGCCCTGGACAACCTATAGTTGAAGAACCTCTCTTCACGGGTGAGGAGTCTGGAGGTGTAGGGCTTCTTGAGGTAGGTTGTGAAGGAGATGGCGTCATCCCCCACGATGAAGTAGGGCACATCTTGTGTGTCGTTGGGCAGGGGTCTGGATCTGGGAAGCCCACGATGAGGTTGCATTCCAGCTCCTCCTTGAGGTGACTGGCGTTGTATACCTCGGCATCTGAAGATGAGCCGTTGCCTGAAGCATCGATGTACATGAACTTGTAGTCAGCATCGACCTTGGCGAAGAGGATGATGCTGAAAAAGCCCTTGGAGTTGAAATAAGTGGACCCTGATTTGGCTGGAGCTTTGCAGGCCACGTGCTTGCCATCTATGGCTCCAACGGTGTGTGGTAAGTTCCACTTCTGATACCACTGCTCTGCAACTTTCTTCCCTCCTTCTTCAGTGAGGGGTACTGGAGGAGCTCCTCCTTGTATTCTTCGATGATGGCTTGCACCACTTCTCTGACCACAATGCTGATGGTGTTGGATGGAGCCCTCCAGCCGTACTGCATGCTCCTGTAGGTGGTCCGAGGCCAGGTGGTTCAGAGTGAGTGCCACCTTGAGCCCAGGTTCCAGGCTGGGGCAGAAGCTGGTGCTCTGCTTGGTCAACCTGGGTGTCAGCCGCTGCACAACTTCGTCAAACATGGCTGGAGGCATCCTCATGAAGTTCTGGAACGCCTGAGTGTCTTCGTTCCTGAGCTCCACCATCAGCTTACTGTACAGTCCATCCTCTGCTCTTCTGGTGAACCATCTTCGGACCCAGACTCTTTTTGGCTGCCTCTTTTTCTTCTCGCAGTAGAGTTCACAGAGCCTGCAGATGGCTTCACACTGTTGCAGAACGATGGTGGCTGTCGAAAGGACTTTGTTACAATCCACGGTGGACATGACTGGATGCTGTGGAAGAGGAAGAGCCAGATGAAGGCTGCAGAGGTCTGCACCACTGGGCTGCTGTTCTGAAAGTGAGATGCAGATGAGTTGCTCCCCCTTTTTATAGGAAATATAGGTTTTCCGCTAGGCATCCTCCAGGCATCCTCTAGACATCCTTAATATCTGAGATAGGTCCCCTCTGCGAACGTTTTTTCCATTTTAAACGCTTTGTTTCCGTGCTGCATCTGTTCCGCGTCCGTTCCGCTTCCTCCCTGCGTCCGAGTGGATGCGAGTTGCGCGGATGCGCAGCGGATGCCTAGCGGATATAGCGGATGCGTAACGGATGCGTAACGGATGCCTAGCGGATGCGTAGCGGATGCAGAACGGACGAACTGGATACATTTTCCGCGCAAAAGTTTTGGGCAGTCCAAAACATTTGGAGCGGATGAAACGTCAATAAACGGATGCTGGACAGATAGAGAGGAAGCAAAACGGAGGCAGTGAGTACATCGCGTTTTCCAACGGATGGCAAGCTTTTTTCTCCGTTTTACATCCTCTTTGCATCCGTTGGTTCAGTGTGACATGGGCTTTAGGCATATCTCATGCACCATTTTGTCCATGAGTGCTGACCCTAATCAAACTGCCAAACTTTATATTATGAATTTATGTGTGGTTTTTTTTTTGGGGGGGGGGGAGGATTGGCAGACTGAAAACTGAGAAAGGAAATTTTTTGTTTTTGAGAATCCTCAGAATCAAAAATAGCATGAATCTCAGTTCAGTAGAAAGGAATAAAACTTAGGGAAATTAATCAATACAGGTTAAAGATATATGTCCTCATTCATTCCAATTCTGAAGTTCTTGTTTTCAGAAAAGAGTTGTGTTTACTAAATTTGATTGCCAGAATCTTGTGCTACCTATTCAGCAACTGGTGTCAGGGCTCCAACAATCCACTTCTTATAGGTGTATGACATTTTGTCAAATCCTTGCAACAGAAGTGTGTAACCTGTGGCTTTCAGGGCAGCAGTGAGAAACAACTTCCAGCAATCCTGATGACTGGCAATGACTGGCAATGCTAAATGGGTCTATTGGAAGGCTAAGTAATACCTGAGGGTAATGATGTTTATATTCTTATAGACATGAGTTGATAAAACTTTTTTATTTTACAAAATAAGAGTTTTGAATTAACCACTAACTCTCACAGCACTGTGATTGCTATTGAATAAGAATCATATGTTTCCTAGTTCTGACAGTTCATACATGAAGTATGTTTACAATGCTATTGAAGGATCTTTTGTCAACTGAAAGTTACTAAGTATTTTTGCTGTTATTAAATTCTCTTAAATGCCAAACAAAGCAACTTGATTTCAATTCCAAACTGACCTTATAGGAAAACAGATGTTATCTTATACCTGAAAGAGGGATCAGAGAAAATCTTACCAAAGGGAGAAGTAAGAAAGAGACCCAGTGTTGGTAACTTAAAACTAAGAACAAGCTGTTCCTGCTCTGTAGCCAAGCAATTTAGGGAAAATTACTGTGAGCTGATTTATGTGAGAAGTACAGAAGTAAATCTTTGAGGTTCATTTAAAAGACAGGTTATATTTCAAGGAAAATGCAGGAAGTATACTGTGGAGATGCAGAACTGTTTTCACCTCACAGAATAACAAATAACATTTGTAGTATTTTAATACTTTAGTATTTTTTCATAGAAATCAGAACTTTAGTAAGAAAAGCTGAAGGCATTAGATGTCAGGTGGATAGTCCAAAATTCAATCTAATTTGTTGAAATTATAAGATTTCCTTCTGATACCAGTATTTTATAGCATTACAATCTGCAAATGACATTGTTTTGAGTGGAAGCCAATTTGCATTCATTAAAACAGAAGCATTTATAATTTTATTATAGGAAGAATATATAAATAGAAGATAAGATGTTGAAAAGTAATGTGAGACAGTACATTTGAATCAGGAAGGCCTGCATTTAAATTTCCCTGAGTGCTTATGTAATAGTCACTTCATTTTTCAGAATAGACAGTTTTAAAGGAAAGGAAGAAAGGAAGAAGGGCAAAGTTTGGACTGTACTGGGCATTAGCTTCATAGAGCCATTACATAGAAGAAACAAATGTGTATACTATCTATCCTCACCCATTTAAAACACACAAACACACACAGAGAGGATATTGACAATGTAATGGCATCACAGAGGAACAGAGAATACCTACAAAATGCCTGCTTTTCTCCATGTTCTGAGGAATCAGCAATATCCAGTCAGACTCCTTATTCCTAATATTTTCATGTTTCTGTTTCTGTACTACTGAATATATGAATCAGTTATAATGATAACAGTTAATAAGCCCTAATTATAGTTACTTATTGCTAGGTTTATACATTTTTACCATGTTTTATTTAATTGCTTTTGTATTTTTACAGTAATTGCTATAATGATTTCTATGCAAACTCCACTATAGAATATAATAGATATTTTGATGTAGTATCTTTTGCAACTATCAAATACATGTAATGTCATTATTATTTATAAGAATGGGAACTCTATGATGCAAAAGTAATGACTGCCAGTGAACCAAAACATACAATGGGTTATTAGCTGCTTTCAAGAAAGGAGCAATGATAATCATTGCAATCATCATCCATCTTTTACAATACTCATGATATTCTACTTAAGCATGCATGGAAATCAGATGTCAATATTAAGCATTCTATGTTCCATCCAAAGAATCCACTTGCTGCCCTTATCATCTTATCTAATATAGCTAAACCCATAGTGGGAAACCAGAGACAGATAACTCATACTTTTAACTTTAAGTGGATTTGAAAGAGATTCAGTAGGAAATACTCAGTAGATAAGATGCTACAATTTCAACTCCATCTATGCACTTTTAACAAAAGAACAATATGAATGTTAAGGATTGTTTGCTTCAACCACAGAATAAATGGAAACAGTCAACCCCTGCATTGACTTTTATGAACCCCATTTCCATCCAAGCATGGGTTTCACCATCCCCATGTGATATCCTACAACAAAAGGTATGAGATTGAGATAGCAGTATTTCTATGGAGTCAATTTCTGAGAAAGCATAGGATTCCACTCATGCACAATTCCCTTGCAGTACTTAATTTTACTCCTTGCACGACTGGTTTCTATTATTCAGAGGCCAAGTTGCCTATTACTGATGTTATTACAAGATTTACTGAGACTTACCAACATAATAGAAACCTGTCTACACCCAGCAGGTTTAACTCAAGGATATGATTAATAAAAGCTGTGTTAATGCTTTTGAAAAATGTCAGCACAAAGCACAATATTTAGCATTGTTCAACGTTATTGTAATTCTTATCTGCCGCCACTTCTTCAGAAGTTATGTAAAAGATAAAGACATGAACACCAGTTATATGAGTATGTGAGATAAGGATTGAAAGTAGTAAGAAACCTTTTTCCCAACATACCTTCAGGTTCACCTTCTGTTGCAGGCAGCCAGGGATTTACAGAATCTGACACAGCTAGAACCCAGTAACAGACTGACAGGCCTCTGACCTTCTCCAATAAAACTCACATATTTCCTGGTCTTTTTGGAATCAGGCAGTAATATTCTGTCAGTATTCTCCAACTTTTGGGGATACAGTCTAAGGTGTGCCAAATTGAGGAACAGTGCCTTATGGTCATTGGGATTTTGAAGCACCCCTAGGATGGGGGTCCATTTTATCTGTGACGGGTCTCCATCTGAAGGACTTTTGAGTGGTTGGGCTTCTAACATCCAGCAAATTGCTAGTTTGGGGAATTCTGGGAGTGGAAGGCTGGGGGTTGGACTAGATGACCTTCAAGGTCCCTTCCAACATCTGTTGTTTGGTAGATAATAGATTATTATGTGTTGTGTAATTCTGTAACCCAGTAGTTCTCAACCTTTTCTTCACCATGGACCCCCTTTAAATAACCTTTTCTGGTCATTGATTATGGCCAGAGACTACCAAGACTTAACTCGAGATTTAAATCATAACATTTCTTAAAGCCCCCTGTGATGATATGAGGACCACAGGTTGAGAACCATTGCTGTATCCTGTTTGATTCTGGATTATCTACCCATGGAAAAACTTAATTAACTAATTTTGATATTTATTAAGATTTTTTCCCTTGTATTTCCAGGGGAGAAGTGAATAACCTGGTTTCATGAGTACCAGTTTGAAATAATCATTGGAGTTTAAGGCATGGAAACAAGAATACACTCAGACACTGAAGATGCGCCATTGTTCTCAACTCAGTAGTGGTTGAAAAGTAATCCCATTTATTTGTTGAGTCAATAATAACTTGAGGCAGGAGATAAATGAATTTGGTAGGACTAATTCTGCAATTGAAAAATAAGCAGTTCAGTATTGAAGAGAAAGAGGAAGAATATAAATACCGAGGTGGGAAATTCTGGTGTATTCTCTGAAATATTTTCAGAACAAACCACAGAATAGGAACGTCTAATAATACTTATGTGGCATACCTTGGATTCTTGGCAGATGATATCTATTCAACATATATTCTAGACTTCTGTTTTACATTTTGTAAAAATGTAGTTTATATTGATCAAACCTTCATGACAGAAAATAACCTGTCTCCAATTCAATGCCCTCCAGATGTGGTGTTATTAAATTCCCAGAATCTAAGGTGGTTAATAGTAAGTTTTAAATACTTGGAAAGCTATCATGAATGTATTCAGGACTATCTTCATGGCTGGATTTACATTATAATTCCTTTATTAACCTCAACAAATAGGCTCATGGCTATAATTTTATCAAACATTCCAGCCAAAGTTTTGACATTTATTTTGTATGCAAGCAAGGAGATAACAGACTCATAACCTTCTTAGAAGCAAGTTTCCTCCAGAAGACTGAGTTAGCGCAGTAAGTGTGTAGATTTTATATCATTTAGTACCATAAGTTTTGAGCATAGATATTTTCTTATTTTCTAGGACAGGAGGCTTTTATAAAATGCAAGTTTTATAATTTTATAAAGCTATCATTCTTCCTCTAGTTAGATGCCAGTTTACAAACTTCAGCATAGACTGCAAAGCAGAAAACATAGTAACAATTATAAATATCCCATCAGCACACTGTAAAGAGCTTTTTGGCATCTGAATTGAACAAGGAGTGCAAATTGCTTTAAACTGTTTTGGCCAGAAAGGATTAATCATGGAATTTGCCTGGCAAAATTTCAGAAGTCTACATCACTATAGAAAAACAATAAAATTGTGTTGTACTATACAAATGTGTTCCATCAATAATTTATCCATTATTCAAGAACATAGCATTTTCTAAGCTTTTTCTCATATTGAGACAATGACAGCTCATACTGAGACAATGCCCATCCATGTACACTAATTGTGCAACAAAAGAGAAATAAGTCATTAAAAGCAGAGTGATCATTTGAATGGAAAATATAAGACTGGAATTATTTTTATATAAAGTGGCACACTATTTTCTCAAGACATAACATTTTTATGAAATAAAATTAAAATTTTGAACATGATCTAAATATATGGGGTTTTTTTGGAAATTTTTACTTTACATAATGCAAAAGTGGCATATGATCAAACATATTGACATTGAAGGTTTCATTCTTATTCACATTTCCACAAAAGGGAACCCCGTTATCTTTACTTGAATTATCTACAAAAAAGCATAAAATTGGGTGGCCAGTGTCACCGAGTTCAATATTTAAAATATTTAGAAATCCTCATTGATATTCAAAATGCCTATTGATTTTACGTCACAATCCAATTTTTAATTTGATTTCTGTTGTCAACAGAGCTGACTTAGGGAAAAAACTCTGGCTACATTTGGGCTGAGCCTGAAACGTGTTTTTCTGTAATAATGATTATGTTGTAGGCATATTAATTCCATTCCCAATCCAAGAAAAGAGATTACATTCATGTACAAAATGAATGTATCAATCCATAAAAGCAATCACTATTTTACAACTGTATACCACAGTTGTTCTCAACTTGTGGTCCACGGACCTCTGTGTGGGTACAACGTCATCACAAAAGGGTCCAAAAAGACTTGAAGAAATGTTATATTTAAATCTTGAATTAAGTCTTGGTGGTTTGTGGCCTTGGTCTGTGACCCCAAAAAATATTTAAAGGGGGTCCCCTGGTGAAGAAAAGATTGAGAACCGCTATGGTACACAGTAATGTCCCCTTCCCATGCCAAGCACAGTAGTCTTAGATCTGTAGTGCAAACTAAGATAGTAAAACACTACAAACTGTTTGCATTTTGTCAACAAAATATTTATTTTATATTAATATTATAATATTAATTTTATATTAATTTATATTAAAATTTTAATTTTATATTAATTAGGCTACACATTATTTCCAAAACCCTCATTCCTTTATGCAGCTGTTTTAAATTTGATTTGGATTAATTTCACTGTCTATATTATAGTATAAAAGTGCAATATTACTATTAGAATTACTATAAAGATTTGCATTTATATTAAGTTCAATTTGATTTAAATTTAAATTCGTTTTTGAAAAGGCATTTACCTGATGGTGTTTTCAGATACATACATACATCCTGGTTTGCAGACAAATACACTACTAGGTAAATATACTTTCCGTCCAGTCTTTCCCTCATTGCTATAGAAAATATTGGTTTTTTTAGGAGAAGGCGGAGCTACGTCTCGGTGCTACAGCTGCGATCTCGGGGCTCTGAGATCTCAGCTGATATTTTTGCCTCTGGTCGGTTCTAACGGACCTAAACCGTCCCGTAGAGACGGGGATTGTGAAGGGCACAGTCCCAGGATCCCAGAGATATCGCAAAATCTCTGGTTTGATCCGGGAGAAGCCCTTTTGCTGGAAGCAGAAAGGCAGCCTCTAAAGCTGCTGAAGTCGGGACAACTCCGGAAAGAAAGGGATTTAAATGAGCGTGTATCGGTTGGGTGAGAAATTCTTTTGCATTATAAATTGATTAAGACTTGAAAGGACATCCTGAACAAAGAAGAAATCTGTGGCTTTATTTCTCTTTTGACTGAACCTTGGTTGAGCGGCGTTTAAGTGATGTCAAATTGAGACTTGGATTTTTTTTTTCTTATTTTCTTTGAGGACTTTAAGGTGACTTTGTAGGTAACCGGACTGAATTTTCTCTTATATATATTTTTATTTTTCACTTGATTTTTATTTTTTATCTTTTTAACTTTCTTTTTAGGATAGAGGCTCCCTTTGACTATCTTTTTTTTTGTTTGAGTTCTTTATAAATATTTTTTCTTTTGGCTGGGGGGGGAAAGAGTATTTAGAGATGCTGTAACACTGCCAACTAGAGGCTTGAAAATATTTTATTTGAATTGGGGAGAAAAGCACTTCTTTTCAAGGACATTTTAATGTGATAAGATAGAGGGAGAATACAGTAAAATATTATTACAGGTGCTCTCTTGGACTCTTATCAATATCTCAACATTTGAGGTTTGGCTTTGAAGCTGCTGGAGAAGACAGTCATAATAAGAGCCTTGGATAAAGAAATAAAGTGCAGTGTACAGTGCATATATATATATATATATATATACCTTTGAAACTCCTACTCGCCAGCCTTTTTGGTTAAATTTAACTCTAGTATTCTTGCTTTTTATTTTAAAGGGAAAGCCTCAGAGTTCTTTCTTTTTTCTTCTCTTTCTTTTTTCTTTTTCTCTTGCTTCTTTGCTTCTTCCATTTATTTTAATTGGATTAGGGTCTAGAAGAACCTGAAGACCTTTCTTTTTCCTTTTTCCTTTTTTCTTTTTTGGTTTTGGGCTTTTTACTATTGGATTTTTTTTTTCTTTTTGATTTTTTTGGACTATATTTGGTTACTATACCAGCTGGATTTAAAGTCAAAGAGAGCTTGAAGACTTGGAAATATTAAAATGAGCAGGAAGCCAAAACCATTTGGCGTTTTTGCTTCTACCTCTGCTTCCCCACCACTTGAAGGACAACTTTCAATTCAGACAATGTTGAAGCAAGATAAGGAACAAGAAAAAGTAAATTTACAGATGATTATGCAAGGAATTCAAGATATTAAGATAAAAATAGATACCATGGACAAAAAAATAGAGAAATCTGATGAAAATTTTAAACAAATGATGGGAAAGTATGAGGAGAGATTCCAAAAAATTGAGGAAGAAGGAAAACAAAGAGAGGAGAAGATTGGAAATATTGACACTAGATTAACAGTGATAGAACAAGAAAAAAATGGGATGTTGAGGTGGGAGATGGAAAGATCAGAATTTTATCTTAGATTTCAAAATATAGAAGAGGAAAAAGGAGAAAACTTGGCTGTGATAATGATAGAAATATTGGCAGATCTTCTGGAAATTACTGAGGAAAAAATGATGGACGGAGTAGATGAGATACACCGAGTTTATACAAGATATGCGATGAGAAATAAACTACCAAAGGAAGTACATATTAGATTTACTAAAAAATCCATCAGAACACAAATATTACAAGTGGCAAGAGAAAAAGCATTGAAATATAAAAGTAAAGAGATTGTAGTTTTAAAACAAATACCTAGAAGAGTGAGAGAGATGAGAAGAGAATATCGATTTTTGACCAAAATGCTACTGGAAAATGAAGTGAACTACAGATGGCTGATACCAGAAGGACTAATTTTTACGTGGCAAGAGCAGAGACATAGAATTGACTCGATTGAAAAAGCAGAACTTTTTTATGCAGAATTTTTTGGAAGAAAAAAAGAGGAGGCAGAGAAAGAGATCTCATTAATTGAGCTTCTGGAGGAACAACTGGAGATTGAAAAAGAGAAAGGAGTTGTAGGTGGACAGGTAGACAGTAAAGAACAACGTGAAGTGAGAGCTACGAGAGCTGTTAGACCTAAATACAAAGCATAATCATGGAAGAAAAAAAACTGATTACAATGAATATAAATGGACTTAACTCAGCTGTTAAAAGAAGGAAAACTTTTCACAAATTAGAGAAATTAAAATTTGATATAATTTGCTTACAAGAAGTTCATATTAAAAAGCAACATGAGCATTTGTTAGTACAGCCAAAATTAGGGAAAATATTTACTTCTTTGATTCAATGTAAGAAAAGAGGAGTGGTTCTCTACATTAAAGAAGATATTCCAGCAAAACTGATCTACACGGATGAAGATGGAAGAGTATTAATGGTGGAAATAATGGATAATAATAAAAAAATACTCTTGATTGCAATTTATGCTCCGAATGATAAACAAGAAGAGTTTTATAAAAAACTACATATGGAAATAATTAGACTGGACTATGTTAACATAATCATGATGGGAGACTTTAATGGAATTGTGGACAATAAATTGGACTATATAACAACAACAACAAAACAAAATAGAAAGATTCTCCCTAAATCTTTTTTTAAAATGACAGATGAATTAACCTTAAAAGATATTTGGAGAGAAAGAAATGTTAAAACTAAACAATATACTTTTTATTCTAATAGACATTTATCATGGTCCAGGTTAGATATGATTTGGATCTCAACAGAATTAATATCTACTATTCAAGAAACAAATATTGAAATAAGTACTTGGGCAGATCATAGTCCAATGACAATTAAATGGAAGGGACAAAAAAAAAGATCGAGATGGACATTAAACAATACCATTTTAAAGGAGAAAGATTTTATACAATGGATGGAGAAGGAATTGGTCTTTTTTTTTAAAGAAAATAAAAAAGAAGATACCTCAATACAGAATGTTTGGGATACAATGAAGGCATATGTAAGAGGTTTGATAATAGACTATACAAGAAAAAAGAATATTAGGAAAAGACAAACCTCTAAGGCCTTGGAAGATGAATATATAAGACCTGAAAAAGAATTACAGAAAATACCACAGAAAAAAGATATTAAATTGAAACTGGATGTAATTAAGGATAAAATGGAATTAATAGAGAAAGAAGAACTGGCACAGAAAATTAGAAATTCTAAACAGAATTATTTTGAAGATGCAAATAAACCAGGTAGATGGTTAGCATATAAACTGAGAAAGGAGAAGGAATCAAGAAAAATATTGAAACTAATAGATGATCAAGGTCAAGTTTGTTGTGGTAATAAGGAGAAAAAGGAAATTATTCGAGATTATTATGGACAACTATATAAACAAGAGAATATTGATGAGAAAAAAATTAAACAGTATTTACAGAATGTTAACTTACCGAAGATACCTAAAGAGACTGAAGAAATGTTAGAAAGCAATATAACAATGATGGAACTAAATGAAGCATTTAAAAGACAAAATAATGGGAAAGCACCAGGTCCAGATGGACTTCCGGCAGAATTCTATAAAAAATTTCAAGAATCATTGAACACTCCATTGTTAGAAATTATGAATGAAGTTATGTTAAAAAAGATGACACCCAAAACATGGTCAGAGGCTTATATTACACTTATTTTAAAGGAAGAGGCTGACCCGTTGCAAATTAAGAACTATAGACCTATTTCCTTATTGAATGCAGATTATAAAATCTTTGCTTCAATATTAGCAGAAAGACTGAAAAAATATTTAAATAATTTTATCCATCCAGATCAAAATGGATTTCTACCAAAGAGACAAATTAGAGACAACATGAGAGTAATTTTGGATACCTTGGAATATTATGAGGCTCATCCTGAAAAACAAATGGCTTTGATATTCCTAGATGCTCAAAAAGCATTTGACAACATGAACTGGAGATTTATGTTATTATTATTGGAACAGATGGGCTTTGCCAGAAAATTTATTCAAGCAATAGAAGCCATATATAATAAACAGACAGCAAAGGTAATGATGGAGGGAGAATTTACAGATCTTATTAATATAAGAAGAGGTACAAGACAAGGATGTCCCCTATCTCCTTTGTTATTCGTATTAACTTTGGAAGTGTTGAATAGAAATATTAGAGATGACAAAAATATAAAAGGAATGAAAGTTAAAAAGGAAGAATTTAAACTACAAGCTTTTGCTGACGATTTAGCTTTTATTCTGGAAGACCCGTTAGAAACCGCTCCAAAGTTATTGGAAAAGGTAGAGACATATGGTGAGATGGCTGGCTTGAAAATAAATAAAGATAAAACAAAGATTTTGACAAAAAACATGTTATTGAGACAAAGAGAAGAACTGACAGATCTTTTGAAAATTCAAATTACAAACAAGGTTAAGTATCTGGGGATATATTTGACAGCAAGATGTAGCACATTAAAAGAGAATAATTATATTAAACTTAAACAACAGATAATTACAGATTTGAAGAAATGGGAAAATTTACAATTGTCATTAATAGGGAGAATTTCAACAATTAAGATGAATATTTTACCTAGAATTTTATTTCTCTTTCAAACAATACCAATTAGACTTGGAAAAGACTATTTTGAAGATTTAAATAAAACTATGTTGAAGTTTATATGGCAAGGTAAAAAAGCGAGAATAAAGTTAAAACTTTTGCAAGATGCTAGAAATAGAGGAGGTTTTGGCCTGCCTAATTGGGAATTGTATTATCAAGCTGCAAGTTTGATGTGGGTCAAAGAATGGATAACATTAAGAAAACATAGATTGTTGACATTAGAAGGACATGATTTACTGTTGGGCTGGCATGCTTTTTTATGGTACAAGGGAACTAAAACACAGGGGTATTTCAGAAGACATTATATACGGGAGTCTTTGTGGTTAAATTGGGAGAAGATAAAAAAACAATGTTATTTGAAAATTCCAGTTTGGTTATCGACTATTGAAGCATTTTCCTATCCTATGATCTATAAAAAGGAACAGTTAGATATGGGGAACTGTTGGATGAAAAGGGTGGACTTAAAACGATCCAAAATTTAGAGGAACAAGGTACAAGGATGAATTGGTTTTCATATGCGCAAATACACTCAAGATATCTTGAAGATTTTAAAACGGAAGGATTCTATGATAAACAGACTGATTTAGATAAGATATTGATGGGTACTGATGAGAAAGTGATTAAAAAATTATATGGTTATTTATTGGGAATTAAGCTAGAGGAAGAACAAGTTAAAGAAACTATGATTGCATGGGGGAAGAATTTTGGATATGGAATTGATTTAGAGCAATGGCAAAAATTGTGGTCTCAAAATTATAAAATGACAATGTCAATAGCATATAAAGAAAACTTGCATAAGATGTTTTACAGGTGGCACCTTCCCCCGACAAGAATAGCAAGAATGTTCAAGAATAAATCTGAAAAATGTTGGAAATGTCATCAGATACCTGGCTCATACTATCATATGTGGTGGACTTGTGAGAATGCTAGAAAATATTGGACTAAAATTCACATGTGGTTGGAAAAAATGACAAAGAAACACATAGACTTGAAACCAGAGATCTTTTTACTGGGAATTTTACCTGATATATATAATAAAGACTTGAAATATTTTATTGTAAATGTATTAACAGCGGCTAGGATTGTATTTGCTAAAAACTGGAAGAATGAGAAAATGCCATTGCAGGAAGAAATTATTGAGAAAATATTGGAATGTGCTGAGATGAGTAGATTGACATTTGAAATTAGAGAACAAGAAGATAAACAATTTTATGCAATTTGGGTTTTTTTTTATCAATGGTTAGATGATAAAATACAATAATAGAGCATTAATATTATATATATGAAGAGTTTTTAGGATTGATTTGTTATGATTATATGATAAATTATAGAATAAACTGTTTGAAGTATTGTTATCTCGCAAAGCATGAATGATTAAAGGTATAGTCAGAAAAAGATTTTTTTTATTTTTATTTTTTTTTAGTAATATTAGAATATGGATTGACAATATGAGTGGTTATGCAATATAATGGTAATTGACACTATAAAATGAATGCACAAAACTGATGAACCAACCGATACACCGGAAGTATATATGAGAATAGATGTTTTTAATGTTTTGTATGTTTGTCTGTTTGTAGAAAATTAATAAAAACTTTAAAAAAAAAAAAAAAAGAAAATATTGGTTTTTCCATATTAGTCAGAAACAAGTGAAAATGGAAATCCTGCATAAATATTTAATATTATTCAAAGTTATTCAGTAATTATTTTCTCCCAATGATATACCTATTTATTTTTATTTAGAAGATCCTTAAGATCCTTAGTGTACGTCCCATAAATTTGTTCAACATATGAAGCAGAAAAGCCTTATAAATTTGTTGAATTTCATTCCAAATTGTGATAGCAATAAAAACTGTAATGCAAAACACTGTAATCACAGTCCTGTTGTATTCACATTTCTGTCTTCCTTAGATTTTAGTCCAAATATTCTGGTTTATATTTTCCATCTTCTTTATTCTTTGCTGTTGTATTTTAACTTAATACTTATTATTACTGCAGATTTGTTCAGGAATATTCAATGCAAGATACAATTATATCTTATATGATTATATATGACATCAAACAGTTAAATGCCTATGGAGATTCTCGGTCATTCAATGATGGTTGTCCCAAAGGTGCTTTTTCAAAAGGCAACTGGACTTTGTTTTTCCTTGAAAACATTCTGAAGTGAAGAAGCTTCTTAGATGTGAGGCAAAACGTTTCCAAGGAAAATCAAAATCTGGATGCTTTTTGAAAAAGTACCTTTGGGACAATATATTAAATAGTTACAGAGATCATGGATTAGTATACCATATTAAATTTCAGCAAATACAGTATGTAAAATGTAAAATAATTTTTTAACAAATTTAGAACAAAACTTAATTTGTGAAATTATCCTAACAGATGTTGAATGGGTCTCATGTTGCCATGTTGTTAGTTATGCCAGCTCACATTGTTACTCAAGGCCCGGTCCCACTGCACTTACGGATGCAAAGAGGATATAAAATGTTAAAAAAAGCTTGCCATCCGTTGGAAAACGCTATGCATCCGTTGTGTACTCACTGCATACATGTTTCATACGCTCTATCCGTCGAGCATCTGTCCACTGCAATTTCATCCGCGCAAGAAGTTTTGAGCTGTACAAAACTTTGTGAACGGATGAACTTTCCGCTGCGTATGATGTACATCCGCGACATAATCGGGCAACAAATGTTCTATGTCCGTTATCATCCGTTAAACGTCCGCTGTATCCTCTCTGCATCCTCTGGCCATCCCCTCAACTCACATCCACTGCAGCTGAAAACGGAAGAGGGAGGAAACAAAAGGTACACGGAACGTCTACACAGCGTTAGTAGCATGGAAATAGAAAGGATGTAAGCATATGCATCTTGTATATAAAGTATTCAAAACGGACAAAACGTTTGTATCTGGGATGTATCTCTTATATTTAGGATGTCGGCAGTATGTCTAGAGTGTGTAGAAGGACACCTAGCGGACAACCGATATTTTCTATAAAAAGGGGGAGAAAATCATCTGGATCGCTGGGATGGTGGATCATACAGTCCCACTATGGTTGCACTGGAGGTTTATCTATCCCACAACTATCCTTATTTATTCCACAAGCATGCAAAGGCTTAACCATTTTTTCAAAGTTTTCACCAACACTTTATTAAGTAAACAAAACGAACCAAGTAAACTAAGCGTCTTAAGCAAAGATAAACTTTATTAACTTTCTTAGGTCAACTTTATGACTTTATGAAATAAGCAAAATGAACCAAGTAAGCAAAGATGTCTTAAGCAAAGATAAACTTAACAAGTAAACAACTCAGTCTCTGACACTATTCTCAGTCACTCTGAGTCATGTCCATGATCTCAGCTGTTAAGCGGGCAGGGACTGAGGAAGTGGCTGTGGCTTGAGTGCTGGTCTGAGGCACCATTGGGGTGCTTGGCCCTGAAGGTACAACAGGTGGTGGTGTGTTCAGGAAGCTATCTGAGAGCTGACTCAGTCCTGTCAGGTTGAGAGGCCCTTCATCAAGGACTTGAGATGTCAGGCACAATACTGATGACAGATTGTCCGTTGACGGGCTTGGCTGTGGGGTGGAGGAAGGGTTGGGAGGAGTGTAGTGGGGCTGTCTGGTCTGCAGCTGGGGGAGGACTGGCGTCTGTGGCGTCTGATGAACCTGGGCCTGGACTGGGAAGTTCTGCTTCTGCTGTGGGAAGTCCTGGTAGTTGTAGCCTTGGTAGGTGAGGGGCTGTTGAAAGCCGTGGAAGGGCTGTGACATCACCTGGGGTGGAGGAGCAGACCTGGACTGAGTAGGAGCAGCTTCAGCTGGGCCTTGAGGCTTGTGCAGAAGTGCTGTTATCTTCTGTTTCATCACCTGGTACTGGGCCTCGGGCAGGTCCCTCAGGGTCTGGCTCACGTATATGATGAAGGTGTTCCAGCCCGAGGATGCTCTGTCCAAGTGGACCAGCTGAGAGAGAAGTTCTGTGATAGTCTTCATTGTGTCCCTGATCTCCAACAGCACATTGCGGTCCTGGCCCTCCAGTCTGCCTCTCTGCCTGCATCCTCTGGAGCTGGGGGTGGGGGTTGGTTGGCCTCTGGTGGCTGCTGCTTCTTCCTCCATTTGTGACAGCAGGGTGTCATCCTCCACGGGATCCTCCAAATCCACCGGCATGGGGAGTGCAGCTGTTGGGGGGGTCTCTGATGTGGGGCCCTCTGAAGACACCTGCCTGGACAGGGTAGCTGGCTCCTGGCTGGAAGAGGACTGGCTGTCTGCGGGCTGTCTGAGAAAGAAGGGTCTCAGAGGGACTGCTCCTCGGTGGAGGATCTCACCCACCAGGAAACTGCACTTGGCCATGACGTACATCTCCCAGTCAGTGAGCTGGACAGCGGCCTGCCCAGATTTCTTGAGGTGTAGCTTGCCATACCAGGTGTGCATGTGCTTCCACCATCCAAGGAGTACTTCTGCAGTGTACCTCAGGCTCTCTGCCTTGTCTCTCCAAGCTGCCTGCTTCTTCTTGGGTGTCCTGATACAGTCTGTGGCCCTTTCTCTAGAGATACTCATTCTCCCTCAGCCATTCCAGCACCTCATCCTCATGCTCCTCAGAAACGGTGTACTGTTTCCTCTCTCCCTTCTCCTTCCCTTGCCTCTTCCTCCCTCTGGAAGGGGCTTCAGCAGGGCCTTCTGGAGATTGTTCAGGGCCTTCAGGGGCTTGAGCAGCAGGGCCTTGAGCAGCAGGGCTTTGAGGGCCTTGGGGCTGGTCCACCACAGCAGCAGCAGCAGCAGCTTCAGAGTCAGTGCCAGGGAGTGGGATGCTGGTTCTGCCCTTCTTCACCTTGCCAGGGCTTGAACGAGTAGGCATGGACTTCCTCTTCTTGCCTGACTGACGAACCATGGTGTTCCTGCAAGATGTATCTGGCAGCATGTCTTTCCCCTGTATGCTGACTGTATGCGTGCTGCATCCTTTTATATCCACGTAGCTGATGCAATTCATATTCCCCACATGCACAGTGAATACTTTGCATTCGATATACATCCACGCGGCATCCCCTTTTCCTATAGGCATCCATCATGCATCCGCTTCATCTGCTATGCATCCGCCCCTTCCGCTATGCGTCCGCTTCAAAATCCCCCTCCAGAACCCCTTCGGAGGTGGCATCCGCTTCCATCCTCTTTCATCCGCTAGGCTTCCTATGAACATCCATTTAACATCCCCGCTACCTACTACCCACGTCCGTTCTTTTCCGTTCTGTTTATGCAAATTTTCACCACTTTTTGGAGTGGATGACAACGGATGGAGCCACCCCCGAAATTTTGCTCGTCCGCTGTGTCCTTTATGCATACGTTTTGCGTCCGTCAGCCAGTGGGGACGGACGTTAGGGTTAGAGATCTCCCTGTCTGTAGGGAGCTTAACATTGCCAGAAGCAATCAAAGCTTTATGATTGCTTGATGTTTCAACAATGGCAGAGTTTCTTGAATTGTGATGTTCTTGTCAACTCTGTAGTCTGAGCTGAGGCTTCTTTGTTTATATACAAACCTAAACCTTGATCTGGTAGTGAAGAAGCCACTGAAACGCCTTAGCATCAAAATAAGAACCATTAGAGTAATATAAAAACATTTGATATTTATATTAGCTGAATAAATATTAACGAAAGATGAAAATATGCAATTAGTAATGAATTATATACAAATGTGGATGCAGGCAATTTGACATATTATGTTGCAAATACAGATATATGGCTTATGTGACAGTATGTTACACCCAATTATGTAGACCAAACAGCAACATTTCATACCCCAAAGCATAATGTTCCCATAGTTCTTTCCTCACTACATACATGTATAACCTGGTTCATAAAATACGTGGTTTTGGTTTATTATAAAAATCTACATTGTGATTTATAAAGCAAATGATGTTTTACTATGTCAAGGTTATTATAACTTCATCAGTAAATGCCAATATGCTTTCTAAATACCATTTTGTAATGAGAAAGCAGATCCTACCATCAAATCTAAAATATGTCAAAAAATATGAATTATATGAATTAAATTGTTTCCAGATGACAGGTTTCTACTTCCAATAATCAAAAGAAATTGTGCAAATGCTCCTTTACCCCTTTTTCATGTATGTATTGGAAAAAACAAAAAAACAAAATCAAAGTAATCTCCGGACCCCTGAAAAATTATTTAATTACACGTTAAATAAAAGTTTTCTGCCCAAAGAATGCAATATTTTCTATATAAGCATTTTAAAAAGAAATATTGACTATAGGTTGAAATATACAACATATTTTACCAGTTTTATATTGTTTGTAGTATCTTTCTATTTCTGCCGTAACATTGGATGTATAAATATTAACAAATGCAGGACAACTTATACATACTAGATTTCTTTAAAAAGCTCTAATTTAGTCAGCTTTTGGGAAAATTTTATGAATTTCAATCTGAATGTCCTTACAAAGCTGATGCTAAAGAAACAATTTGTTTTTTTCTAATTTTTTCTTAAACAGATTCAAGTTGATAGCAGTTATGGATTAATAGGTGCCTATCAATTTGGAAATAAAAAATAAGGAAGTTGTAGATGTCTTTTCCTGATTATTTGTTCAATTCAAGCTATAAGCTATTTTGAAACTGTTTACATGTACATAGTGTTGGTTACCTTTCCTTGAACCTGCCTTAATTGTCCAATACTTGTGGAGTCCCTGAAGCTTCCTAAAGCTGGGCAAGTGACAAATGACCAAAACAAACTAACAAACCCCAAACAATAACAAATGAAGTCACATTAGAAGCAATCCACCTGGGAGATGTTCAGGGGCTGCTGCAATGGGTTGTTGGAAATTAAAACCCAACCCCCTCCTAGGAAAATGAAATATTTCAGGATATATTAAAAGGGCCACGAAAAAAATACAAAAATTAATCTAGCTGTTTCCGCTGCAGGATTTGCAAGTTAACATCAGTTGCAAGAATGTAAACCAGTGGAGTCAAACCCCTGATGTAAATCATAGACCACGGGTGTCAAACTCGCCGTGTCATGTTGCCATCACGTGACATTTTGCGATGTTTTCCCCATTCGTGGAGCTGGGACGGGCGTGGCCTGCGCCTGATGCATCCAGATTGTGGGCTGCCAGTTTGACACCCCTGCCATAGACTGAATCATTAACTAGAGTAGGTATTATTAGTACAGTAAGAGATTACATCTCCCATTCAGGAACACAACATAAAACTGAACCACCCATTTCAGGAAACATAAAAGCAGGTAATTCTGAATCAATATTTTGTACTACAATATAGGAAATATAAACTGGATTAGTTTTGCCACAACCTTGATCTTATATTCATGCTGAGAAAAATAGGAAGAGCAAAATTCAACAACTGCATTGGCTGTCCTAAACTAGAACATCTCAGATGGAGAATGAATGCATATGTTTATGTACAAGTAGTCCTTAATGTACAACCATAATTGGGACCAGAATTTCCACTGCTAAGCTCACTGTTAAGTGAGCAGAGCACAATTTATGATCTTTTGCCAAAGTTAAGCGAATCACTGTCTCCACCTTACCTAAGAAAGTAATCTATTACAAACATGGGTTCAACCTCATGAATACACATTGATTGTATTAAAACTGGGTGCACACAACACATTAAGACTAAAAGAGATTATGACCTAATGTGATATCCCCTCAATATCATTCAATATCCCCTCCAGTGGTGGGATTCAAAATTTTTTACTACCGGTTCTGTGGGCATGGCTGGGGAAGGATACTGTAAAATCTCCAGTCAGAGGTAGTATTTGCTGGTTCTCCAAACTACTCAAAATTTCTGCGACTGGTTCTCTATAACTGGTCAGAACCTGTTGAATACAACCTCTGATCTCCCAATTTCTCAGATTTCCCTTTAAGGTTTAAAAACAATTCCCATGCAGGATGAAGGAGTAACATCCTTTCATCCAGGAGCTTTCTACCACAAAGCTACATATATTAAGAGCCTACTGTTTTCTACTAGACCCAAGTTGTTTGAAAATCCATGTCGGTTCAACTAAAAATGCAAGAGACAGGTGGGGGGTATATCCATTTCCCACCATTTATATGCTACATTACTTGCAGAGAAGTCTTGGTTTTGTAGAATTACTCCCAGTGTTATTTCACAGGAAAAGAGTTAACTTGGGGGTAAAAGCTTTCTTCCATGTTCACGTGACATAAGTTGATTTCGATGCTCCCTCTGCTAAATAGGTTACAGAATTCACATGACATCAGCTAACCTTCCTTGACTGGCTTGAAAGGGCAAAAAAAGGGCCCTGAACATAAAATAGAGTCATAGCAGAAGCTTCCCAGATGCGGAGCTGTTACTTTTTTTTTCTTTTTTTTTCTTGAATGGGAATTGTTTCTAAATCTCGGGCCTAGGAATCTTCGCTCACTCTTAGGCTTCAGGGGAATTTTTGGAGGATGCTCGACTCAAAGCAAGTATTCACTAGTATATACCACGCCAATACGCATGGCTCAGTGTGTAACTCCTGTGCAGCAAAAGCCACCCACTTCGTTCTCGGAGTTGTGATAAAATAAAAATAGCAATTAAAAAAAACAAACAAACACGAGGTTTTCGGTCTGTATAACCACGCGTGGAGTGTTTTTTTTTTTGTGTGGGGACTTTCCCCCACCCCCCCTCACGTAGGCCATCTTCATCACCCTCGGAAAGCAAGGCCTGGATCAATGAAACGCGTTGTATCTTATAGCAATCGAGATGTCGTCCTGAGCAGCTTTTTCCTGGGAAGCGACCACCACACACACACACACACACACACACACACACACACACCCGCGGAGCACGCGGAGATCGCTCCTTCCTTCCAGAAACCGTCCGCCTCAACGTAAAGTTTGCTAGGCCTTCTTGCAACCTCAGTTGCGTCTGCGCGCCTTGCTCGCGAGATTTTGAAACTTGGGTGGGTTGGTTTTTTTTGTTTTTTTTTTTTCCCCCCTTCCTCCACAGCAGAAGACTCCGGGAACTTTCCTAGCCGTCCTGCTCGCCTTCCGCCCACGCAGAAGCCATTTCTTTCAAAGTCCCGCCCATCCTCACTTCGAACCGAGCGTCAGTTTCATAACCCGCCATCTGCCTCAAAGCTCTTCTCCGTCGGGAGGAGGCGGAGGCAAGCAGCCCGCCGGACGGATGCCTTCTTCCTCTCCCTCCTTTCCTGACGCGACGAGGGGAAGCGCGCTGCTGGCTGGTTCGCCCTGCAGGGGAAAAGCGGGCCACGCTGGAACCGCGACCTCGCTTCTCTCCGAAGGGCGTTTTAGCCAGGCTGAGGCTCCCGGCGGCACCGCAACGGACAAGCTGTAAACCTTGAAGCACGTCAAAGCCGGGCCAGCAGCGCCTGAACGCTGCTCCGCCCTCGCCGGGCCAGATCCCTCCCTGCTCGGGCTTTGCCTCCGCCTCCCGCTCCCTCGCAGCGGATGCTTTAAAGACTCGTCCCCGAGCTGCGCGGCTGTTAGGCGATTGGCTGCTGCCGGCCCGCTCTCGTTCGCTCCTTGGCGCCGGCTTTCGCTCGCTTTTGGGGAAACCGAGGGGAGCGTGGGGAGGATAACGGAGGGCCCAGCGGAAGCTTTGCGGCTGACTAGCCTATGGCTAGTCCGCGCACCAAGCCGTACGCACACGTGTCGAGACTATTCAGACAGAAAGCGTAGGTCTGCGGAGGGTAGGACAGCCGGCTTCCCCCTTCCCTCCGCGGTACCTCAGGGATCGCTGTCGCCTTGGCGCCCGCGAAACGAAGCGTGTGGCGTTGCTGCTTCCCGCAGTCCCTGAGACTTCGAGGGTGCTTCGAGACGGACCGAGGGTGGTCCTTGTCTGTGGGGACGTGAGGTAAGAGAAAGCGGGAAGCAAGGCGGTGGGGTGGGGATAATGGGGATGGAGACTCTTTACCCCCCCTCCTTCGGCTCTTCCCTTGTCTCGGGTTTCGAAGAGGGGGACCCGGTAGGCGGAGGAGCGAGAGGGGCCAGCAGCTGCGAGATCATCACCTGGCGTGGCGGCGGCGCTAGAAGGACTGGGGAGGGAGGGAGGGAGGGAGGGGCCGCGCCGCGCCGCGCCGCGCCGCTCGGTTATCTGCCGAGTAAGTGCGGCGTGTTGCCTCGCTTTCTCGAGGGCGGCGGAGTGGAGGCCGGCAGCGGCGGGGCGCCATTTGGTGGTTTAAAGCGCCCCGAGCGGCAGCCGACTGTTTGCTTGCTTGCTTGCTTGCCAGAAACGAAGGGACTTCATTCAACCAGCCAGAGCCGCAAGGAGGTCTGTCTCCGGCCCGCATTGTCGCCGCCCGAGGAAAAGGAGAAGCCATGGAAGCGAAGCCTTCGCGCGCGTCCTCCCCGCCGCCGCCGCCGCGCTCCGGCTCGCCGAAGCTCAAAGCTGCAGCAGCTGCTGGGAGAGAAGGAGGAGGAGCCGCCGATGCAGCAGCATCCACAGGAGCGGAGGAAGGATCTCGTCTGCCGGCGAGTGACGGGGATGCACCGGTTGGCTCGGGCGGCTCCTCGACGGACCTCGCGAGCGCCTTGGCTCCTGCCTCTGCCGCCGCTGGAGATGGGCTTTGCAGACCTCTGGGTCCCACGCCCAGCCAGAGCCGCTTTCAGGTGGACCTGGTGGCAGAAAACTTGAGTCGGGCGGCCATGGCAGAAGAGGCCAAGGCGACGGAAGGGACCTCAGAAGTCCCCGGTGATGGGCATAAGAAAAGCAGTGAGGAAGCAAAAGGCCGGTTCCGGGTGAATTTCGTGGACCCCTCAGCTGGAGATGACAACTCTGATGAACCTGGAGGTGGTGGCCCAGAAGGCTGCAGCGTCAGCTTCCAGAATGGTGGTGACACAGTTCTGAGCGAAGGGAGCCTACATTCTGGGGGAGGCTCAGGAGGGCACCATCACTACTATAATGACACTCATACAAATACCTACTATCTGCGCACCTTTGGCCACAACACCATCGATGCCGTGCCAAGAATAGACTATTATCGGCATACCGCTGCTGGTCTAGGAGAGAAACTTATTCGACCCAGTCTTGCAGAGTTGCATGATGAGCTGGACAAGGTGAGTGATGGTGAGCAAGTCAAGAACATCTGGTAACCTCATTTGGGATAAAAAAAATGGGGCATCAGGCTGATGCAGTGTTGTGCTGAGAGTATAGAAGTAGAAAAATACGGTATTTTACTAAATGAGATGAGTTTTAGCGAGAATCTATAAAAAGTTACGTTTTCTATGTTCTCTCTGCGTGGACTTTGGCTTTATAGATATGCAAATATATTTGCTGTCTTTCTGTCCTTCCTTACCTTACATATTACCTCATGTTTGTGCAACTTTTACATGGAGCTAGTATACTTTATGGGTCTGTAAAAGTTAATGGAGCACTACAGCAATACTTGTCTGGTCTAAGATATATTTCCCCCAGATTTCTTAGTTCATTTTAGGTTAGGACATGGGGTTAAATAGTTTGCTGGAGAAACACCAGTGTAAAGTCTCTACGTGATGTAATAACAACCAAAGGCCATCTTCAGATAGGCCAGAAGAAATACCTTTATCTCTATTTTGTATCACGCATCCATATTAATATTCTTCTACAGCTTTCTGGTTTTCTGTATACTCTGATTAGTTCCTGATGCCAAGTTCTTTGTCAGTCAACTGGCCAGCCTACTGCAATGTTCATGGATTTATAAGCTGTTTATAGATATGTAAATTATGTTTGAGAGACTATTTTCGGAATAACAACTTTTTAGCTTTTCCATAAATAATTTAATAGCGCAGGCTACTTTAAAGTTGCATCTTTCCACTAGGTCAGAATTAAACATCCGTTTATTATAATATGATGAATTTAAACTCAGAAGCTTAAGTAGTTCAATTATGTAGGTCTCAAACACATTTAAAGAGTTTATAGTTCATTATGAATTTTATTTGTGCTTATTTATATTGTATTTGAAAGTTTTGATAACTTTCTGAGCTCTTGTCTTTTTGAAAAGTACAACATATAGTTATATATTAGCATTTAAAATAGAATTCTGCTTGGTAAGTCTATGTTATGAGCCATTGTTAATATTTCATGTTTTATTAAAGAATTAAGATTTCCCAAACAGAATTTCATATTGAAACTAAGCTGTTGAAAACCTATTTGCTTAATTAATATAAAGGTTAGATAGTTTATTGAAACAATATGTTAAATGTTAACAATAAGGTAAAATATACAGTAGAAATCTGGTTTCCATCGGATTAACAGCCTTTTAAAGATATAGTCATTGTAGCTGATAGGGGAAAAATTTGGTATGATGAATGTTGAACAGATATTACACTACCTTATCCAATAAAAGCTTGCTCCAAAATTTATCTAGTGCCTATGGAAGAATTATATTTGTAGAATATAAATGTTCTTTTCCTAGAACAGTGCAACTCTGTTAACTTCAAATTCATTGAGTTGGCTTGGAGCTTATGATAGACATATTAAAATCTATTGGTCTTGAGTATTGTCTAAATTAGAGTTCCATTTTTTCAGGAAGCTTATTCTAAGCATGGTAGTTTGAATCTAAATACATAGTGTATTTATGGAAGAATAGGGTATTGTCTTGAAAGAAATGAAACAGGTTAAGCAGATAGTTTTAGATAAATGAGTATTTCCCATTAAAAGTATACATAGATTGTGGTTTAGCAGTTAGAAAAATTGCTACGCATGTCAGTCTTAAGATGGGCAGTATACTCTATAAATGTAAATAAATGGTTATTAGTTAATGTAAATAATCCTGCTTAGAAAGTGGTTATGTTATTATCTTTGTGTGTGAAATATTAATGTAGCTTTCTCATCAAGAAATCTTGCAGTATTAAGGAAATACTTAGGAGTTGTGGTTATGTTGGTTGTGTGAGGTCAGCCTGCTCTACAGAATTACATGCAAATGAGGCATGTTTGAAGATTACTGTCAGGTCAAGAGCTGAAATGTTAGCTGGATGGCTCTTTAAAGCTTGCTTAATCACCTGGCTAATTAATTACTTAGCATTAAAGTAAGCAACAGAAAATGTTAAAGAGGGATAGATACCCAAAGAAATATATCTAATGAAATCTTAAGCCAAGGTCAAATGCACCAATTCAATTGGTCACATTGGTTCTGCATTATTTTATATATATTTTATATATAAAAGTGATGGTTACCCTGAAGTGGGGGGTTGCTTGAGAAGAATTCTTTGAAACTAGTTATGCATATAGCACTGCTGGTAGTTCAGGTACTTTATGATATCAAGTCAGCTGATGCTATAAGAAGATTCAATCAAAACTACTAATGCATCACTGAGTAGCAGATACATTAATCATCTTGGCAATTGTTTTGGTTTTGCTGTATTGTGTGGCATGCGATCTTGTCAGTAACAATTTATGTTAAAATTTGAATAAAATAAAATTACTCATTTCTTAGAATATTTTAAAGTTCATTTATGTTATTTGGGTAGATGAAGAGTGGTTGACATTTTGATACAGGTAGTATTATTTGTGGATATATATTGTATAAAACTAGTGAGAGTCAGGATAAAGAATAGTTTATTAACATTTACTAGTGCAGAAAACTAGTAGATGCAGTTTAAAGATGTCATTATGCTGATTGTAACAAGTGTATTTGGACTGAAAACAACTGGTTTGATGAAAATCACGAGACTGTTTTAGCAGCACTCCAAATTAAGAACAAGGCCTAGAACAGCGGTCGCCAAATGGTGGGCCGTGAGAAAAATTTGGTGGGCTGTAGAGAAATCTCACCCCAGAGCACCCCCTCAAAGCAATTAATCCAGGCTGCGCAGAAACACAATGCTGCTCAGCCCACATGGCCCACGGGAACCCTCCCCGCCAATTCACTCCTTACCCAGCAAACTTGTCTGATAAATTGCTATTTTTCCTTTTCCCGACCATCTGTTCTGCTGTGCCTGGAGATTTAGATTAGCTAGGAAGCAGGAAATGGTTGGATTTCTTGCTTTCTAGCTAAGCACAGCCGAACCTCCCTTAGGACTGAAGGTTTGCTTGCAAGCAAATTCAGTGCAGACTCATGGCAAGCAAATTTGAGAGACTGAGCTAGTTGATGGCAGATAGAAAGATCACTGAATGGTTCTGTGAGCAACTCAATCTGCCTGCTTTGCCTGATTTTGGATAAAAGTCATTTTTTTAAATAAAAAAATCAATATTTACATACATGGTGTGTTGTGAGTTAATTTTGTGAGTTTGCTTGCAAGCAAATTTTATGTGACAGACTGAGCTAGCCAATGGCAGATAGATAGATTTCTTAACGAATCTGTGATTCTGTGAGCAACTCAATTTGCCTGCCTGCTTTGCCTGATTTTGTGTAAAAATTGGTCTTTTTTTAAAATAAAAAATTCAATATTCATATAAATATTTATAATATTTACATACAAGCCATGCCCAGCCAGTCACATGACCACCAAGCCACACTCACAAATTAGGCCATGCCCACAGAACCAGTTAGTGGTCCCTAGGATCTAAAATTATAAGTTTGGTGGTCCCTGAGGTCCAAAAGGTTGGCGATCCCTGGCCTAGACGACAGGGAGAATGAACTGTCACCTGTCTTAAAGAAAGGCAAGTTTAAGTACCTACAGAAATAGAGGATGAGTGGCAGCAGAGAAAAGCTGAGCAGGTGGAACACTGCCACCCATCATAAACTCAATTTATGGCCCTTGTAAATCAAGATGCTTCCCCTTGCTCTTATCTGATGGGCTGAGCTTGATCAAAGATCAGGAAGAATAAAAAAATCACTAGGCTAAACAATTGTCTAACCTACTGGATAGGCCATCCACAACTGATCCTGATGTCCTGCAGCAGATTCCTCAGCTGTCAATTTTGCACGCCCTAGGCTGGCCTGCCTCCCTCTACCGATGAGATCAAGACAGTGATCTTGCAGATGAGCTCAAATAAAACAAGCGGGCAAATGGTATTCCTACTGAGATATATAAAGCTCTTCATCTAAATGCCTTATAATTGTTTCAAGGAAGACATTTAGTTCACAGGAGATGCCTGATGATTTCTGTGATGCCCTCATCATAGTTCTCTTTAAAAATAAGGGAAGTTAATAAAACTGCGGAAATTATAGGGGTAGCTCACTGCTGTCCATTGCAAGATCTCTCCCCTCCCCCATTTTCCTGAGTAGATTTGTCACTGTTTTGGAAAAGAACCTCCGGGAGCCACAATGTGGCTTTTGGGCAGAAGTATAGTAGACATGATATTTAGTGTAAAGACAAATCTAGGAGAATTTCATTGAGCAGAACATGCCTCTTTGTTCTCTTTATTCCGAACAGACCTTCAAGCGCAATCACCAGGCCGCTGCTTGGGCTACTTGGGCTTCAACAGCGGCATCCTTTTTCATGAAGGCATCCATACAGTGGCTGCGCCAACTCCAGAATAGATTGCCTACTTCTGACCTTCGGTCTCACCAAGACCTTAATAAGATTATTGCAGCAGTGGAATTCACTGTGTATGCCACTCTCATTTCTGCCAAATTTGTATCCAAATTTGTACCCAAATTTGTACCCAAATTTGTATCCAAATTTGTACCCAAATTTGTA
>BLBF01000004.1:66159485-66194918 GCA_015471245.1 Laticauda colubrina | reverse complement strand
TATTCTATTCTATTCTATTCTATTCTATTCTATTCTATTCTATTCTACAGATTAAGGCTCTACATTCATTAAATATCTTATCATTTTCTGTGCTTTTTTTAAACATTAAAATCTACAGCAGCTTTTCTGGGGTTCCATGACAAGTTGTTTGGGGCTCTGTGAGACCTCATGATTGGAAAAAAAAGTTGGTTTCTTGTTTTTAAACTTTATGCACCAACACTCACTGGTGGGAATGTTTACTCACCTGAGTCAGCTCCTGGCCTGTGGTTTTGCTGATATTTTAGACATAGACATGTATGTATCTATGTAAGTGAAGTCTGTTGTAAACTTTTTAGACATACACATGTAAGTGAAGTCTGTTGTAAACTTTTTAGAGTATGTTTTGTGATTTTTATACAGGGATCCCTGAGATCTGAAAGTTATTTCAAAGGCTCTTCTAGGGTAAAAAAGTTTAGAAAGTCTGGTGTAGAACATTGAGCCTTTTGACTAAATGGAAAAGTACCTATGAATTATGTATACAGATAGTTCTCACTTAATCACCACAAATGGGGCCAACAACTCTGTCACTAAATGATGTCATTAAGCAAATTATGTGATAGCAACAAACTCAACTTCTCACTTCTATCACAATTGTTAAGCAAGTCACCCATGGTTGGTAAGGGAGACATCAATGACTAAAACTTGCAATTTTATTGCTGGCTTCAGTATTGACTCTGCTTGTCAGAAGCCAGCTGTGATGTGTGAAAATGACAGTCATGTGATCACAGGATGTTGTGATAGTCATAAAATGCCCACCAGTTGTTAAATGCCTGAATATCATGTGACCATGGGGACACATTGACAGTTGTAAGTAAAAGAACTGGCTGTAAAGTTACTTCCTCAGTGCTGTCGTAACTTTGAACAGTCACTAAACAAGGCAGTTATTTAGCAAGAAACATCTGTATATATAATACATGCTTTATATAAATGATGGGAACTTTTTATAGTCTTCTGTGAAAGTTATTCATTTAACTATGTTTTGTATTATCATGCAAAGCATATTTTCATTTAATAAATGAATCATATAAAACTTCATTAGCTTTGTACAAAAGATGTTATTATACAGTGGTAGACTACTTTTCTCCAAAGAAAAAACATTTCCAGGCTTTCTGATATTAATCAGAAAGTGTTCTGCCATTTAATCCTTGTTGGTTACAACACTGTCAACATGAAAGAGATTTATTAGAGACTCTTTCTTATAATCTCCCTTTCTCTTCTGATTGCTATTATGTCTTAGGAGCTATTTGAAGATGGCTATGCAAATGGAGAAGAAGGAACTCCTACTGGAGAAGCCACTGCGGCATATACTCCTGATAGTAAAGGGATTGTCAAATTTGGTTGGATTAAAGGTGTATTGGTGAGTAAAACTTCGGTATTTCAATTAATTCTTGTCTTCTGTTTAATGTTTTAAATTGTGTGGAGTGAATTTCATGCATTATAAAAAACAAGGTTATGATAGAATTACTTGTCAAATAGAAATATTTTAATTTGGTCATTTAGCTCACAGTATTTTTTGTTCACCCTAACACTAATATTTAATTACTGATTTAATATGTAATATATTTTCAAGTTCATATCTAGGATGAGATAATATAGGATATCCATCTAAAAGCTGCGTAGACTCTGCTTTTTTTCTTGTCTTCCTTCTCTTCAGTCTTTTCATTTTTGTTGTCATTTGATGTTTCTATTTTTGCCCATCAGAGTTTTCCTTCTCTTTGCTTAATAGCAATATCTTTTGTTTGCTTGTTGCTTTTCTTCTTGCCTGGTAGAAAGGGTGAGAGCAGGTAGGAGTTCTCAGGGAATAGTGTTGCTCATCACAAGGAGATTTGTGGGGCTGATAGTGTTCTCTATGCCTGGAAAATATGCTAGGCTGGTGTATTAAGACAAGTTGTGAAGCTGATATTTCCAAACTGCTTCTATTCCAGGCCTTTTCCTGTGGCCGGCATTCACATCTGTAGAGCAGTCATTGCCCTGCCTTGCTGTTTAACATCCATGAAGTAACATTATAGGCCATAGAAAATGGCTTGGAAAGCCAGCATTTTGAGGCCCCGTCTGTCTGTCTGGCAGTTTTCACAATCATTGCCCCAAATACTGTTTTTTCAAAAGAAGGAAAAGTAAATTTAAGAATATAACTAGATAAAGAAAAGTAAGCTATGAAAATGTTTTCATTCGTGTCTTTTCGTTCTTTTTTTCCCCAGGTTTTTAAAAAATTATTCTACTTATAGTCATCAATATATAAACAGTGTGGCACCTAATCGTCATACATTTTGGTACAAACAAAAATAATATTAATCACATCCCTTAACATTCATCACATTCGTATATATAATTCTAATATTGATACATATATTTATAATACTTTATGATCCTTCATTGTTCAATTATTCAGCATTCTAATACCAATCTAATGCCAATCACCGTACTGTTTAAACATACATAATAATTTCATTATTCAAATTCTTCTTTTGTTTCTATCTATCTATCTATCTATCTATCTATCTATCTATCTATCTATCTATCTATCTATCTATCTTTTGGTAAGCAGTGTGGTTTCAGGTTTTTACATTTCAATACAAACATGACCATGGTTATATATCCATCTTTCTTGTTCAAATTCATATCACATTATTACTTATTCTATTTTCTTTTAAATATTCCCAAATATTATATTCATTAAACCTGTTTTATCAAATTTCAGTTCATGGCTTATTTCATTTTTCTTAAAATATTCTCATATCTTGCTTTAAAATATCTAGGATTCATATTTCTTTTCTATATTCATTGTACATATTACTTCTATCTGTCACATTTGCAATTTTATCAGATATTGTTATTTCATTTATTGTTCAATAATTCCATCCTTATTCTATTAGTTAAAAAAATGTCCCCTTTGTTTGTCAATTCGAGCTTATCACTATTTACCTTATGTTTTCCCTCTATTTATTCCCTTTAATTCAACATAGTTACCTCATTCTACATTAATAACAACATTCTTCTGTCTACTACATATCACATATACATATATTTTAGATCAGATTCCACAAGATATTCTTTCTCTCAATCACCTTATAAATCATTTATTTTACAAAAAATATTAATCTGTTCAATTAATTATAAAAATCTTCCTGTTCCTTATTCTTATATATCACAGCACATTACTTTGCAGAATATTGTTCCCTATTATTTTTTTTATCCATTGTCTCTCATCTTAATTATGTAATTTCTTTTCTTTCTTGTTTGTTTTTTGTTTCTCTTTCTTTTTTGGTCCTTTCTCTTAATTCTCCTTTTTCCCATTATTTTCCTCCATTTCTCATTCCAGTTATTTATTCTATCCCCCTCCCTCTTTAAATTTTTCTTCTCTTCTGCTTTTTCCCTTTAACTTTCTGAACCATTCCTCCTTTTGTTATTATAACAAACTATAAATTTTTAACTTTAATTCTTTTTCCCCTTGTTTAAATAGTTGTTGTTACACTTGATCTTCAAGGCTAATTTCCTCTTTGTTTAACTCCTCCCCTTCTAGTTCTCTTTGTTCTTCAAACTGAGTCATCATTTCTAGTTTTTGTAATATATTGTTGCACATTTCCAGATTCATAAATTCTTTCATATTTTGTAGATCCAATCTCATTTCTGCAAATATTTCTCCCATTTTTTAGGCTGCTCCTTTTCCCCCACTTTCCTTGATAATTATACAGTCCAAATGTCCAGTAAGTTGTTTCAACCAGCACCTTTTATATTTTATTTCAACAATGTCCATTATTTTTTGTTTCCAGGTTCCTTCTATTGGTTTTTCCAAAGTCACTTTTTAATATTTAATATTTTTAATATTTCACTTTTCAGGGTTTTTCAAAGCTTTTATTGTATTATAATGAAGTTTCTCTTATTTTCTTTTAAGTTCCAAATCAATTTTAAAAGGACCAGACACTTTTCAAAAAATCACTGAAATTTTTCCTGTATCATTAAGTGGCACTCTCAATTCCGTTTCCACGTTCCACCCTTTCTTTTACTTCTTCCTCTTTTTTTATAAAACCTTTGTTAATTTTGCTAATTCCAATTATTAGCTATGATTTCTTTTCAACACATTCTATTCCAGCATTTATTTATGCCTATTTAGTACCAAAAATCCAAAAATTATCCAATTTAAATTCCAAGCCTCTTGTGTTCAAATATTTTCCTCTAGATTTTCACCTCCAGATTAATTCTTCCAATATTCAAAGCCAAATTTATAAGTTCCAATTTCCTTCTTTTTCTCTCTGGTCACTACTTCAATACACTTTCATAAAACAGTTCTTTATTCCTTAATTCCGGGGTACCTTAATATCCATATGTTGAGCCTGGTTCACACTCTGCTCGCAACTTCACTTCTCCAGCACAGTCTTAGTTTCTCAGACTGCTTCCCATCTTTGTGGTGGCCATTTTGACCACTGCTGCAACTTGTCTTCAGAAGGTCTTTATCCTGTCAAGGAGGGGAGATATAGCTCCCCTCGATCCTCCAAGCAATTCCCCCTTTCTTCACCACCCCTCTAGGGTGATTCCGGTCCCAATTGGACCCTCCAACAAGTGAGCTCAGAGCAAAACTGCACACGATCACAGATTCCGCTCAAACCATGATGGAAGAGCCTTGTCTTTTCATTTTCTTTTGTTGATTGGATTACTGTAATCCAGAGATTACTTAGAAAAAACCCATATCCCATATAATTTATTAACTCATTCTATCACAGAAATATTCTAGAGAAATATGGTTAATAATTAAATGCATGCTGTTTATATTGTAAACTTTTATTAAGCTATATTATGGTTAGTTATATGTAATTAATATCTAATTTATTTAATTTGAGATTTCTGTCTTTATATTTTCTGCTTTCCGTTCACTTATGCTGGCTTCAAGGATAGTATTGTATCTTTACAAAACAATTTTCAGTTCAACATGTTAAGAAACTACAGCTCAGTACTCACACTCTTCCTGTCGCCATACAAAGCAAATGGCTTCAAAATGGTGGAACACAGAACAACAGATGATGTAGTTTTTGGAGTGACATTATATATTATGTTTGCTTTATTACTATACTTTTAGTTTATAAACAGTGATCAGTCTTTTGCTGGTGAACATATTTTCTTACTATTAGGAATCTAGAAAGGTAATACATTTGTTTTTTGTATATAGTCTTTGACCAGCTGTTAATAATAATGTCTTTCAGTGCAACTAGCTTTTTAAAATTGTCCTCATGCAATCTTGTTTTCTAAACTATCTTGCTATATGTAAGTTAGATGGATTCCAAGTTGCTTCTGGAAAAACTGCTTGAAAGCCTGAGATGCTTGGTTCTCTTGTAAGAAGCATTTAACTTGAACTGTTACAATTTCTTCAAAAATCTAATTTTAATATAACTGTTATTTACTTTGATGATGGTATAGGTACGATGTATGTTGAATATCTGGGGTGTGATGCTCTTCATTCGACTATCCTGGATTGTAGGAAACGCTGGCATAGGTAAGAACTTCTAAACATCACATTTTGGTATTGCTAAAATTCCTGTGATTTGACATGTGACAAAATATGGATTATGGAGTAGGATTACTCTGAATACTCAAATTTACTGAGTAATTCTGATTATTATTATCTGATTATTATCTGAGAATTCTCAGATTACTGAGAATTACTGCTGAATGTTCATAATTTCTCAAAAAGAATTGAATGGTTAAACAAATGTTGGGTTTATTTTTTGCAGAACTTTTACATTTGGGGGGTTTGTTTCTATATTAAAACATTGCATACCTATGTTTGATTCCCAGAATATTATGTTGGTAGCTTTCTTACTAAAATTAATATGGTTTCTACAAAAGCTTCACTGAAAAGAATGTAGAGCAGTTGCTGAATGTATTTCATTTGCCATGAACTAGCAATATTTTTTCTGCTCCCATCGTTAAACATGTTTCCATATTTGACATTTAAGCTGCTTTTGTTACTTTATATATTGCAATTGATTGTTAACCATGTTTAATCAACCTGGTATTAACACTTATTGACTAGATAAATAGATTTGAATCTTTGGGTCTTCCAACAGCACATCTATTGCTGCTGTAACTTGAGCCCTGTCACCTTGCTGATCGTTATTGTCATCTTCCCTTTTCTTCTACCTTTCCTAGCATTATGGACTTCTCAGAGGACCTGGTCCAAAATCTGATAATTTGATCCTGATAATTTGAACCTCAAGTCAGAGTTCTGGATTGATTTGTTCTATGTTTCATTTGCTTTCATGGCATATTTAATCAGTCCTAAAATGCAGAAGCTATTCACCACTTAAATGTATTTAAGTTTAAGGCTGGGTTACTGTATCTGTTTTTACTAATTTGGTTTTCTTTATTTTTAATTATTCTCCCAATTCTCACTGAAGACTTCTCACAAAGTCTTTGACTTTGATTACTACAGTAAAGCTCTCTTGTGATTTGTACTTTCAGCTTTCAGAGTAATGTCACCAACATAACCCAGTTTGATGATTATTTTTTCACATTTAAATTACATTCATAATCTTCTGATCAAGCTTCTTTCAGTATATATTTGATACATAGACTGAATAAATAAGACAAAGAATTCAGTCTTTGCTGACCTGATCTGAACTCCTATTCTGTGTGGCATTTGCATTTGAAAATAATCTGAGAATGCCATTTATAAAAGACATATCACAGCTTGACAGAATTGCAGTCCTTCCTGTAATCAATGAAGTATATAGTGAATTATTTTTGGTATTCTTTGGCTTTCTCAACTCTCCAGAGAACAATATTGTCTCTTGTTTTTAAAACTAGCTTGAACATAGTATTCTGTTCAGTTTTGGATGATCCTAAGAATTATTTTGCTTATAATGAAATTAAAGATATGGTGCAACAGTCTTCTTTCTTTGGTATTTGCATTAAGCTGATCTATTCCAATCACTTGGCCACGTGTCTTTCTCTAAATTTACTGTTATAGGATAGAATCATTCAATCATTATTTTGTTACTTTGCCACATTTTTGTAAATATTCTATCAAATCCTTTAGCTTTTAAACTTGACAGTAGATTGTTGACCTAAAGTTATCATCTAGTACGAAAGGTTCTTGTAAATAGAGATTATCTTCTAAGGCAGTGGTTCCCAAACTTTTTCAGTCCACCGTTCACTTGGTGCTACAAACTCATCCTCAATTGCCCCCACCCAGGGGCGGAATTCAAATCTCTGTGGGTGTGGCCTAATTTGAGGGTGTGGGTTGCTGGTCACATGACTGGGTGGATGTGGCTTGCTGGTCACGTGACTTATGGCATGGCTTGCTGGTCACATGACTGGGTGGCCGTGGTTTGGTGACTGGCAAACCAAATACAAGTGGTCCTCACTTAATGGCCAGTTGCTTAGCAAGTGTTCTAATTTATGACTGGCTTCCCCAGAACTACTTGACCTGTTTTTGGAGTTTTGACAGCCATGCACACACATATACACATACTCCCTTCCAATCCTGCTGGAGCAGGTCATTGGATTAGAATCGGCAAAGCATCTCTGATTAGATTCTAGTAGTGAATAAAATCTAATCAGAGATGCTTTGCTGATTCTTGTTTTGTTTTATTTGTATTTCTTTATTTTTATGTTGCTGAATTGCATTGACATGTATGTCCCTTCTTGGGCACAACCCAGAAGCTTTTGTGATTCTTTGCAGCAAAAATTACCGACTTCTGGCTTTGCTCTACTTTTCAAATGTGCTGGCACTGCCGCGTTCTAGGTGCCGGCCCTGCAGGACCACCCCATTGAGCCTGCTGCACTGGAGGGACCTGCCCAAGCAAGTCCGAGCGGAGCTGTGCACCAAATCAATGGGGTGAGCCTGGCAGAGGGAAAGAGAGAAAGAGAAAAGAAAGAGAGAAAGAGAAAAGAAAGAGAGAAGGAAGAAAAGAAGGAGAAGGGAAAGAAAGAAAAAGGGACAAAGAAAGGGAGGAATGGAGGGGGGAGGGGGAGAGAGGGAGATAGAGAGAGACCTGATGGCATCAGATTCAAATGTCAAAGAAAGGGGGGATGGAAGTTTAGAGATCCTTTTCCACATTGAAACATCTTTGCCAGCATCTTTGCCAGCACATTGAAACATCTTTGGCTTCTATTAATTAAAGGTTTTGTGGATGAACCATGGCCAAGACTATCAGGAAGCTCTCACATTTTGTTGAGGCATTAAACAGGATCCATTGGACCAGACCTCCACCCTAAAAAATTACTTTTCCCCAATGTATTACAGTGCCAATTTTGAAGAAGGCAAAACCAAAATGTATTGGTAAATTACAAGGAGAACACACACACACACACTTCTAACCCTGCTGGAGCAGGTGATTGGACTAGTATAGATAGCTCATTATCTTTTTCCTCCCCTCCCTCCTTTATTTCTTTTTCTGTCCCTTCCTTCCATCCCCCGTTTCTTTGTCCCTTTTTCTTTCTTTCCCTTTTCTCTTTCTCTTCTTCCTTCTCTCTCTCTCTCTCTCTCTCTCTTCCTCTTCCTCTCTCTTTCCCTCTCTCAGGCTCACCCCATTGACTTCATGCACCGCTCCGTTCGGACTTGCTTGGGTAGGTGCAAGGGGCTCAATGCCATTCAAAGCCACTGTGGCTTTGCTCTCCTTTCCCAATGCTGCGTTTGGGGCAAGGCCCCGCAGGATCACCCCATTGAGTTCCTTGCACCAGAGCGTGCAAGTCAATGGAGTGATCTTTTTTCACCCCTAAATTTTTTCTCACCCCTGTCCTGCCGCTTACCTCCAGCACCCCCTCTTAGCGCACCTCTGCCAGCCCCCTTGCCTCTCAGCACCCCCCAAGGTATCCCACCGCCCCCAGGGGGCGGTACCACCCACTTTGGGAACCACTGTTCAAAGGTAATTTGGATAATTGACATTGCTATTATTCAGAATTGCATTACATTTTCCATATTTCGTTGAATCAGTACTTTTTGTTAAATAATGTGCATTTGTTTTAGGAAATATATAGTTCTTAGAAATCATAACAATTCTGTTTTCCTTACAGGACTTGCTCTCTTGGTTATTGCAATGGCCACTGTTGTAACTACTATCACTGGCTTGTCTACATCAGCAATAGCTACCAATGGTTTTGTGAGAGGAGGTAATACATGATTAATAGTCTTCAAATGTAGCTGCTATAAATGATTTTTAACCTTACATTTATCTATAATAACTTATGTATGTAAATTCCCTGATGGAAGTATTTTTCGTATAATTTAAAGAAATGTTTAAAGACCATGAAATATATGATTGATGTGCAACCAAATAGCAATTTGATACTACCTGCAACAGCAATAACAAAATATTAAAGTAGCTTGTCAGTGTCAGTTGGTTGAAAAAACCATGTTTTTGGTGACTTGTTATAAAAATCCTCTATTCATTGTGAATGTTTTGCTTAACAAGCAGAACAGTTACTTGCATGCAGTTTTATAGTTCTTTGGTTGTAAGGAATGTTCAAGAAAATACATCACTGTTTTATCCCTTGATCTTTTTCCATACAGTTAGTAGCTGTAATTCTTTCTATCCTTCTGCCTATCTATAGTATCTTTCTGTCAGTAAGACAGCTGTCTTGTTAGGTGTTGTTTACTTCAGTACTAAACCAATGCAAACATTTTCTTACAAGTGAATCATAAAGGTAAAGATTCCCCTCACACATACGTGCTAGTCGTTTCCGGCTCTAGGGGGCAGTGCTCATCTCTGTTACAAAGCCGAAGAGCCAGCGCTGTCTGAAGACATCTCCATGGTCATGTGGCCAGCATGACTAAATGCTGAAGGCGCATGGAATGCTGTTACTTTCCCACCAAAGTGGTCCCTATTTTTTTACTTGCATTTTTACATACTTTCGAACTGCTAGGTTGGCAGAAGCTGGGACAAGTAACGGGAGCTCACTTGATTACGTGGCACTACAGTGATATTAATTCTATACTTCTTAAGACTGCACATGAAAATCAGAATTGACCTCAAATAGAAAAAAGGGGGAAATCAGTGCTTGTAGGACATAAACATAAATTCTGTGTAAAGATATAATCTGTATCATAACTTAACATCTTACACTTTCTCTTCTTTTTTTAGGAGGTGCATATTATCTCATTTCCAGAAGCTTGGGTCCAGAATTTGGTGGTGCTATAGGCTTGATCTTTGCATTTGCTAATGCTGTTGCCGTAGCCATGTACGTAGTTGGTTTTGCAGAGACTGTTGTTGACCTACTTAAGGTAAGCTAATGACTTCTAGTATTCTGTTTGTTATCTTTATGTTTCATAGTCTGAACAAGTTTTCCTCAGAATAATTCTACTTTGGAATAGTTTATAAAAACTTTTTAGGGAGATGTGAGACAGCTTGGATTTAATGGTGGTATTACGGTAATGCAGTGGACAAATATTTGCTGAGATCAGCCCAAGATCAAATGCATCATTTAATTATGCTTACTGGAAAACCTGATGTCTATGGTAGATCAAAATACAGTTCCAATAGAAATAACCTATACAAAGCCCAGGAGTTTGCAAAGTATCCCTTTTAAGGTTTGGTGCAACTCTAGCAATAATCATAATGTGGGATTTCATGATATGAAGATTGTTTAACATCTATTTATTAATTATTGGTGACTATAGTTTGTGCTGTATATAGTGTACTTTCCTTCCAAACCAGAACTTGAAAAAAATTTGAAGTCTGATTAAACAGCAGAGGCAAGTTATATTTCATTGATGACCAACCTAAAGGGAAATTAAGGCAACATGATAATAGGGAGCAAACATACTTTTCATGTATTTCTAAATCACAATTTGATTTTTTTTAAACTTAGTAATCAGTTAAAAACATTACAGTTAGAAGAGTTTAATCTCTGTTAGAAATATTCCTTATAAAATAGAGCAAAATGTCAACATTTGTACAATCAGGATCTTCTTGATCTAATTATTCTTTGTGACAAACTAAAATGAAGTTCTGCTTTCAAATATTCTTCCTAATCTTTGTATTTGTTAAAATATGATTTTGGCTTGTTGCAATATTAACTATTACAATTATCTCAATTTTTTTGTAGCAGTATGAATTACTTATGCTGGATCCAAGTAATGATATCAGAATTATAGGAACAATTACAATTGTTGTTTTATTAGGCATCTCGTTAGCAGGAATGGAATGGGAAGCTAAAGTAAGTAACTATGATTTTTAAAAAGATATAAAAGTGTAAAGTAATTTATGAAAAATGTGCAAAACAATATGCATATGTTACCAAAACAGAACAAATATTCAGACATCTAGCAAAGAACATTCTTGCAATAACTTTATCATATAGTTACAATATAGAGATTATTTACATTTTCTGTTAACATAGTTTTTCCATTAGGGTAATGGGAGGGAAGGATTCTTCAAATTGGGACTGTTGCAATCCTAGAGCATAGTATCAGAGTTTTGTTGTTAATAAATAATTCAAACAAGCATTAAGATTTGTGACAGTTCTGTGCCCCCCAAAAGAAAATTTATCATTCTATGGAAGGTGTGTGTGTGTGTATAAAATTTATATATTTAATTTCAGAAGGAGGCAGTTAAAACAAGGTAGTATTTTTTTAGATTTAAAAGAATGCCATGACCCAAACAGATCCTAATAAGATATATTTTATGTAGGATATATTATTTGCATTCTATAAATCTAAAAAGATACAATCATAGTTTTAAATACTTAAGATCTTAATATGATTTACTTCAAAGAATTAATATGCTTAAGTTGCTTTTATCAAATAGATGAATTATTATCTTCTAGGTGAATTATATCTGTTACAAAACACTTTCAAGCACAAGCTTTTCTATGTCTCAATTGAAGAAAGGTTGACATATCTAAAGAACTGTATAACATTCATTTGACTGCCTACTTAATCAAAGTGATCTGAGCAACTGCCCCCCCCCCGAAAATCTAAGAAAATGACTACATATTTGCAATACATATACCTACATATAGTGAAGAAATAATAAAGTGGTAAAATAGTGATCCAAACAGGAATAATACTGGTACTATCATCCAATTTCAGACTATTGAATGTAACCTTTTGTTTTTGTTGTTAATACCTGTTTCTGAGACAGGTTTTTGACACCTTTGAGTAATTAGGTTATAACAGGTAATAGAAATGGGTGAACTATGCTTTTAAATTTATTCAATATGAAAGATTATTTTTGATAAACAGATGGCATTAATTAAAAATAGAAATCCCAAACCTTTATCATGTATATGTCACTTAACTAGTAGACTGATATATCTAGTGTTGGATTTAATTTGGAGAAATGTTTTATATAAATATATTAATCACTTGATATTAACCACTTGGAAATTATAGGCACAGATTGTTCTGCTGGTGATATTACTAGTAGCTATTGTTGACTTCATCATAGGAACATTTATTCCATTTGAGAACAAGAAGCCTCAAGGATTTTTTGGTTACAAAGGTAAGACAAAAAAGCAAGTAATTTCTGTAAATAATCTCTCCTTTGCCTGATCCTTTCCTGCTTTCAGTACAATCACATTGCTTTCAGTGTGTACAAGAGCAAATAGCTTGTTCTCTTACAATCCTATCTTGTTCTGCAAAATGGGGGAAAAAAGGCATTTGACAATGTGAACTGGCAGTTCGTGTTGGCATAGTTAAAACGCAGATGGACTTTGGGGAGCGATTTATTAAAATGATCAAGGCAATATATCATAAACATGCCGCAAAAGTGATGGTAAATGGAAATATGACTGAAAAGATTTGTATTAAGAAGGGTACAAGAAACATTAGACAAGATAGGAAGATAAAAAGTATGGGAATTAAAAAGAAGAATACAAGTTACAGGCATTTGCAGTTGATTTAGTTTTTATTTTAAAAGATCCACAAGAAACAGGGTTGAAATTAATGGAAAAAATAGAAGACAATGAAGATGTGATAGGATTGAAAATAAACAGAAAAAAACCCAAGATTTTAATGAAGAATATCACAGATAAGCAAAAAAAGGATTTAATGAAGAGATTAGATATTCAGATTACCAAGAAAATAAATAATTAACAGCAAATGTGTAACTATTGAAGAAGATAATTGTTATAAATTGTTCCAACAAATTAAGATAGACTTGGAATGGAAAGGTTTGCAATGATCGTTAACAAGAATAGCCATAATTAAAATGAATATACTGCCGAGATTATTGTATCTGTTTCAAACAGTCCAGATTAAACTGGAAAAAATATTTTAAGGATCTGAATAAAATAATATTAAAAATTTATATGGCAAGGGAAAAGAGCAATTAAAAATGCTACAGGGTAAAAGAACAAGGGAAGATTTTGGACTGCCAAACTGGGAATTATATTATCAGGCTGGGGTATTAACATGGATGAAAGAATGGATTGTACTGAGGAACACAAGATTATTGAACCTGGAGGACATGATTTGCAATTGGGTTGAGATGTCTTTTTATGTTATGGGAAAAATAAGAAAATGGTTACTTTCAAATACACTATATAAGAAATGCTTTACTGCGAGTATGGGAGAAAATTAGGGAACAGCAGTATTTGAAAATACCTTTTTGGCTTTCAACAATAGAAGCACTTATTCATCCAAATATGTTTTTAATATGGGAAATGTTGTTAGGTACAACGATATTTTGAATGAAAAGGGTGAGTTCAAAACTAAACAAGAATTGGGGGAGCAAGGGATCAAAGTAGTTTTGGCATTCACACATACAATGCAAATACAATTTAGATATGAAAAAGATGCAAAACTATATAGTTTTTATAGATGATTGACAGAATTGAGAAGGTACTAACAGAAATAGAAAAAAGATTGATAAAATTGTATAGCTATCTGTTGAGTATTAAATTAGAAGAGGAACAATTGAAGGAGACAGTGAAAGCATGGGCAAAAAAAATTTGCTATACCATAGAATTAGATAAATGGCAGGAACTGTGGGATAGAAACTTTAAGTTAACAATGTCAACTGCATATAAAGAAAACTTGTATAAGATGATTCACAGATAGCACTTGGCACCGGTGAGGTTGGCAAGGATGTTTAAAGATAAATCAGCTAAATGTTGGAAGTCCTACCAATACTTGGGTTGTATTATCATATGTGGTGGACATGTGCAGAAATCAAAAAATACTGGACAAAAATACATGCGTGGTTGGAAAATATGATACAACAGCATATTGATTTAAAACCTGAAATATTCCTGTTGGAGATCTTACCTGAAATTTATAGTAAAGAGAACATATATTTAATTACTCACGTATTAACTGCAGCTAGAATTGTATTTGCTCAAAATAGTAAAAGTGAAAAAATTCCTACTGATGAAAATGTGATCAGAAAAATATTAGAATGTGCAGAAATGAATAGATTAACACTTACAATTAAAGAGAGGGAGCAAACTGAATACTACTGGATATGGGAACTATTTTATTGATGGCTAGAGAAAAAAATATGAAAGCTAGAAATAGTTAACGGACTAGTGAAATATAGAAAATATGTTAATAGAATTAAACATGTTAAGAATAGGTTATAGTAATAGAAATATGTATATCAATAAGATAAGAATAGAGAATTAATATCAAAGTAATGAATATGGTTGTAAAATCTGTTATTGCACAAGTTATTTGTATCCAGACGACACGCCGTTAAATGAAAGGTGAATTGTATGGATTTTAAATAAAATAAAAAACCTATATATATATATATAAAAGAAATGAGGACTACCTGTAGCTGTTTCTAATCAATATGTCTACTGTAATCCTACATGAATTCTTGTGAATCTGAAAATGATTAAATTAATATGTGCTTTAGTTAATAATGGGAGAAAAATTACAGGTAGTTGAAGGATACACTGATTTGGTGAAAGATTATATTTGATAAAAAAGCACATTTTTAAAGGTCCACCTTTCAGTTTGTTTTTTTAAGATTACATAATTTTTTAAAGTTTCATTGTCGTTTCTTCAGTGGAAAAATAAATACAAAGTTTATTGGACAACAGAACATTAAAATAATTCTTTTTTATCATTCTTATTTAATAGCTGAAATATTTTCAGAAAACTTTGGACCAGATTTCAGAGACGATACAACTTTCTTTTCAGTATTTGCTATATTTTTCCCAGCTGCAACAGGCATTTTAGCTGGTGCAAATATCTCAGGTGATCTTGCGGTGAGTGATGTTCAGTTATTTTGTCGTTATTCAATTCTTGGAGTGTTCTTGTGGTTCATAAATTCCATTTTTTCCAGGATCCTCAATCAGCCATACCTAAAGGGACACTGCTAGCCATCTTAATCACTACAGTAGTTTACATGGGATTAGCAGTATCAGTAGGTAAGCAGTTTTCACTTCTAAATGGTTGGAAGTTTCTTGATGTGTGTGCATAATTTTTCCAGATTGGTTTTTACTATTTGAATTATTGTTTATGCTTCATATAGAGACAATCATCTTATAATTTACCAAATACAAAATCTATCTATATCTATCTATATGCAATCTGTCTGTATGCACCATCTTAGACCAGCCTTCTATGTTGTAGTCTACTTGATATTACCAAGTATTTATATTATCTCTATATAGTCAGAAAAAGGTAAGGCAAGAATGATATTATAAATATTGTATATACTTTTAAAGGAGATTAAAAAGAACAAGAAAACCCAAATTGCAGTACAGGTAAATTAGTTGTTTAAAATTTTGGTTGTCTAAAAATAGATTATAGATATTTTGAAGTTAGATTTGTTTCTTTATAACACATAATAGCCATTTCAGTAGAAATTCTCCCCAAAGCCAGACATCGCTTTTGCTTTTTATGGTATTTATGTTTTATGTTACTTAAATATTTATGCTACCAGTATAAATTTATAGTGTAGGTCATCTATTTGGGTTTCTAAGTAGTGCTTAGCTGTTGAAAATACCAGATTTGTAGTATAGGATACTAGAGCCAAGCATACAGAACATATATTGTTCAGGAAATTATTAAAAAGTTGAATCAAAAAGAAAGAAGGGTCATTGCTAAAGACCTGTATTTCTCTTTCATAACATATAAGACAAACTTTTATTTAAAAAATAATAATTTGTTAAATTAGATAAAACAAATCTAATTTTACCAGAGTTTAGTCCATAAGGTTTTTTTTAATACTTCTGAGAAGTGTTGCTTCTCTAAAGTTATTTAAAATTAGATTTATGAAGAACAATCTTAATTACTAAGACAATCTGATAAGTGTATGTTCATTCTTGGGAATATTTTTTACCTAGTTCATAAAAAGTTTAAATGATGTGTATATGGCATTTAAGAATCATATCATATCATAAAAGATAGGATGAGGAGATGAGGCTTCCAAAAATCCTCCTTCCCCTTTCTTTCCACAAAAAAAATGTCAACCTTTTTTCCATGGACCCCCTCTTTAAATATTTTTTTGTGGCCACAGACCTCCCAAAATTTAATTCATAACATTTCCTCAAGCCTTCATGGACAGCAGTGATGACAAAGCACCTCCCCCCTCGGGTCAATGGACCACAGGTTGAGAACCACTGTTCTAGTAGATTCAATTGCTCATTTGGGTTTAAGGCTATATAGACTGAAACAAACAAATTTACACCTGCTATTTTTATCATGGTATATATCTCGTTGCAATTGCAACGTCCACATATACTGGTGCATGTTTGTGAATAAGTTCATCTAATATCACTAGACACCAAGAAGCAAAGGATTTGTCAATTTTCTTTTCTCTTTTCCAGTTACTAATTTGTGTTATATGTTTTATTTAATTGTTTGAATTTATTGGGCAACCAACTCCAGTATTTTGCATGTATTGTAAAGATTAACAATTTGCAGCATTCCAAAGTTTAAATACTGGGAGGAAAAGACAGTTTTCAAATATGCTTGTTTTTAAATCGTTTTCTTTTTGTTTATCTTCCAAAAACTGTTTTTACCTTCCTGTAGTTTTACTACATTGGAAACTCTTCTGATGATTGGGATACAGCTCCCATAGTTTTAACAGACATCTAGGACAGGGATCTGCAACCTTAATCACTCAAAGAGCCATTTGGACCCATTTCCCACAGAAAAGAATAACACTGGGAGCCACAAAACATGGGGTGGGTGTGGTCAACTTGACATCAGTCACTCCTACTCAGTTACATGACTAGCCCCCCAACTACGCCCACCCAGCTGGTCATTAGGGTAGAGAACATGAGCCACAAGCCCCTTTTTACATTTCTCTCTTCCCCTCTGTATCTGTGTCTTTCTCTCCTCTCTCCCTCTAGCTCTCCCTCTCTGTATATTCTTTGTGTATGTCTCCTTCTCTATCTCACCACTCTTTCCCTCTCTCTCTCTGTATCTCCTTCTCTGTCTCTCCCTCTCTGTCTCTCTATCTCCCCCCCCCCTGTGTGTGTCTCTCTTCCCTGCTCTCCCCCTCTCTGTATCTCTGTGTGTGTTTTTCCCTCCCCCCCCCAATTCTGATATGAGCCATCAGGCAGACCATGAGGCACTCTCGCAGTGCCTTGTGCAGCACAGTGAACTTTAATGCGCTTCACAGTGGGGTAGATAGAGTCCCCTCCTCCTCCTAGATGTGGAGCGACAATGTGACCCTAACTCATTCGCTCCTAGCAACAGGACGTGGCTTACAGCTGTGAGCCCAAGTGACAGGAGACAATGGCTACCCAAGTGCAAATGTGACACGGAAGCAAGTACAGGGCCGCTCCGCTCCTCTGCAGGAAGGCTCTGGCCATTACCTTGCTGTGTCCCCCACCCGCAGCTCTTCAGCTGAGTGTGGAGGGCGTGAGCTTCAGCCTGAAGCAACAGGAGGCAAAGGTGCCTAGAGCACAAATGTGGTGGTGCAAAGGCAAGTACAGTGCCACTTCACTCCTGCATTAAGGCTCCAGTGATCCTCCTCCTCCTCTTGTGATCCTCTGGCCAGCTGTGGCAGGGTTGCAGGACATGCATGAGTAGGTAATCCTCAATCGAGCACCCGGGCTTGCCAAAGCACAGCAAAGATATATGGGGTGGGCAGGTTGACCGGCTGACAAGCATCTTTGGTGAGGGTATTCTTGCTTTCTCTGAGCCTGACTCCCAGGGTGGGCATGAGGTTTGGCAGGGCCAGCCCCCTTTTTCTGCTGCCCTAAGCTTCTTAAAGCCACAGCTGGGTGCTATGGGCCCATCCTCCTTTCTGTCATCCCATTCTCCAAGATCCCATTCCTACTCCACCAGCTGTTGTATTAGGAAGGCTGACATCGATCGTGGCTGGGTTGTGCCAGTATCTCAGGGCAGAGAGCAGGTTGCTCATCTCTCCAAGCAACCAAGGCATGCCCAGCATAACAAGGGCCGGAAGACGCTCCAGCAAGAGTGAGGTACCAGAGAAACAGCCCCGGCCGCTTCTCCATCCCCCACTGTCACCCTTCTCAGGCCAGGCGAGGAGTGACTGGGAGGGCAAGAGGCAGGGCCACCCAGTGATGTGACAGGGAGTTGCAGCAGAGGGCCCAAAGAGCCACATGTGGCTCTGGATTCGCAGGTTGCCAACACCCGGTCTCGGAGATGCACTCTCGGTTTAAAGAATAGAGAATCCTAGTTTGTAAATAGTTTTTAATTACTGCACGTAGACACTCATGCCCTGGTCACCCTCCGGTTGGGTTATTGCACTATGGTTTACATGGGGCCACCCTTGAAGAGTATTTGGAAGCTACAACTGATACTGAATACAGCAGCATAGATATGTCATGCCCCTGTCGGAGTCTGAACCCAAGGAGGAAGTCGAAAAGCTGACAGGGAGTGGGAGTGTGGCTCCATTAGCTTTGGAGGAAACTGGGGAAGGGCAAGTCCAGCTGGGCAGAGCAGAAGAGAGGTAGAACAAGGGAGAGGAAATTCAGAGGAAGACCCAAGCCCACCCCCTCTTCATCCTAGGGCACACAGGGAGGAATGGAAAAGAGAGCAACATGGGTTGTGTGGCTTACAGGGGAGAAAAGGGCCCTAATACCTTTCATTAGCTGCAGCTGGGAACACAGTTTATAAAAGAGGCAAGCTGCATGTGGCAAGCTGTTGGGAGCAAACATGATTTTATCTTGTATTGTCATGGTTTATCTGTGTTCCTGGCGTCTTCCCAACTGTGTGAGTTTTGTGATGCTTTCAAGTCTGAAATTCTTACTCCTGCCCTGCCAAACTAATTACTTCAGTTTGGCTTGTTTGGACTTTAAGTTATAGTTTGTGTTTACCCTGTTTTTGATCAAATTTTCTGCAGTCAAAGGTTGTTCCTGGGAGAGTTTTTTTTTTCCATCCAGAATGTAACCTTGACATTGGGGGGAAAGTTGGAGATAATTGTTAAGCCTGGGTTCCCCAACCAGGGTTAGGTAGACAAGCTAAACAGAATGTGCAGCGTTAGTCAGATAGGCACACAGATAAATGAGTGAGCTAAGCTTGTATGTTTATTAACATACAGTAAAAATAACAGATACGCTTGTGCTATCAAGAATATAGTTTATTCCATTATAAGTTCATGGCATAGTCAAATATCAGTCCAATAGTCATTTACCATGTAGTCAGTCCATTCAGGGATATTCAGTTAGCAAAGTCCATGTAGAATATCCTATGTCAGTTCACTTACAAATCAGTCCTTTGTTGTCTCTCCCGTTTGAGCAATGCAGTCTTGATTCCAAGCAGTAATCAGGGATCATCAAAGCCAGACAGAGTGAGCAAGCTGTAGTCTTGCTACTTTTAAGTGCTTTTCATAACCACTCCCTTAATTACTATTTCACAGTTAAAGCTGCAGACACTGTAACATACATAACTATGATTCATAGTTATTATTTCACCTAAACCAGTTAGGGTAAACAATGTTATCCCTAACAATAATAAAGGGACTTTTATTGATTATCTGACTCTGTTGCCTTTGTGCCATGCCCCGGGGTCATCACAGGGTAGTTCTGGAGACCCTCATGTGGTGCATGTGATACCACTGTCACATAAGCAAAAATAGCTGCCAGTTTGCTTCTAGGTCCAACTCAAGATGTTGGTTATCACCTTTAAACCCTTCATAGCATCATGGTCCAGGGTATCATCTCACCCTGATGGAACTAACCCATCCCACTTTTCCAATGGAAAATGCCTACTTCGGGTCCTGGTGGCCAAAGAATATTGTCTGGAATATTCTCCCTTCAGAGGTGAGATCCATTCCCACATTTCTGGCCTTTAGGAAGAGCCTAAAAATATGACTATGCTTTTTGGCATGGAAATCTGACGGGCCTGTTGTATTGGGGATGGCTGATGGACTAGAGAAGATTCTTACCCCAAACCATCCATCATCTTGTTTTTTAGATGCCCAAAGTTATTTTATCAGTGAGATGTGCAGCATAGAAATTTAATGAATAAAATAATGAGGAAAAAACATAATTTACAAATTTGGGATTTTCAAAAAGCTAAATGTGTATGTAATGGGCTATTGTTTTTCTTTTCCTGTTCTACCTTTGGCTATCAGATGTTTGGAATTTTTTACTCCCAGACGTCATTTGTTGTTCCTGCAAAAGAATCTGTACATCATCATAAGCTAATTCTAAGCAACATAACTTATATTTCCTTGCCTAAAGCCCATGTCCCACTGCACCAACGGATGCAAAGAGGATGTAAAACGGACAAAAAACCTTGCCATCCATTGGAAAATGTGATGCATTCGTTGTGTACTCATTGCGTACGTGTTTCATACGCTCTATCTGTCAAACATCCATCTACTGCTATATCATTTGGTCAAAAAGTTTTGAGCTGCACAAAACTTTTTGAGCGGATGAACTTTCCGCCGCGTATGATCTATATCCGTGACACATACGGGCAACAAACGTTCCATGTCCGTTGTCATCCGTTACACATCTGCTGTATCCTCTCGGCATCCTCTGGACATCCCCTCAACTCACATTCGCTGCAGCTGAAAGTGGAAAGAGGGAGGAAGCGGAAGGTACATGGAACGTCCACACAGCGTTAGTAGCACGGAAATAGAAAGGATGTAAGCGGATGCATCTCATATATAAAGCATTAAAACGGACAAAACGTTCGTATATGGGACGTATCTCGGATATTTAGGATGTCTGGAGTATGCCTAGAGTATGTGGAAGGACACTTAGCGGAACACCGTCATTTTCTATAAAAAGGGGGAGGAAATCACCTGGATCTCACTATCAGTCCAGCAGCCGTGGTGTACAGACCTCTTCACCCTTGCTCTTGCTCTTCCACATCATCCATTGATCTCCACCATGGATCATCACACATTCCTTATGGTAGCTGCCATCATTCAACTCCAGAACCAAGCCCTCTTCAGGAGCTTTCACCTTTTCTACGCAAGGAGAAAAAGGAGACATCCAAGAGCTGTGTGGGTCCGAAGAGGGATCAGGAGAAGAGTGGAGTTTGGACTCTATGACAAGCTGATGGTGGAGCTGAGGAATGAAGACACTCGTGCATTCCAGCACTTCATGAAGATGGCACCAGCCATGTTTGACAAACTTGTTGAGTGTCTGAGACCCAGGTTGACCAAGCCGAGCACCAACTTCTGTCCCAGCCTGGACCCTGGACTCTGGACTGAAGGTGGCACTGACTCTGTGCCACCTGGCCTCTGGAACCACATACAGAAACATGCAGTATGCCTGGAGGGTGCCACACAACACCATCAGCAAAGTGGTCAGAGAAGTGGTGCAGGCCATCATCGAAGAATACGTGGAGGAGCTCCTCCAGTGCCCCACCACTGAAGAAGGCTGGAGGAAACTTGCAGAACAGTGGTATCAGAGGTGGAACTTTCCCCACGCCGTTGGAACCATAGATGGGAAGCATGTGGCCTGCAAAGCTCCAGCCAACTCAGGCTCCTCTTACCACAACTACAAGGGCTTCTTCAGTATCATCCTCTTTGCCATGGTTGATGCTGACTACAAGTTCATCTACATTGATGCTTCAGGCAACGGGTCAGCTTCACATAGCCAGATATACAACGCCAGTGACCTCAAGGATGGGCTGGAATGCAACCTCATCATGGGTTTTCCAGATCCAGACTGTTGGCATCCTGGCCAACAGTTTCCAGGTACTTCTCACCACCATGCAGCATCACCCGGGGACTGTGAGGAGCATCATGGAAGCTTGCTGCATCCTGCACAATCTCATGCGCACCCGCTACCCAGTGTTGCAGAACAGGCTTGTGGACCGTCAACAAGGGAATGGGGACATGGAGCCTGGTGAATGGAGGCAAGGACGAAACCTGATAGACACTGTGGATGTACAAGGCCCCAACAGAGCTTCACGTGAAGGGAGGAAGCAGCGCAACCTCCTGAAACACTGGTGCAACTCCCCAGCTGGAGCAGTGGAGTGGCAAGACAGGATGGTAGATGCTTAATGGATGCTTCCTTCAGCCTGTCTCCTAACACTGATGAGATTGTGCCATGAGTGGCCCTACAATGAATAGGGCATTAATAAAGAGCTTTGTTTATTTTGAAATGTGTTGATCAATGAATAAATTGTTATTGATAATAAAGGGCCGTGGAGCTGACACAATTCATCCTCCCCGCATGCACAGTGACCGCTTTCCATCCGCTACGCATCCACTATGCATCCTATAGGCGTCCGTGATGCATCCGCGTCATCCGCTACGCATTCGCTCCTTCCACTACGCGTCTGCTTCGCTATTCTCCCCCGGAAGCCCTTCGGATGTGTCATCCGCTTCCATCCGCTAGGTTCCTACGAACATCTGCTTACCATCCTCGCTATGTACTACCCCCGTCCGTTCCTTTCTGTTGTTGTCTGTTCTGTTTATGCAAATTTGGGGCCCTTTTGAGAGCGGATAACAACGGATAGAGTCACCCCCAAAATTTTGCACATCCGCTGTGTCCCTTTTGCATACGTTTTGCATCCGTCGGCCAGTGTGACCTAGCCTTAAGTAACATAACTATATATGTGACCAAATAGCTTACACTATTGAATTGCTGGAGGAAGTCCTTGACATTTAGTGTTTGTTCAAAGTTACAACAGCACTGAAAAAATTACTTGTCACTGTTTTTCACACTTATGACCATTGCAGCATCTCCATGGTCACATGATCAAAATTCAGACAATTAGCAACTGAGTCATATTTAAGACAATTGCAATGTCCCAGGATCATTGCACCTTTTGCAATCTTCTGACAAGGAAAGTCAGTGAGGAAGCCAGATTCACTTAACAACCATGTTAATAATTTAACAACTACAGTGACTTATTCAACAACTGTGTCAAAAAAGGTCATCAAATGGGGCAAAATTCACCTAACAAATGCCTCACTAAGCAACAAAAATGCTGGGCTCAGTTGTGGTCAGAAGTCAAGGACTACCTGTTTTTGGATACACATTCAGTGGAATAAGTTAGTTTAGTAGCATTCTTATATGTTCTAAACCTGTCTTGTTAAATCAAGGAATAACCTAGGAACATCCTAGGAACCATATGTTGAATTGAAAGTTTCTTCAAGGTGCTTTCAACCACAACTTAAGTATGGTTTTCTGTCATTTGGAAGCAGGAAATATAACCCAAACAAACACCACTTCTAAACTCCAGCGAACTGAAATAGATATGTTCAAAACATTCACATTTTCCTGTAAAACATGCCATTCTGGATGTTTTCCAGCATATTTTATAAATACCTTATATTTGAGAAAATGAGCACATCCACTTTAAGCTATGACTACTATGATCATTGCGGCATTCCCATGGTCACGTGATCAAAATTCAGATGCTTGGCAACTGGTTCATATTTATAACAGTAGTCATATGATCCCCTTTTGTGATCTATTGACAAGCAAAGTCAATGGGGAAGCCACATTCACTTGAGGTATGCTGGCTTGATAGCCGTGGATAGAAAGACATTACAGAGGGTGGTGAGCACAGCACAAAACATTGTGGGCCCCTGATACCACTACATGACATTGCTAGGGCCCGCTGTCCTAGAAGGGTGAGGATAATTCTCAGGGACGACTTGCACTCCGGTCAGAACTTCTTCATTCTCCTACCATCGGGTAGGAGATATAGAAGCATAGCTAGCTGCGCCAACAGGCTGAAGAATAGTTTTTACCTATGGGCTGTCAGATTTCTGAATGAAAAATAACTTCATGTCAACATAGCATGATAGACTTGTAGGGCCAGTGCATTGTGCAACAAGGTCACAAAGTGTAATACAATTGGGACTGGGTTAGGGACTTCTGTCCTCACTGTGAGCTGTGTTTTTTTTTGGGGGGGGGCACGAAGGAAGGCTCAGCCAATCTCATTGTACATGTGTTGTACTCTAACTATAAAGGTAATAATAATAAGAACCATGTTACTAACTTAACTGCAATGTTTCACTTAACGAATGTGGCAAGAAAGATCATAAAACGGGACAAAATTCACTTAAATGTTTAACTTAGCAACAAAATTTAGGGCTCAATTGTGGTCATAAGTCAAGGACTTCCTGTACACATATTGTCTTCCCTAGTTAAATTACAACAATATTAGTTTCCCACCCCTTGTAAAAAAGGTCCAAAGAATTTTAAATTACTAACAGACTAAATCTATTTACAAACTGTTAACCTGTCATCTATAGAGCATTCAGAAAGTATTCAGAACTCATTCACTTTTGTCAATTTTGATATGCTGCAGCCTGATTACAGTTATTGAAATTTATGTTTTTTCTCATTAGTCTATGCTCAGTAAATGACAAAGTAAAAATGGAAGATGACAAAATAAAAACAAAAGTTTAGAAATGTCTGTAAATGTATTAAATATACTATATTAAAAACAAAATAGTTAACAGAAGAACAGTAGTAATACAAAAAACCAAGATTAAAATTCCAAAACCCTCTGTCTACCATAGTTTCTTAACTTTCCCAAAACATCCCCAAAATAAATCCTGGTTAATCCTGGAGCAAATATTCACAATTGTTTTTTTAATACTATCTCTCATCAATGGGGTTTTTTTTTTTTTAATTGAATGCAATAAATCCAATCTCCAAAGCCAGTCTATCTTCCTAAAATAATCCAGATGACATTGTTCCCTAGTTAAATGTGATAGATTCACATTTTCTTCAATCCACTTAAAAGCAATTTACAACTTACCCACCTAGACAGTTATCTACTCTATATAGAAGTACAGACTTGGAGTTGGGGAAGATATATAAAGTTGACACTTATTTCTGTGTCCATTTTTCTTCTCAACCAATCTACTGCTTTGAAATTACACCCTTTTTGCCTCTTAATGTTTTCCACAGACTGTTATTTCTGACTCCATATTTCTTCCCAATAAATATATTGCTATGGTCACATTCCTTTTGTGGATTTGTTTTACTGATATTCAGTTTCATCTGAATGTCTTCTATGCTCTTTATGAGTTCATCAAACATTTCAGAAAAACTCACCTAAAGATTACATGTTGCCAAGCAGATGTTTTTTGTCCCAGTGTCAGCTTCCTTCCCTCTGTAATCCAATATGTTGTGGGTCAATGTAGATAAACAGAACAGGGAAAAGACAAAAGAACAGGGAAGGTATTTTCTGGATATCTCATTCCGAGAAGTTAATGAAGTTAAAGAGAACAGCTAAATAGATCAAAGAAGAAAAACAGGATAAAAAAAACCACAGATGCCAATTTAACCTTTAAAGATAAAGAACAAAACAAAATGTGGAAAAATGAAATGAAAGCCCAGGCTTGCTCACAAGAACTTTCTGCTGATAGGAAGAGATGGAGAATAGACCAATTACTTTCTGGCTGCTCTTACAGGGTGTTGGATTCCTCCTCCCATGTGGGTCCGCAGCTGTCCAAAGTTCTCTTGGATCATTCCTAGGTGCCTCCACTGAAATCCCGGAAGCAATATTGCCAAAGAAGCAGCTTTGGCAACAAAAATAGCAGATTATCAGCAGGGGAGAAAAAATTCCCTCCCGGGCAGCAGCCATCCTAGGGAGGAGTAGCTGTTGATATATTTATGAAAATAACAACATCTAAATGACCTTTTTATAGGAATGGGTTAAGATAGATGTAATGCAATGTGCATAACTGTTTGGTAAGTAATCTCTTCTTTATCTACTTTTCTAGGTTCCTGTGTTGTTCGGGATGCTACTGGGAAGCTTAATGATACAATTGTTAATGAGCTGACAAACTGTACATCAGCAGCTTGTAGACTAAATTTTGATTTCTCTTCCTGTGAAACAACAAAATGTTCTTATGGGCTAATTCATGACTTCCAGGTAAAGTACCATTTCCAATCCTGGGAATTCTTTGAGGGAGGGAATTTTCCATATTATAAACAATTTTACAAAGAAAGATATTTGTGTGTTAAAAGGATGTGAAATCAAATACTTAAAATGAAAAATGTTTCTGTTATTGGAAGTTTGATTGAAAGCCATGCTTTTCTATGTTTTTGTCTTGGCGGTTCCTTTTTGTTGTCACTTTCTTCATACACTATCAGATTTTCTATCCATCTTATCTATCATTTATCAGATTTTGATTATTAAAATCTAATACAAAAAAAAAGAAAGTGAAAGGTGCAGAGGAAAAGAAAAAAGGAAAAGGGAAGAAAAGAATAGAGAAAAATATATGAAATAATGTGTTCTATCTTCATCATGTTCATCATAAACATTTTTGTTACTTTTCACCCCCTCTTAGTTTACAATCTCTTCATCCTATATTCCATCTCTTATCTGCAACAAATTCATAAACCATAATCTTTTCAGTCCTTACATCAGTAAAAAGTCCATTAAGGATTACCAGCAATAACATATCTTATTTTGACCTTGATCAAAGAAACCAACTTTTATTTTCTTTCCTTTTAGTTCAAAATCTTAATTTTTTTGTCCATTTAAATAATGTTGTAAAATTTGATTTCATTTCTTCTTTGTCCATTCTCACAAGATTCTTGAAAGCTTTGACAAGCTTTTTTGTAAATCTAATGTAAAGAATTACCCAGGTCACTCTCTTGGTTTATTATTTTTATTTTCCTTTTTATTATTAAATATCAAAATTAGACTTAGACTTAGAATAAGTTTATTGTCACTTTAAATGTACACTAATTGGCATATATTAAAATGAAATTTTGTTGCATTCATCTCTCAAAGTGTCACCACTTTGAATCTATACTACATAAACATCAATAAATAAATATGCATATACCCACATGCCCACATATATCATATGACACAAAGAAAGAACACAGTCTAGCTTGGATGTATACATGTACATGGCGAGAAAAATGAATCTTGTGAGTTTACCAGACAGATGTTATGGGAACAAAGCTGTTGCAGAATCAGGTAGTCCTGCTAGAAATAGTTTGAAACCTGCTTCCAGAGGGGAGTAATGGGTGTGTGGGGTCTCTAACAATGCCTTGAGCTCTAAGCACATAGCTCTTAGAAGCAATATTGGGAAGCGAGCTTCCTGTAATCTTCTCAGCTATCCTTACCACTAACTGTATGGATCTGAGGCAGTCTTGCCACAAAACCAAACCGTGATGCAGTTTGTTAAAACTCTCAGTCGGGCCTCTGTAAAAAGTGGCCAGGTCAGAAAGAAAAAGATGTAGTCTCCTCATCCGATGCAGGAAATGTAGATGCTGGTCTGCATGCTTCACTAAGGGTGACATGGGGAAACCAATTCAGATCATTAGTTATCTGCATCCCCAGATACTTAATACTGTTGACCACCTCCACAGCTGCAGCCTTGACACTGAGTGGAGTATGATTATGTTGGCTCTTTCTAAAATCTACAACAATCTTTGTTTTATTAATGTTTAGAACCAGGTTACTTTTATTGCACCAGTCCACCAGAACCTTCACCTCCTCCCTATAAGCATCTACATTATCGTCCTAGATAAGTCCCACCACTGCCATGTCATCCGCATACTTCACAATATGATTCGTAGCAGATTTGGCACAGCAGTCATGGGTCATCAAGGTGGACAGTAGTGGATTCAAGACACAGCCCTATGGGGAACCTGTACTCAAGGAAGATGGAGTTGGAACCTTTTCTTCCAACTTGCCCAAACTGGGGTCTATCAATAAGGAAATCAAGTCTCCAGTTACATAGAGGAGTATTAAAACTTAATAGGCCCAGTTTGTTCACCAAATGCTGAGGAATGATTGTGTTGAATGCTGAACTTAAATCAACAAACAGCATTCACACACGAGTATTCTTCTCCAGGTGCACCAAGCTTTTCCATGTCATTTTTATAATGGTCATTTGTAGCTCCATTTCTATCCATATCTGTTTTGTCAAGTAAAACTTGTTCTTCACTTGAAATTTCTTCCATAATATTTTTGGGCACAAACTATTGATAGAAACAAACATTACTATTGACATTGAAGATACTAATTTGATTCTGTGTTTCCAAAAGTCCCCTTCAGTATCTATCCCAGTTAATTAAATGTTAATTAACTGTTAATTAATTGTTAATTAATTAACTGTTAATTTTCTCTTTAACTAAAATCTTTACTTCCCTCTAGTGTCCAATTTTTAAAATTGATTTATTTTCATTTTTAAAAAAAATTCTTAAACTTTGATTACAATTTTATTTCATTAAGGATTGAAGGGAAAGTCCTGCATGGACCTAAAAAGCCTGTAGGGATCGAAGTGGCGAGAAATGGATCACATGATGTTTTGGGAGTGGATGGAGGCCTTGAGAGGGCCTGGGCCTGCACAAAGAGGCCTGAGGTACCACATGCTGTGCTTAAAGAAGATTCATTTAATGACAGCATCAGAGGAGCAGGGAGTTGGGTCATGAAGCGAGGCTACCTTGCTTAAGAGTTGTCATGACATACAACCAAAGTGGACAGATTTCAGTATGATTGTATTTTGAGGATTGTCCTATTTTCTACACAACAAACCTGTGAGATAGATTGAGCTGAGAAAGAGTGACTGAATCAAAGTCACCCAGTCAACTTTATTTGTTTTTCTTTCCTTTTTTCTTTTCTGTAATAATAATTCCAGGTTTAGTTTTGGCAAACACTTTTTATGGCTTCATGTTTTCAAAAATTATGAGGGCATTGAGGCCAAACAGAGCATGCAAGAAATATTTTAATTAGAAATATTGCCACTGAATGTTTTTTAGGAAGTTGCATTTCTTTTATAAAATTTAAACAGTTTTAAAGCTTTAATTACTTTGTAGTTCTTTGAGAATAATAATCTCATTGATAATTCATATATTACCCCACCATTTTACAGCTATTTCAAAATAAGAATTTACAGTGTTAATTTTTTCATGAGAAAAAATAAATACATTTAAATTTTCTGTCCAATAAAGCTCAAATAAGTCTGGCCCTCTTCAGAGTTTGTATTGTAATTGGAACCAAGAGCTTGCCAGGATTACAAGGGTACTGAATAGTAACTAACCCATAATGGTGGGTTAGTGTTAACAAATATCACAAAAATATTGTTTAAAATATGAAAATTAAAACCACTGTTTGAAAGGGATATTATCTGCCTATCTGCTGTCTCAGTAATCTAGGTAACTTGAGTTTGGCTCCTTCCATTAAAAAAATAATAATAATTCATTTATTCAGTTTAAAATGTTTAAATGCAAGCCTTGCTTTCAAAAGTCTTAATACAGATTCCATTTTCATAACAATAATTCTTCCCAGCGAACTATTTTCTTATTTCCTATTCAATATGCAGGTAATGAGCATGGTATCAGGATTTGCCCCGCTGATAACAGCTGGTATATTTTCTGCAACTCTTTCTTCAGCATTAGCCTCTCTTGTCAGTGCACCTAAAATTTTTCAGGTAAGAAGGATTTGTTTTCATTGTTTTCCTCAAACATTAAAAAAAAAACTTTTCTCAGCTTGCTTTTAGTTTATGTAGTAAGTCTTCATTAAAAAAAGGCCACATACCTAATAATGCTGCCTGTTTTGTCTATCAACTATATTGTCTTGTGGCTAGATTGTTGATGATCTGTACAGTTTTAATGTTATTGAAATTTTTATTACTGCATATATGTGCTTGGCCTTTGTCTTTTAAGATTTAATGCCTTGAATGTTTTTTCATATGTCCATACTTTAATTGGTCATCTCTTTTGATCCTAGGCATTGTGCAAAGACAATATCTATCCCGGTTTTCTGGTGTTTGCTAAAGGCTATGGGAAAAATAATGAACCTTTACGAGGGTATCTTCTCACTTTTTTGATTGCTCTTGGATTCATATTAATTGGTTAGTTTAAATGATATTTCTATACAAAACTTTTTTAAAAATCTGAATTATATATATATTCTGTAAATACATTCTGTGTATATATACTTTTTGCTATATCCTTAGTAAGAGATATTTCAGCTTGATTTCAGTTCTAGAGTTGTCTCATCCTGCTATCCCAATTAAATGCAAAAAGCTTTAGCAGAAAAGCCACTTTTGCCACACAAATCCAGATTGTATATGTCTGCACATATGAAGAAAGCAGTCCTTTTAATTTGCAGCACCACTCTTGGAAGTTCTGTCTGTCTCACTGTAAAAGACTACAAAGAATACAAAATCAAAAGAACCACCAATTCAAGTTAGGAGCTATTTTTCCATAGCAGTCTGCTCAAAAAATCAATATGATTATGTATTTCTGTCTTTGCAGCTGAATTGAATGTAATTGCTCCAATTATCTCCAATTTCTTCTTGGCTTCCTATGCTTTAATTAATTTTTCCGTGTTCCATGCTTCACTGGCAAAATCACCAGGTATGGATTTTATATCGATCCTAGTGAGAGCATGGGGTCTTTTTAAAAATAATTTTCAACAACAATGCTAATTGTACACCCTTTTTTAAAATAAACGCCAACAGACGTAAAAAATAATTTCCAGCTTAATCAGATTGCAAACAGCAATCTGAATTGCAAAAGTTTGGAGGGTGGGAGAAAAGCACAGTATTACTATACTATTTTGTTTCATTTTTGATATATTTAAGTACATAGCAACTGCATATATAAATGCTGACAAATTTATACAAGAAGTTTTTGTTTATACAACATATTAACATGTGGCAATGAAAGGATAAGTTTTATATATGTCATATAACATGTATGTTTGTTTAATTTTTATTTGCTTTTGAATAGGCTGGCGTCCTGCTTTTAAATACTACAACATGTGGATATCTCTAATTGGAGCAATTCTCTGCTGCATAGTTATGTTTATTATTAACTGGAAGGCAGCACTCCTCACATATGTTATTATTCTAGGACTCTACATTTATGTAACTTACAAGAAGCCAGGTGGGTACATCTTTTTCAGCCAATTGGATATGCATAGTTCCCCCCTTTACTGCTACTTCACACCAAGCCTAATGTTAAGTTTAGGTGAAATAAATCAAAATCAGAATTTGTCTATATGGTAAAATTGAAACTTTTATTCTTGCAGAGTAACAGTTTGTCAAGGGAATCGGTAACAAAATGAAATAAAGCACTATTTTTCACATAATGGTTGAATAATTCAATTGTTTCATTATATGTTTACACAGCAGTCTTATTTTGCAAGACTTCCTTAGCTAATATGCCTTCAATAGCTTTTCTTTCAGACCAGACTCTCTTAAGCTCCATCTCAGCAAAATTCACACAGCTTTGAAGAGAGGCAGTAAAGGTTTTGCTGATTACATCTGGGTTTTAAAATCAATTCATTTTCCATATCTTTTTCTTTAGGTTTCTTTTTCTTAAGTTTCTTTAGCCATTAAACTGAAATCTGATACTCCGTGCCTTGAAAGTTCACTATTACCTCACAGTATAGCTTCTTGGCTTCCCATTGATTATTTCTGTCCTCTGGGACTTTTTCAAATAGGATTCTTATATCTTTTTCTTGAGCTCAGATTACCTCATCACTTTCTGAAACTCTCCAGAAATGCCATTCTTTTTACCAATTAATATTTTACTCCAATTTCTTATAGTTGTGTCCTGTAGTCATTAATCTATAGTCAAGATTCTAACATTTAGAAACTTAAGCTAGAGTTTTTTTCTAATAAATATACCCTTGGTAAATATTAATTATCCTTTACATTAAAATTTGAAGAATCCCCATTCCCTCTTTTTATTTAGCTATAAAAAATATAAAGAGACCCTTAAATTTGAAAAATTTGCATATCTGATTATTCTTGGAACTTGTCTGAAGAGAACATATTATGCCTCCATAATATACTGTACTTGATTATAAAAATAAATTTTAGGGTCAAGTAAATTACTAATGATGCTGCCTATGTGGTTTATTTTTTTCCTTAATGAAGTGCCAAGATAATGTACCTTAATATATAATTCTTGAGTCGGGTTGGGATGTGGCTTGCCTGGTAAGTAGATGCATGAGTATAATATTCAGTTATGTTTCCTTCAAATTAAGATTGCCATAGGGCATTTTCTGTTTCAATATTAAAGTTGTTTTTTGCAGATGTGAACTGGGGTTCCTCAACTCAAGCTTTGACTTATCTAAGTGCTTTGCAGCATGCTGTTCGCCTTACTGGTGTAGAAGATCATGTAAAAAACTTCAGGTAAGTTGGAAAATAGTAATCGGTATATTGCTAGACTTGAAGTATAAGAACAGTTGTCTGAGGAGAAAAAAATATTTGGAAAATTAGTGTCGGTTGGTTTACACTGAATTAGAATAATCAAAATGTGTTGCTGTTGGTATGGGATGGTTAGGATAGTTCCCTGTTGCTGATTTGGACTAAGCTTTCCTTTGACAAAGCATATAAGTGGCTAGTTTCTAGCTTCACTATGTGATACTGTTATGAATCACAGAAGAAGAATTTTAAAACTTACTCAGTTTTTTTTATTAATTGCAATCTCCCAGAGCTGTTAATACCAGGTAGAATATGCAAAGGCCAATATAGAAAAGGTTCATAAATTAGTTTCTATATGCATCTGGAAAAGAGATATTTTTTTCTGTGGGAAATTTGCTTAAATAGTAGTCGATAACTTAACAATAACATCAAAATATTATTTAGTTCTTCTATCACAATATATCCTTGTGCTGTATTTGTCTCCTTTGTTTTGATGTTTAGACTAGTCCCTGACCAATAGATTAGGTCAGAATCCATCTCCTTATTTTAGTAAATATATATGTAGGCCATATATACTTGGACAATATTATTCAAGTCCAGTATAAGAGAGTCTTGATATTACAAATAAATAACAAATTGTGATTCCAACCACATGAAAAGTATGATGTTAATTCCAAATTGTTTTCATGTGCAGATACTGCTTAATGACAACATTTTAACAACAGTTCAAATTGGATTGCAAAAATGTACATGTTAACTATTGTTTGAATCTAAAATTAGGCCACAATGCCTTGTCATGAGTGGTGCTCCAAACTCACGTCCAGCTTTGCTTCATCTGGTCCATGCCTTCACCAAAAATGTGGGATTGATGATCTGTGGTCACGTACATAGGGTAAGTCTCTAAATAATTGGCTTTGCTTCTCAAAAAAATTATTTCTGTCCTGTTGTAATTTTTCCCTTTCCCCTCATTTATCTAGAAGTCTAAGATAAAGCAAATTGCATAAAATAGAAGAAATGAAATAAAACAAATGGTACTACTCTAGTTACGGTATCAAATAAATATTTGTTTAACAGTTTTATCTTTAAAACCATCTTGATTCTTAATAATCATAAAGGGAAAGGGAAAGATGAAGAAATAGTCTTCTTTTCAGATAATTACTTTTTTATGTCATGTAAATAACAGTGACCATTCAAAGAATACTGTTGATACAAAGACAATACTTTTGTCAGTCAGTATTAGAAATAACATCTGTAACATGATACAAGTTTCAAATATTAATTCAGGTATGGGCTAAATTCAATTTTTATTAAGTTCGTTTGCTGCTGGAAGTTACAATGTAATTATGTGTCATAAAACACTAAAATATTATTAAAGTTTTGCATGTTGCCATTCTTATATTATTTTTTATTATTACGGATAATGTTTGTCTTATGTATTTTAATAATGTTGTAATAGAAGCATGAAGATATGATGTGTTCTTAGAGAATGAGTTTTGTTTGCTAGCTACTAAGGAACAATTTGATAAGCCAAGTTTGTCTAATATTCAGATACCACAGTACACAGAAATACTTGAATTGCAAAAGGTTTTAGGTATGTAGTTTCTCATACCTTGTGAAATGGGTAACCTGTGTGTGTGTGTGTGTGTGTGTGTGTGTGTGTGTGTGTATATATATATATATATATGTGTGTATATAAAAGCACCAGCCTGAGGATGGCGAGTGGGACTTGCCGAAACATCATCAAAATAATCTTACACGGGAAAAGACCCGAACATGTGTATATATACATGTATGTATGAATATGTTTATATGTTTATATATATATATATATATATATATGTGTGTGTGTGTGCTGTTCAGCTTCCTTCGGGTATTATCCCACATCATTGTAGTGCTTTTAAAGTTGTAGCAACGTTTCAGCAGAATCTCATCTGCCATCATCAGGCTTCTGTATAGAGTTTGTATGTGGGTCAGGGTCTCACAGCCGTTGGTTTTAAATTTGAGGCTAGCCTATTATTGTGGCAGAATGTTTTTTTCTACATCCTGATTGGTTGGGAGTCTTGGTCTGTGTTTATTGGACTTGGAGTTTGTTTGATTGGTGTTTCTGGTTTCTTCTGTCTGTTTTGTGGCTTTGATTGGCTGGCAACATTCTGCTCCTGCACTGGAGGCTTTCAGTGCAGCTTGACGTCGTGTGAAAGGACGGCTATTATCTATTAGGAAGCTAGGTTTCATCTGGGTGCCTGGTTGGGGTGTGTTTGAGCTGGAGGTATCAGGGGGAGTCTGTGCCCAGGTGTTTGCCTGGCTTGTGGTGTGGAGATCTTCCTATTTGAGAGTGCAGGCTTCCAAATGATTGACAGTCTGGTGGAATCATCTCTTCTATTCATGCTTTCAGGTCTTTTTTCAATCTCTATGGCTTCTCTGATGATTCTGTGGCTGGGGTTTTGGATAGTGGCTAGGGTACACCTGATAACAAACAGACTACCAAACGTATCCTGAAAAGGACAGAGATATCTCTACTCAGAAATGAAGTTCACAGTAAAAGATTCCAATTAGATCAGTTAAACAAAGATTTGCTAGCACTACACCTACTCCAAGACTCCACATACAAACCTATAAATACAGACCCAACCACATATCTAGAAAAATCAACCAAGAAGAAAATTATAACCAGCCACATAAGCAAAGAAATCCAACAGACGATCATCCCAAGAGAAAAATCTTCTAGATGCCCCAAATTATACGGCCTCCCAAAAATACACAAAGAAGGCATACCTCTCAGACCCATAGTCAGCTCCATAGGAGCACCATTACAAAACCTAGCTAAATACTTAGCAAAACAACTAAAGCCCCATGCTGAAACCGCAGCTTCATATGTAAAAAACTCATACCACTTCTTAGAAATGATCAAAGATCTACACGTAGAACAAGAAGATCTGCTTGTAAGTTTCGACGTGGTTTCACTATTCAC
>BLBF01000004.1:66123099-66155865 GCA_015471245.1 Laticauda colubrina | reverse complement strand
CTATCTATCTATCTATCTATCTATCTATCTATCTATCTATCTATCTAGGTCTAGGTGTGTTCGGGTCTTTTCCCATATAAAACTAAGTGTATCTTGGCGACATTTTGGCGATGTCCCACTCGCCATCCTCAGGCTGGTCCTTTCGGCTTTGTGTCAGTACAACCAGTGTGTGATCGGAACTGCTATCTCTCTATAAATACTGGTGGTGGGGGCTGGTGTGCTGGGCTGGTTGGCTGCGCTGCTACTTCTTGATTGGTTGGGTTGTCTGTGTTTTGATTTCTTTTCCATTAGCCTCCTGTTTAGTAACAGCTTGGATAATGGCTTGTACGATGACCTTGTGAGACTTATTGCTGTGGTATCCTTTGTCTTGTTCTGTAATATCCTGGGTCATTTGCTGTGTTGCAACTTCTTGAGTTCTTTTGGTGTAATTTCCTGAGTTTGTCCTTCATTTATAGGATGGGCTTGGGCCTGGGTCTGATGAGGGGGATTGGCGGTGGTCTCCCGTGTTGTTTCGGGTCTGGTGTTGGTTTTCGTAGCTGGGACTCGTTTGTTGGTGAGGGCTAGCTTCCAGATGTCTGGTAGGCGGGAGGTATCATCCCGTCTATTCATGTTATGGGGGTGTTTCTCTATTTCGATGGCTTCCCTGATTATTCTCTTGCTGGAGTGTTCAGTGTTGGATATTAATTTGGTCCCTTCAAAATTAATTTCATGTCCTGTGGCTTTAAGGTGCTGGAAGAGGGAGGAAGTATTTTCTTCTCTTCTGACTGCGTTTTTGTGTTCTGCGATGCGTGCATTTATTCTCCTGTTGGTTTGTCCAGTGTATATGGCTGGGCAATTGTTGAATGGTATTTCATAAACTCCTTGGTTTTCTAGCTGGATCTTGTCTTTGGGGTTTCTTAGGATGTTGGCTTTTTTTTGGTCAGTGCCAAAGGCTGTCCTGATATTGTGTTTGTGGAGAATTTTGCTGGTTTTGTCTGTGGTGCCTTTGATGTAGGGGAGGAGTGCGATGCCGTTCTCTTATTCTATGTCTTGGTTTTTTTGGGGGTATCTTTTTGGATTAGATTGGTGATAGTATTTCTTTGGAATCCGTTGGAAATTAATACGTTAGTGAGGGTGTGTAGTTCTGTTCTCAGGTGGTCTTTGTCAGCTAGGCCAGTGGTCCCCAACTACCGGGCCCTGGACCGGTACCGGTCCGTGGATCATTTTGTACCGGGCCGCAAAGAATGAATAATCGTGATTAAAATATATATAAAAATATGTTTTTTTATTTATTTCTTTAAATAAAGAAATAGTAAAGAAGCCCTTTACTATTGGGGAAGAATTGATTTTGCCGATCCTTGAAAAAGTGTTTCTGTGTGAAACTGGTCCCTGGTATAAAAAAGGTTGGGGACCACTGAGCTAGACGTTTAGTTCTGGAGTTGAGGGTCTTGGCTACAGAGTTGATCCTAAGAAACTGAACACTCCAGCAAGAGAATAATCAGGGAAGACATTGAGATAGAGAAACACCCCCATAACATGAATAGACGGGACGATACCTCCCACCTACCAGACATCTGGAAGCTAGCCCTCACCAACAAACGAGTCCCAGCCATGAAAACCCAACATCAGACCCAAAACAACACGGGACACCACTGCCAATCCCCCTCATCAGACCCAGGCCCAAGCCCACCCTATAAACAAAAGACAACCACCATCCAGAAAACAGACCACGGCTGCTTCGCCAGCTGTCACATCCTCCAACCACAAAACCAAACAAGCTGACACACACCAAGAACACAGACCCAGACTCCAAACTCAAAGCCAGACTAAAACCCAGAATGCTACATCACAGCCACCCGCTCAGGACATCACATCAGAAAACTCAGTAAATTACATCACAAGAACTCAAGAAATTGCAACATAGCAAATGACCCAGGATACAGCAATACATCTCACAAAGTTGTCACACAACCCGTTACCCAAGCCATTACTACACAGGAGGTTAATGGAAAAGAGATCAAAACACAAACATCCCAGGAGATTACAGTGCAGGACTCAGGATACCACAACAAAAGAACTTGCAAGCCCATCACACAACCCATTACCCAAGCTGTTAAAACACATGGAAATGTGTTAGAGGCTAATGGAAAAAAGGTCACTACAAAACAAACAACCCAGGAGATTACAGCACAAGATCCAGGATATCTCCACAACAAAACTCACAAGGCCATTATACCAATATCATCTCCCATCAACCAATCAAGAGGCAGCAGCGCAGCCAACCAGCCCAGCACACCAGCCCCCACCACCAGTATTTATAGAGAGACAGCAGCTCCGCTCACATACTGCTTGCACTGGCACAAAGCCGAAAGCACCAGCCTGAGGATGGCGAGTGGGACCTCACCAAAATGTTGCCAAGATACTCTTAATCTTACACGGGAAAAGACCCGAAGACACCTAGACGTACATACCTGTACCCATGAAAATCTATGAAAATATATGTATGTACTTTTGTTGTATATACTTTTTTTCAAGGCTGCAGGTTTAGGAAGAATGAGACCAAATATTCTTGTTCTTGGATTTAAGAAGGATTGGCAGTCAGCTGATATGAATGATGTTGACATCTACATCAACTTATTACAGTAAGTAGTAATAATTAAGATATTGTTCTTGTAACCGAATATCTATTCTTATCAATTTATCAAAGTTTTCAGAATAATTATAAACAACCCTTTTCTGCTAGTATACTCTGATATTGTGGACAGTAATTCAGGATTTCTGAAGACAAGCCTTCTCTATGGCAGTTCCCTACCTTTGAAATAATGTGCCCACGGAGGTGAGAGTGGTCATATCCCTGATATTGTTTTGAGATAAGAAGTAGACATTGGCTTTGAAGATAATGTGAAAGGATAAATTGTTCCTGGAGAAGTGATGCTGTATGTATGATTGTGGTTTTTGCTTTTTTGTGTGATATCAATTGTTTTAAGTCAAAGACTACCCATAATGATTTTGCCAGTGGCTAGCATTTGAACAAAAAGCTGAAGCTAGATCAATATTTTAGGTAGGTTTTTTGTTTTATAGAAGGATCCTTGGAGACATTTCCTATATGGTTTCATTGATCAAACTTGCTTGTCCTTTCAGATTAATTGTATTAATTTAGCTAATTTTGACTACTCACTGGTTTTCTCACTTCACTTCATTTCAGCGATGCTTTCGACTTTCAGTATGGAGTGGTTGTCATTCGTCTGAGGGAAGGTTTGGACATATCTCATCTTCAGGGACAAGGTAATTCTTATTATGATTTGAGATTATCATTGTATTAGAATTATATTCTTCCTTTACAACAACAGCAACCACTCATCTGATGTTCTCTGTACATAATAGGCTTCCTAGTTATTATTATAATGTCTTCATCAGACTCTTGAAAACCTGAGGGGAAAAACAAACCCTAGAATATTCTGTTAGTAGCACTGTACATTATCCTGTTCTCTTCCCACTATGGGCAGTTGAGTTAAGTTCAGTTCTATTTCATTCTAAAACATATTACAAACTCTTCTTGGTGGCTTCTTGGGAGTTTTGCTTTTTTTTCCTTCTAAAAATGATAAGGATAAAAAACATTTTAAAAGACATTTCCATAATCACACATTTTTTATACTAATGAGTTCATAACATAATAAACTTGATAAACTTGGCTTTAAGAATCAAGATCATGAAATTACTGCTGAACACCCCCCCCGCCCCCCATTATCTCTTAGGTTGAAAATAAAATGTCTCTGTCACAGTAGCCCCAGGTCCAGCATGGAGATTATTGCATCTCAGTGATCAAATATTTCATCAGCTTTGTTTACACAATATTATTGAAATGTTTAGCATCAAGATATGCATCAGTGGTGCTCCCTTTTCCTGTTTTAGAATTGAGAGCAATAGCAGGTGGAATATAGCAATATATGTGTTGTGGCCTCAAAATATGCACCGCTGCTACTTCTATGAATACGTTGTTTCCCCTATGGAGTTCTTCATCTTTCCTTCACTAGATTTCCTAAAGTACAAGTTTGTTTGTTTGCTTGTTAAATTTATCTTCTGCCTATATCACAGTGAGCCTACTCTAGACATCTTACAACAATAAAAACAGAAATGAAAAGTGTAAATATATCAGTAGGAACTAATGAAACAATAGAACAATGAAAAGGTAATGAGAAGATAGCAATATGAGAGAAGAGGATGTGGTAGGTAGGAAAGCAGGGAGTGAGGTGGGGACAAGGGGTTTGCTATCTATATCCAGTGTGGATATAAGTTACTTATATACTGTATATAAGTAGCCATATATAAACATTGATTACAAGATTAATTGGCTTAATCTAGTCAAAACTAGCAGTTATTCCAATCTTTAGTTCAGAGCCGGTGGACCATGTGACATAATGCTTGCCAGTCATTAAAACCTTACTTGCCCTAAATTACTAGTTACATTCTGCTAATAAGCACACCTTGGGAGTATACAGAAGCATAGACACCTATTGGCCTTTTTGATCTTAACGACTTCTTTCTAAAAGAAGTTAGAGATGCTTGACAAAAGCCTTCACCAGTTTCACTACTATAACCCAATATAGTATTTAAGAAAATGTGACTGCCAGTTCATAAGAACTGCCCAGTTTTAGGTGTCCCCTTAGTTTGTCCATATTACACTGCACTAGCTCCCAGTTCTTTTCTGTGTATAATTCAAAGTCCTAGTTATCACCTTTAAAGTGCTGCATGTCACAGGACCAAGTTATTTCCAAAACTGAATCTCCTCAGTGGTATCTGCCTATTCCACCAGATGCAGATCCCTCCCCTTAAACATGGTCTCACAGTGAATCCTAGAAACTGTGCCTTTTCTACAATGGTACCAACCTTCTCCCATGATCCAGTATGCCCTAATTCTCTTAGCAAAAACCCATAAAAAAATAGTTGTTCCCTCAAGTGTTGGATAAGGTAAGGCTGGAACACTAATTGTTAATGGGTTGAAGTTATAAGTTACAAGTCTGTGGTGCTCAGACTTATTTTTTTTATAACAGTAGCTTTGTTGCTTTTGGTTTTTATTGTTTATGAGCCACCCAGAGCTGTGACACATAAGATGAGCAGCCATGCCAGTCCTTTGAACTATATAAATAAAACAAAAAAACATAAACAAGTTATAAAATCAGCAAACCATACCAAACTTTGTCTGCATGTAAAGTCCCCTGAATGGGTATCCATAAAATTTAGATTTTACTATGCAGTAACAGCACTATCCTATTATAATGGGTATCTGTATAAGCAGTAAGGTGGACCTGATTTTCGATACTTCAGAATACATTTCTAATGATAGTGTACCTTTCTAGTTTTGATAAGAATTTCTATCAGTTGAACCAAGCTCCTCCATATGAATTGATGTTTCACCTAACTTGTTTGGATATTTTCTGTTTTTTGAGAATCCCAGCCATCAACTTAATTGTCTCAGCAATTAAAGGCCAAAGTCTACCACAGAGTCGGCCATAATAGATCAGAGACATTGATCTGCACAACTGCAATGGGCCATACTTTGAATATGTTTTTCGTTCTGTGTTGTTACAAACATTTTCAATATGTTCTTAGATCCCTTGGTATCCTGGTCACTCTGTTGCAGCTAAGGCAGCTGTGATTCTCAACCCATTTGTTATTTCTAAAGAACTCATTGTGCTTTCCAGCTAGAGATAGTCTTCTGATCCAAAGTAAGGCTAATTGCATCATTTGGACCAGCATTTTCTTTTGTCTGTTAACCTGGTTCTTTTCCAGCAGATGTTTCCAGTAGATTTAGAAAATTTCCTAAGAAACAGTATGTAAACCTTCACTTAAATGAGGCTGTTGTTAAATGAGAACTACCCTATATTTCGGATTGATTACTATGATACTCTTGTGGCAACTATCAGAAGCAAGGACAGTTGTCCCAGAATTATAAGCAGAGCTTTAATGCTGACTATCCTTTCTTTGTCTGTTCAAAAGACTCACGTTCCATTTTATCTAAGGTAGTTTACGTTCTACTTAGTTTAATTGTCTTATCCACCCTTGGATTTCTGTAGACTAGGGATTCCCAATTTCCAATCCTGGAGACTGATATTTGTCAACGGGCTGTGCAAGTGAGTCCCCTTCCAACAGGCTGTAAATAATATCTCTATAAGGACTAATACAATATAGGTTGTCTTTGGTCATGGGAAACCATTAATGAAATCCCTAATACAGTTCTCTGCAAAGTGATCAGTATTGACCTCCAAGGGTCAATGACATTATCCAATATTTAAAGTACTATCACTCCAAGTAGTGTTTATTGTACTATTTTCATATAATAAATGTTTTGGGATCAATGAACAACCTGAATCTTGACAAAGAAGTTGATGAGGTACAGAATTGGGGATGCTTTATCTGATGCTGTGACATTATAATGACCTTTATATGCTTTATACGCTCATAAATGGATATTTCTGAAACCTTTGGAAAAATTCTTTTATATCTGTTCTTTTCTAGCTGGGATCATTGCCAGTGATAAGCTTACTAAATAACTATGTATTTAATATAGAGAAACCATGAAGAATGATGACAGACTATGTTCCTGTGATTGTAGCTCTTCAGTTACAGCACGTTTACACAACCAATCTTCATTCTCTTATGCAAATAGCAATAGCACTTAGACTTATATACCGCTTCACAGTGCTTTACAACCCTCTCTAAGCGGTTTACAGAGTCAGCATATTGCCCCCAACAATCCGCATTCTCATTTTACTTACCTCAGATGGATAGAAGGCTGAGTCGATCTTGACTTAGAATACTACATTCTAACTGCTGTACCATCACAGCTTTTGGCAAATGCTACCTTGGCAATTATTAATGTGCATTCTGAATATGAACATTGAAAATTTTAAATTATAGAAATTCTAGTGGAATACCTTCACAGAATCCCTATGTGCAAAAGCTGAGATTCCTCCAGGAAATATCAGGGTTTCAGATAGCAATCTATCCTTGCATAAATATTGAGTCATATATTTTGATGTTCACAGAAGAATTATTATCATCTCAAGAGAAATCACCAGTAACCAAAGACATCATAGTAAATGTGGATTACAGCAAGAAGATTGATACGGTAACTTCTAAGCCTGTTGGTGAAAAAGGACCTATTCATAAAGGTAACTATGTGTTTAGTACATGTATACTTTTTTTCTCCCTAGGAACTCAAGATAGCATGTGTAGTGCTTTTCACATAGGTATATATGTGCACACAGACATACATACACATAATTATTATTATACCAACTCTACAATGGAGATTTGACTCCAGATAGTAACTGTCACAATGTCATAATGCTGTGGTACTCCTTGTTATATAATGGAATAATTGAGCAGATCTTTTATTGGCCATATATCTGGTGAAGGGAAATATTAAGTCTTTTCCTTCTTACTACATTTTGTTTCATATTACCAAGATTGAAGCTGGTGAGAGTTTCAGAACCAGCCGTGTTCAGTTTAATTGGTACAGTGAAGGTTATTTTATGACAAATTAAATAAATAAATAAAGCTTTCTGTACACGGTGAATACTGTATCAAAAGGGTTGCTGGTATGATTATGGCAAGCTTGTTGATGTGGATTAAACTGAATAGATAAATATATTGGCTCTGTGCTTGTAGCCACTTGTGTAGATTTAATCTGTTTTATCCAGTGGTACAGCTTATCTTGAGTTAAATGTGAGACTGATCATGGATTTTACTCATCCTCTTTCCAACTTAAACTAATGTAGAATTTTAAATTCTATCAGTATTTTCTCTGGATAAAAATATTTTTGTGTACATGTATGTTTGTATGGATACGTGTGTTTGTATGTCTAGTGCAAAGAGAGAAGGATATAGTGGACATTTATTTCAGCTGTTTCTTTTTTTAAATAGTATAGTGGTATAAAGAAAATATGTGAATATGCTAATTAATAACATTCATGATGGCATGTATTAATTCATATTCAGTTTTACCATTGAATAATAAACAGTGGCCCATTATCATTAATATTATAAATAACCTTTTTTCATTTTTTGTTTACTTTTAATACTTGTCCAGAAGAAGAAGAAGATATCAAGACTCCAACACAGCCACTTTTGAAAAAAGGCAGGCCATTTTCCATCTTTTTTTGTTTAATCCATTTTCCCTTTCTGTCAGTGTCCATTTATTATTTCTTTCATATTTTATTTTGTATATTGCTTATCACAAGTAGGTTAATAATTCAGACTGCTTGGGAACTTGGGCGGGTGTTTTGGCTAGGACATTGTGTTAGCATTTTTTAAATTTCAATAACTTGTTTACCTAAATCATTTTTTATTGCTGTGCTAAAAATGTAAGGGTAAAATTACAGTGTATGTGTTTCATTGTTCCAAATAGCTGATAAAAGTGATTGTTTCAAGGCATCACAGATTTCTAGATTAGTGATACCCAACATTTTGTAGCTTTAAACTGTGGACTTTTAACTGATTGCTTGGGGAATTCTGTGAAGTCCACACAAATTAAAGCTGCCAACAACAGATCTAGATGGTGGAGTAAAAGGTGGTTGACCATTCATTTAAGAGTGGTTGACCTCCCACTCCTCTCATCAGTCACCTGCACTGCATATTGGGAGCTTCAAAGGCATGCAATGTGACAACACTAAAAAAAATTCAAGTGTGATATTAGGGCCATATATTTTAGAACATACCTTCTTTATCTCTTATTTTTTTTCTGTTCCTTGTAAACCAGCTTCTGCATTTGAATGGAGATGGCTGATCGGATATTTTGGACTTCATTTTCTTCCAAATGTCACTTCTCAATTTTACAGATCCTAAGGGCCCGTCTGTTCCTCTGAACTTGGCCGATCAAAAGCTGCTTGACGCAAGTTCCCAATTTCAGAAAAAGCAAGGCAAAAATTACATTGATGTTTGGTGGCTCTTTGATGATGGGGGTAAGATACTAAAAAAAAAACATTACAAGAAAATTAAAAATGTTATCTGGTATTTCTTTTCCAGAACAGGCTCCAAACTAAGATTAGGGCTTTTTTTTCTTCCCTTTAGGCTTAACACTTTTGATTCCATATCTTCTGACAACCAAGAAAAAATGGAAAGACTGCAAGATCAGGGTATTCATTGGTGGAAAAATAAACAGAATTGACCATGACAGAAGAGCGTGAGTTTAATGAATTAACAAAGTGGCTAAAATTATTGTTTCTATTTTAACTAAATCAATTAATCAAACCCAAATGGTACATTGATATATTTATTATATCATTTATATCAAAATTCATAAATTGCATTAGAATAATGATAATGCCATAACGAGGGAAAAGTTTTTATATAATGACTCCTATATTTTGTTGATCATCTAAGCACTTCATAAGGAATTGCTTATGAAATTAAAAGTGGGACGAAGAATTAAATGTATCAATTTTTACTTAATCATTAGATTTAAAACATACTAAAAATGTCATGCAAAATATTTTACCCTACACATTTCATAGAATGTAAAATTGGAAGAAATAATTTAGTCTAATGTCTACACAATGCAGAAATACACTACAGGTAGTCCTTGATACATGATTGGTTGCTTAGCAACTGCTCGAAATTACAATGGATCTCTCCAGAGCAACTTAAACCCAGATTCAAAGTTCTGATGGCTCCCCCAGTCACATGATCACATATTGGGCGCTTGGCAAGCATGTTGCATTTATGGCTGTTTACAGTGTCCTATGGTCATGTGACTGTGATTAATGACAAGTTTTGGCAGAAACTGGTAGTTACTTCCAGTTTACCCCCCAAAAAATATGCTCATGAACAGTGGATTTGTTGAACGACCATGTTTGCTTAATGATGTTTGCTTTACAAACTCTGCATTTAATTTAACCACAAAAAAGGTTGTACAGTTCGGCAAGAATTACATAATAACCCACTTAACACCCAGCACAACCATAATTATGAGCTCAATTACCATCATAAGTTGAGGACTGCCTATATTAACAATATACCGAACAGAGACCCATCCAGTTTCTATTCAAATGCCTCCTCTAAAAGAGGATCCACAACTTTCAAGGCACTATACATTTCTTTGTTGAATGTTCTACCATTAAGATTTTCTTCTTGATGGCTACCTGCACTTTGTTGTTTAAAGCCATTGCTGCTTCTGTCTTCTGAAACAATCTTATTTTTTCAGCTCTGTTTCCTACATGATATAGCCTTTCAGAGATTCTAAGCAACCAGGAGAGTTCCCCATCGCCTGCTTTTCAGGATAGCCATGCCCAATGCCTGTTAGCCTTTCTCATGCATTTTTTTTTATTGTGGCTGCTGTCCTCTGGAACATTCCAGCTTATCAATATCCTTAAATTATGGAGTTCAGAATTGAATGCAGTATTATAAATTTCCACTGTTAGTTATGATCTTCTTCTTTAACTTTCAGTATGGCAACATTGCTTAGCAAATTTCGGATAGACTTTTCAGATATCATGGTCCTTGGTGATATCAATACAAAACCAAAGAAAGAAAAGTAAGTTGCATACTAATTTCGAATATCAATTTCTGTGTAATTTAAATGAGATATTACATTAATATTTAGATTCTAATGTAAAATGATTATACAATGAAGTTTCATTTTTAAAAATAGTTTAGAATAATTAGTAAGAAGCATAGATATTACAGAAAATGGACTGAATTGCTATTAAAACAGAGAATTATTAAATACCACATGAATGTCATGCTACTATTTAGAATTTCTGTGTGATAATTTATTTTAATTATAGTTTTAACTTCAGTATCTCAATAATGAAAGTAATGTCTTAGTATGATTTCTTAATTACCAAATAACCCTTCATGTCATTTTCTCAAACCACAATCTGAAAACAGATGGTAATGTGGAAGACTAAAGATAGTTAAGAACTGGAACTGGCAAATTCTAGTGACAGTCATTAACTGAAAAACCACATGACCATGCCAAATTTACAATCAGTTGCATTGCAGTATTAATATTAATCACAATGGGTTGTTAATGTCACATGATCACAACTTACAGCCCAGCGCTTTCATGCTGGAAGCTGATTCTGAAATTGATAACCAACCACATGGCTAGCTTGGCTAGTCTAGTAAAGAGAAGGACCAGGGGAGACATGATAGCAGTCATCCAATATTTGAGGGTCTGCCACAGGGAGGAAGGGGTCAAGTTATTTTCTAAAGCTCCTATAGGCCAGACAAGGAATAATGGATGGAAACTGAACAAGGAGAGATTTAACCTGGAAACAAGGAGAAACTTTCTGACAGTGAGAACAATCAACCAATGGAACAGCTTGCCCTCAGAGGCTGTGGAAGTGTCATCACTTGAGACCTTCAGGAAGAGATTGGACTGCCATTTGTCAGAAATAGTGTAGGGTCTCCTGCTTGGGCGGGGGGTTGGACAAGATGACCTACAAGGTCCCTTCCAATTCTGATTATCTGTTATCTGCTTGTAGGATGCTGCAACCATTGCAGTTCAGGTTGCAAAGTGCCTGAATTATGATTGTAAGGGATAACATTGTTCACCCTAACTGGTTTAGGTGAAATAATAACTATGAATCATAGTTAGTGTATGCAGCTTTAAATGTGAAATAGAAATTGTGGGAGTGGTTATGAAAACCATATAAAAGTAGCAAGGCTACAGCTTGCTCGCTCTCTCTCTGGCTTTGATGATCCCTGATTACTGCTTGGAATCAAGACTGCATTGCTCGAACGGGAGAGACAACAACGGACTGATTTATGTGAACTGACATAGGGTATTCTACTTGGACTTTGCTAACTGAATATCCCTGAATGGACTGACTACATGGTAAATGAATATTGGACTGTTTTTGACTATGCCATAAACTTATACTGGAATAAAATATATTCTTGATAGCACAAGCGTATCTGTTATTTTTACTGTATGTTAATAAACATACAAGCTTAGCTCACTCATTTATCTGTGTGCCTATCTGACTAACGCTGCACATTCTGTTTAGCTTGTCTACCTAACCCTGGTTGGGGAACCCAGGCTTAACAATGATTATGTGATCATGTGGATGCTTCAATTGCCATTATTGTAAATTTATTTTTTCAGCGCTCTCATAAGTCCAATCACACGCTGAATGGGCAGTTGGTAAACATGGACCACCTGCAATAATAAGCCCCTGCCCTTTTAAGTCTTAATCATTGAATCTTATCCAGATGTAGAAAGGCAGGATTAAAGTTTCAGTTAATGAAAATTCCAACTTTACAATGTATAATGATCAGCCCCAACACGACCTGGGAAGACCTAGTGTCTTTAAATAGTGATAAATTGCAAAACAAATTGGTGGAGTCCTTTGTGCTCTCTGAATTTGATTATTTGCCCAGGAGCTGCACTGAAGAGATTATTTAGTTGAGATAACAAAACATCCAAGCTCAGAGAGGATTCCATCACTTAAGCCCAAACTACATTTATTCTCTTCTATTGGAATTTGTTTTTTTTGCTAGGAACTAGGACACCTCTGTGCAGGGATATAGTAGCTGTTCAATCCCAGTTATTATGCCTGCAGCTTTAATGGCATTATGCAATATGTGACATGCTAGTCACATGCAGATATTGTGGTTAAAACTGATAATTGATATATTCCAACTCTGATCAAATAACTTTCAGCATTGCAGCCTTTGAAGAAATGATTGAACCATTCAGACTTCATGAAGATGATAAAGAGCAAGATGTTGCAGACAAAATGAAAGAAGATGAGCCTTGGAGAATCACAGATAACGAAATTGAGCTATATAAAACCAAGGTATCTAGCATTTTTTCCCACATGTACGAATTTTTGAACTTTACATCAGTAGTTCAAATTATTTTTTAATTTTTAAAATTACTTGCCTTTCAGAGATCAGTAATGCTTTCATTTTTCTTACAGAGTCACCGTCAAATTAGATTAAATGAATTACTGAAAGAACATTCAAGCACAGCTAATCTAATTGTTATGTAAGTACTCATTTCTGTCATTCTTGGCATCCTTTCCGGTAAATATTTGAAATAACAAATCACTCAAAAGTATTATACACAAGGTCTTTGTTTAATGTCTGTTCATTCAGTGAGTAATTGAAGTTGCAACAGTGTTGAAAAAAAAAAGGATTGTGACTGATTCTTGAACTTAGGATCATCCTAATACTTGATCATTTGAGCCAACTCACACTTACGGCCACTCCCCCAGCTAACTATCCCGGACATGCAGGGAGGCACCATGATTCTGGGTTTTCTTGTGCTGTGGCTCTGGGGATACTTGCACCCTTGTGCACTGTCTCTCACCCTTGCCATGCCTCACCAAATGACCTGCTCCCTCAGTCCATAGTGATGGTACATTTTGTTGGCCATTCACATACCCCTCTCCAAGTCCTATTGCACTCACCTCGCACCAGCCACTTGTACACCCCACCTGCACCAGTTCCAATCTAACCTCGAGCACTTCTTTGAGTGGACTACTTCTGAGATGATTCAGGCTGTATCTAGTGCAAACATGATAACTTGCTCCTTGGTAAGATGATGTCATCCTTGTAGAATAATGCCAATTATATGGTTGTTGCACTGGTTTGTCAGTAGGCTTCTGGGACCAATTCATTTCCTTTAAAGCCAATGTTGCAACAGGATAAGTGATCAGAAATTTTCCTAGCTTGAATCTGTCTATCTTAGAGATGCCTGCTTTGAGTCTTCCCTCCACCTCCTTCTCATGAAGTTTATATAGAACAGACTTCCTGTAGGAATCTTAATTTTTATGCTGGCCCTGTTGCCTTTGTTTTTGCTTTCTTTTTTTTTTTTTTTTTTACAAAAAAACAGAATTTTGGGAGTTTGAGGAGATCTATAAATATTGCTAGTAAACAATAAATAATTAAAATAACCTTGGTCAATGTAAGCTTAATTGGAAAAGAATTGAGTGAGAATGGAAAGAATATAATATGGTGGTTTTTGGTAAATTAATCATTTAATTCGGTGAATTCTGCTTGAATATAGGTCCTGCTACTAAAGTACTTGAGGGTGATTAGCAGAAATAGTAGATTTAATAAAAATATAAAAATGGCTTTCAGCGGAATTGTTTGTCAATACTACTCAATGAACAACATTGAGTAAAACTATTTCATTTCAAAAAATATTTTGGATGACAGATCAGTTTAAAAAAGATTACATAATGCAATTCTAATCCTGTCCATCTGTGAATAAAAAAGTTTTCCCTCTGTTTTTTAACAGGAGTTTACCAGTTGCCCGAAAAAGTGCAGTATCGAGCGCATTGTACATGGCCTGGATAGAAGCTCTTTCAAAAGATCTGCCACCCATTCTCCTTGTCCGTGGAAATCATCAAAGTGTTCTTACTTTCTATTCATAAATTCTCTTGTGCAAGATGCAACAGGGAAGAAATGGTACTTCAGTGCCTAGAGGAAAGGGACTGGGACGTTCGATTAAAATATTAACCTCACACAGAGGCAGAAAGTGATAACTTTCTCACTGTTCCCCTGACTCAAAAGCACATAAGGAAAGTCACTATACTCCTAAAGTTGTGGAAGTTCCATTTTTTTTCTAATTCTTCTGTAGTTTAATCTTGCTAAATGGGGGAGGATTCCTTAGTAAAGAATAAATAAACAGGTTTTTCTTTGCTACTTGAAGGGCAGCAATAAAAGTGTTTATTTTTGATCAATGAAAGGGTTATAGATTTATAAAAACCTTCTAGCCTTGAGGTGCCTTCTGAAGTTAACCAAATTTCATCCATATATCGTTTTGTAAATTTATAAAGTCAGTCTGCCATTGGTTAAAACTTTAGATCAGACTTCCTCTAGTTTCTAGATTCTTCCATCTTACAATAATAAAGATGCTGCATTCTGGTCTTCCATGAAGGTATTAGTTTGGACTGTTGTATGTTTCTTATTGTTTGGAACAGGGGAGTTGTATGTCTGTGGTCTGTGTATGTGTTTGCTTAAGAGAATGATTAGACCTAAGAGGTAGATGAGATGATTTGGCTATGATAGTAAAGTCAAATTCGGGCAGTTAGCATTGAGGACTTTGTAATGTTCAATTTTTACTACTGAAAGATGTACTTAATTGGAAACTACTGATGTTCTCCAATTCCATCCAGTCCTATGTTTTCCTTGGGTTCCTATGACAGAAGATTAACTGGCTAGATTTTATTGTGCAGCTCCGTTGTCAAAGGGTGCTTTTGTCACAGGATGCCATCAGTGTCGGGGTTGTTATGGTGTGTGCCCTTTTGGGGGGACCATTTGGATAAAGAGTAGTTCTGTGGGACCATGTTTTGTCCAGGGCATCCAAGGGCAGTTTATTTAAAATCTGCTAAAACTCTTGCTAAACACTCAGGTTTGGTTCTCTTGAGCTTTTTAATTTGATAGGAAGATTGTGTATTCCAGAACTGCCCGTTTGTGTGCCCTCTGTAGATGGGTATATATTTCAATTGCTTTATATTTTTTATTCTATAAAATGCTTCCTGAAGAATCTTTTTGAGGCTTTATCCAATAATTCGTAACAATGCTTAGACCTGATACCTGTAAGTTGCCTAAAAATATGTTTAAACTTTTGGCTTTAATACAGAGCGCCACATTAGATCAAGCATCTATAATTTCAGCATTTGTAAGGAAACACATAGCATATAAAACACAATTTTCTTGCTAAGTGAAATCAAAATCTGTGAACAAATAATTGTTTTGGAAGATCTGATTAATGGGACAACAGGATTCTTGCATATGGTAATTATCTTCAGTAACCTATTACTCTAATGCTGATTGTTTTTTTTCCAGAAGTGCAAATACATGTTGGCTGCCACATAGAGTAATTCATTGACAGGATATATTTTTCAAACGAAATTGGAAGTTTATAATAAAGTAGTTTATTGTTACTTTTTTAAAAAAAATCACATTGCAAATAGAGTGTTGATTACTACAAGATTGGTTGATTGTTGCTGTGATGAGAGATGTAAAATTACTCAGTGAGGCTGAATTTCCTTTCCCTTGTTTTGTTAAGTGCAGACTTAGAATAGGATAGAAAACAGTATCACCATCTGGAAGAAATGCACTTGGACATGTAGCAGTTTGGCCCATTCAGGGCAGCCATTTGTGATGTGCAAAAGAAAGGAATTGCATTTCTGTCTGTGTGTGGTGGCTGAAATAATTATTTTAACATTTGGATCTATTGCTGGGTACCAAATGTAGTCTGTGACTTAAAAGTTCTTTGTCCAATGAGAATTTCCAATATTAGAATACCAAATGCCAAATCCTGATGATAACATCATTAAACTTCTCCAGGTAATATATGCTATTAACTTGTTATCAAATTTAGCCATTCCGGTTTCTATGTACTATAAATTTAATTTTCTTTTGGACGCTTTTTAAGTTTCAATCAATAACTTGAAATAGTTTTCCATTGACACTCAGCAATATCATTTTTATAAATTTATTTTGTGAAATTTGGAAGTGTTTAGAAAATAGTTGAAGAAATTATTTATTATTTCATCATGTTTGTCTTTCCTTTTTACACAATTATTTTATATGCTATTTTGTTTATTTAAAAATGAACTACGGTCTTAATTTAAAGCTTGAGCTTTGGTTGGTACTATCCACAGTCCAAAAATGTTATGTCATATTTTGATAATGTATTGTAACTGTTATCTACAGTTGTGACTTTTCTAATATTTTAATAACATGGAATATTGCAGCTACTATGCTGAACTGAAGAAGGATCACTGCAATAAATGGAAGTGAATTAAATACTTATTGTCTAAATCATTTCTTTCTTTTTCTTTTTTTTTTGACAATGTTTCCTCCTGCACTTGCCACCCCAGTGGGGCTCTGACCATTTTCCTTCCATGTCATCTGTTTAGGCTATTGCAGGTTATTTCAAGCACGATCGACACTTTCTCTCATGTCCAGATAAGTGAACTTTGATCTGTCATAGTTGGTCAACTTCCTTCTTCAGGAGAATCTACTTAAACAGCCACCTGCTTTAACTGTCTGCACCCAGACCAAATATGAATTACTTGGCAGGATCAGCCTAACCCAGCAGTCTTGCTTGTCAGAGATAAGAAAAATGTAGTTTTTCCCGTTTATCTATGAATGAAGTCATTCTTAAATTTGAGACTTATTCTCTCCCTCCCTGTTCTGCAAAAGTTCAGTAACAGAATCCTCATTTATCTTAGAAGCTTTACATCTGTAATGTTTCCAAAAGGAGTTCCTTACCTTGGCATTTGTATCAGTGTTGCTAGCACTTATCCTTTAAAAATTGGCCATAAGGAGCCAAGTTATTTACAAGACTAGGGGGAAAAAGCCAGAACAATTTTGGGTTAGTTAACTAATGCTAGGTTTATCAAAAATGTGGCAATTTCACTAATTTGGAATAAAATGATCCTGGAGAAACTCAGGAGAAAATGGAATTGAATAGGCTCGCTCTCCTGATTCATAAATGTATATAAAATTACTTTTTATATTGCCTCTAGGGAGGAAATAATTTATGTATACAATTTCTCATTGGTAGACCTATCCAATATTTTATCTAAACTTTCCAGTCATTGCTGCAATTTCATAAACTAAATAAAATATAATGTTCTATATTCCAGTGTATATATTGAATATTCTTTTTTTTTTCAAGGCTATTCTGCATATGATGAAGAGAACCGTAACCCATAAAAACATTTCTATGGGTATTAAGGTGCCACAGAATTGTTCACTGTTCCTGCATAGATCTTTCCAAATTTTATCCCACTCAGTGTCAGTACCTTAAGTATGAAGAATCAGCTGCCCTCATATTGGCTGTCTGCATTTGAACATCACCCCAAGGACCTCCATTCTGGCTGTCTCTGCTTTAAAATGTTTAAAGTGGCAGCTCAGTTGCAAACAAGGCTATCCTCATCTGCGTTTTCAATGCAGGCAAACACAGTTGTGGTTTTACAACATCTAGAAATTGAGGTACTTTTTTGGGCGGGGGGGGGAAGGGGCATAGTTTTAACGATGCATGGGTTGTGCCTTCTGCGCTGTTTCCCAACATTACGGATGAATGCCAAAAGTTAAGAATTCAAAATAACTATCCAGGCAAGTAGCACTTGAGACTTCTAGAGCCATGACAATTGCTTTATTTACGAGCCTATAAAGAAGCACATTTTTCAGCAAGCAACCAGTCCCAGGAAAATATTCTCCAGCCCTTGCTGCACTTGCATCCTTCAACTTTATTTAATTGCATTTAAAAATCCTTTTTCCTGACCTCATTTGGAGGTCTGCTGCTCTTCCATTGGAAGGCCACAGTCCTTTGAGAAAGAGCCAATCAGCACTCCTGTGGCTTGTCTTTGGTCCAGCATGTGTTGCATTGCAACCAACCTCTTCTTCAGCTTCATGCTCAGCTTCAGTGAGCTGGAACTGGTGGTTAATTATGCAGTTCCTATATAAGTTTAATGCTTTTTTTAAAAAGCTGATCATTCAGAGATCAGAGAATGATAATAGATCATTCAGCTGATCTATTATCGTGTTGTATTGTATTATTGCAATACTTCTTGCGATGATGAAACTTGGATTGCTTTACATTCATTTTTTGTATTCATTTTTGTTTTCTTTGTGAGACAGTTAAAGGTAAAATTCTCTGATCCCGTCTCCTTTTCTCCCATTAATTGTCATCATCTTCAGCTGATGTAGTTTCTACAAAGACCCAGTTCTGTTTATTAAGAGGCAAAAGAATTCTGTATGTAGTTTTAACGCACAAGAAGTTCAGCAAAATGGTGGTGTATAGGGTTTCCTGCCCAAGCAGGGGGTTGGACGAGAAGACCTCCAAAGTCCCTTCCAACTCTGTTTATTCTATTCTATTTTAAAATATTCCAGTGATTCACAAATCTATACAGAATTACAAATAATTGCCTTTTCAGCTCTAGTCTGGTTAGCGTATGGTTTTCACAAGTTTCAGGATAGATATTTTTCTAGTCATGAGCTCTGAATGTAAAATTGCAAATCTTCCTCCCATCCAAATACTAAGCTAGGCCACAAGAGAAAAAATAAGCTATTTATTTTATTCTTTCACCTGCTTAGCAACATTGACCAACCACCTGCATCTTGTTGGAGGCTGAAGCTTTCTCTCTGGACTTGTGAGCATTCCTGAGGAGGGCAATCTTACTCAGAATAGTAATTAATAATAGTAATAGTAAAAAAAAGCAGGTTTTTAACTAGCAGAACACACATGAACCAACTACATTCCATGCCCCACATATGTAAGAAGAGGCAGGAGGAAATAACTTCAAATATGCCACCTCGTATAGCAGGCTTATAGCCAGTTTGATTTGGTGGTTAAAGCATCAGGCTAGAACAGAGTTCTCCAACCTTAGCAACTTTAAGACTTGTGGACTTCAACTTTCAGAATTCCTCAGCCAGTCTAGGGGTTGAAGTCCACAAGTCTTAAAGTTGCCAAGGTTGGAGATCCTGGGCTAGAACACTGAAGCTTACCCCCACCGTAGACATGGAAGGCAGCTGCGTGACTTTGGGACAGTCATTCTCCCTCAGCCCAACTCACCTCACAGGGCTGTGGGGAAAATAGGAGGAGGGTGTGTTGGATATGTTCACTACCTTGAGTTATTTATAAAAATAATAAAGGCAAGATTAAAATAAAAAATATTCTGTATGTATAGTTTTGTCTGATTTGTTATGTGTTGTGGCCAATAGATCATGAAGGTACTGAAGCATCATGTCATTGCAATTTGAATTGTAGACATTTCATTTCCCAGATTCTGCCTGGGGGCCCAAATGACAGCATTCACGGCAAACCTAGGTCTAGAAAGTCATCTTCCAAGTAACATGCCTTAAAATCACTGCAGAGCTGGTTTGTTCATCCAAAATGGGAGCACTAGAGCTTGACAATTTTCCCTCAGGAAGGGGGAAGGTCTGTGGTGGTATTCTACTGGTTCAGCCCGGTTCTGCTGAGCTGGTAGCAGCGATGACCAGCGCAGACCGAACCGGTTCTCTCCACCGTTCTGCTGTTTGGGCCCACCTGCCCAGGCTCCCATACTCACTTTTACCCTCTGAATTTGAAGCGCAGCTGCTCTGCGCAGCACAGAAGAGTGTTGAGCGGCAGCTGTTGAAGCGACCGGGATCGTGCAGGCTTGCAGGAGGTGAGTTAGAACGCTTCTGCGCCTGCGCAAATGTCTCAGCACCTGCGCAAAGTGTGCATTTGGTGCGCGCATGAACACAAAGGGTGCACACACACAAAGCACATCCACTAAGCCACACCCACTGAACCGGTGGTAAAAATATTTGAATCCCACCACTGGGGAAAGTGTATGTGAGTGTTACAGATTTGGCTGGATGACCACACTATAGATACCAGACTGAATGAATGGTAAACCTTGCTAGTCCTCTGGTAGCTTGGCTTAGAACAGGGATAGTCAACCTTTTTATACCTACCGCCCACTTTTGTATCTGTTAGTAAGATTTTCTCTAACTGCCCACTGGTTCCACAGAAATGGTGGTTTGTAAAGTAGGGGACAAAGCCCCTGCCGCCCACCATGAAAGCTGGAATGCCCACTAGTGGGCGGTAGGCACCAGGTTGACTACCACTGCCTTAGAATAAAGAGGACGAGAAAAATAGTAATAACAACTGAACTCCAATGTTCGGGAAGCTAGGCTTACATTGTAGTGGAATGTAGACTCACAGGTTAGCCTTCCATTGCATTTACTTTCCTCCAGGAAAAAGAAGAAGGTATGAACCTGGGCTGTACATGCTTGCCAATTTTGTTATTTGGGGGAAGGGGGGTTGAATGTAATATTGATTTATTGAAAATATTTCTGAAGAGTGATCTGAAAAGCCCTTTCTTATCTCCCAATTTTCCCTCTGAGGAAGGTTGCTAGAAGCATCTTTTAACTGGCTTCTCCATTGCTGTCTAGGCAGGAATGGAGAGGCTTGTTGAACTGAAGCAGGTAGTCAGTCAAGTTTGAAATGAAGCAGATAGTAGTCAAGTGGGAAACAGGAATTGAGAACACTGTCACATAGAAGTTGTCAAGTGCCATCTTGTGGCCAGAGAAAAATCCTGCAAAGCCTACTTAATTTGATTTTAATATCAAACGACCTAAATATCGTTTGATATTAAAATCAAACAGCAGCCATTTTAGGTCATATCACTGACCTAAAATGGCTGCTGTGGCTGTCACATTTGTACCCTCCATGCACTGAGTAAAATATATATCAATGCAATGAACCTCTGTTGGTTTAATACCCAACCTTTTGAATTACAGATTTTCAGCAAAGCCATCAAACTGAAAGTATTCCTTTAGTTTCAGCACTACCTATACAATAGTCAGGAAAATCTTTGTTACTTCTAATTATATAGGAGCAGGTAAGAATTACTTTTGTTGTGTTTTCAGCAAAACATACATTGACATACAGACATTTAAAGTGTGACAATTTCCCCATATCTCAGTTTCTGAGGCAACTTTTTTTTGTTCAAGAAGTCTTCCTGAATCCATATGCATTTTAACCAACAAAATGCTACAACTGAACTAAAATTCTCAATGTATTCAAATTCAGGCTAAAAAAGATCTGAAGTCAAATAAGAGGAATTTCTGTCAGTGTATTTAGATTAAGCCCTGGGGAGAAGGGTCATTAAAATTAATAAATATTAAATATTTAATTCAAATAAATTAGCCATTCTTTCAGAACTGAATTTTCAAGATGATTTGTAGCGTAGATAACTTGGCATGGCTCATCCCACCTTCCCCAACATTTGCTGAGAAAACGCTGGTGATTCTTTGCCTTTAAATTCCAAAGTCAGCATTTTTTCAAGCTTCTTGTGTTGCTTTCAAAAGCAAAGGAGGCACTCATTTAAATAAAGGTAGGGCCAAGTGCAGTCGACTATTTTAACAGTCTTTGAAGAACGGAAGAATGAGGTAGAAGAACCTGATTCTGCATTACTAGATACAATTTGAAAACTGAACTGAATGTAAGGAATACATGTCCACCTAGGCTGGCCTACATTTCCCATAATCCTTAACCACCATGATAATTTGCCAGGTTCGCTGGCAGTAACGGTCTTGGAAGTGCTGCAGGTACTGATAACTATAATCAATTTGCTAGTTTCACCTGCAAAGGCACACATTCAGACTTACTCAATGCAATAACAAATGGTTTAAGAATTCTAGCATAAGTGCATAACAGGTGTGGTTAAAAGTAAGGTCATTCTCACGAGCTTTTCATTTGCTTGGAATGCTGCAGGTGGTCTAAACCCTGTCAGCCTATTCCCGGACACTACAAAATACCAATGTCATTTGCCAGAGTAGCTGCACTGAAAGTGGAAGCATCAAGTTAACATGTAGTTAAAATGCCATATAGAGAAAGAGGAGGGTTACGAATTCCCCATCCCAATGAGAAGAATTGATTGTGGAGTAAAATGAAAAGATTATCATTTGCTTTGCCTCATTCTGATTTTTGGAAAAGACTAGAGATCTAATAAAGGGGAATATATGTAGCTCAGGGATAAAATGTAGCATCCTTAGGGGCTGCTGAGCTTGGTTGTTTTCTTGTAGACATTTCATTATCCAAACTAGGGATACATGGATGATCTTACCTAGTTGGCGTGATCAAATGCCTCCAAGAAAACAACAAAGAGAGCACCTAGGACCCCTTAAGACTAATAATTGATTCCTTACATTGCTTTAAGTCCTGATGATCAATTCATCTGCATCATTCCTTATAAATCCACTTCTTTCCAAATTGGCTTTTCAATTTATGTGTCTCCAGTGTGTTCTCTCTGGACTACTCTCAGAGCCAGCATCTGGGAGAAGAGCAATGTGCGGGGCAGAAAGGTGGAAACCACACCAGGCCTTTGAAAGCACACACATTGACATTGCACTGTTTTGCATGTACCTATAAAAGGGGAGAGCTCACAGCACAACAGTGCCACACTACTTAGCCATCTTGACAAAAGCAGCAATCTTTGATCATATTCTGCCCCAAACAATAAAGTTAGATGTTCTTTAAAAAAAAAAAACCAGGTATTTAGAAAGTGTAACTTAGAAAATTCAGCAATAATTTCTATGATATACTTCGGCCTCTCTTCATGACAAGCTTACAACAACTTGAAGTTTGTTTTCTAGATGTAAAGTGTTAATCAGTAAAAGCCCACTAAATCTGTTGTTGATAATTAAGGAAACATTTTTCTGCCAAATTGAGAACACTAGTGCAAGAAAATAGCTGACCTTGACGCCTGCTTTATCTTGCCTCCTTCTCCAGAATACAAAGGATGTGTTTGTTTAGGGGGAGGCATGGCTAGCTTCAATCTGTTATCACCATTTTTAAACAATACACATAAGGCCCCCACATGACTCACATCCTTCTGCCTATGATTCTGCTAATCATCAGAATATATAAGTATTAGCAGAAGCTTTATTAATTGTCTAACAATGCTTTGTCAGAAATAGCCATTTTATATACACTGCCTATTTTTCATAGGGCTCAAGGTTTAGAATCCTATGTAATAAAACGTAAGTATTGTAAGGAGACCATTGGTAACCTGAAAGAGTAAAAACCTGTTTTTAAGGTCCTTCTTAAAAACCAGGTCGTAAGGACAGCCACTAAGAAGCGCTCATGGGATGGGAATCCCCAAGACCTTTCTGTATGGGTATGAGCTTGTGGGACATATATGTGGGGGGACCAGAATTGTCATGCCACTAAATGCTGGGATCAAGGCATGTTGAGGGCCTCCCTTTGGGGTCTAGGAGAAATTGCCACAGCCAACTCACTGCAGCCAACTCACCATGGCCAATTAGCCAAAGCAACATGCTGAGCCTAACTCATCATGGTCAACTTGCTGCAGGACAAGAATTACATAATATTTAAGAATTGGTGGAATAGAATAATTAAAGAAACGATGCAAAAGGAAGGACAAAATGAAATGTGGATAACAAAAATTAAAATATTTAAAAAAAAAATTTTTAATTGGATTGTTGAATTGTCCCATAGCAAGTTGTCCTGGTGTAAGTTGGCCATGGTGAGTTATCCTGTTCCTCTCCCTTCCTTAGCCCTACTCCTCCTGCCTTTTCCTCTCTGCTCTGCAGGGAAAAAGTCTCAGGCCCTGGGAATTATTGCTCTTTCTACCTGTGTGGATTAGATTAATTTAGGGGCACCATTTAACACAGTATGTTAAATAAAATTACCAAGTCATTAATTGAATTTAGATTCCCAATATACTTTGACCCACAATGTACAAATGGAGCCCTTTTTCATACTTTCCACCTGCTCTATTTTTCACAGTAACATTTTTCAGTTGTCTCAGGAAAAGTGCTACAATTCACTCAGGAAACAATGGTAATCCTGTACAAGTTCTGTAAAATTGAAAAGGAGAGAAAATACATCATCATCATTCACTCCAAATGCTATAAGGTTGACCATCTTTCCATATCAAAACAAATAATGCAGCTACCGGAAAATAAGTTTTATTTCAGGAAAAGTGATGCTGTATTAATACAAGGACCAACAAAATAATACTATTTTTTTTTCCTAAATGCAATTTACAGGGTTTTCTCTTCTCATAAAAGAAAATACACAGAAAATAGAGTATGAACCAAAACAACGAGCATAACTTCTGGCAATTTTTGATCAGTAAGGTTAAAAAAAAAACAGAAGAAAAGCAGGCATGGAATGTGCTTTGTGTTGGTTCACATGTGAGGCTTTTTTATATGACCTGTAACAAGTACAATTTATTATTTATAACACTATTATTAAATGACAAAAATAAAAAACACACTAAACTAAATGCCAACACATTGTACAAAGGTAACTTATAAAATAGGCTATGATAAAATGAGACGTATTGTGTATTATAACTACAGCATTAATGAACATTCTTATTTTCCAATATGTGTTTTTTCCATGCAGCATGAATAGTGTACACATATGACAATTCTGCAATAGCTCAGCCGTCTTTATTTCAGGATGAATTCAAGCCAGCACCACTTAGAATGAAACATCAAGTGTTTCTAAGAATACATGATTTGTAATCAGCTGCCTACAGTAATGCAAATACGTCAAGCACCTTTTGTTGTAGTTAATGAGGTGATATAGTGAGGTTACCTGAAGGAAATACAGTACGGATTGGCTTGCAATACCAAGGATATCACAAGCATTCCAGGTATTTTGTTACAGTGGTTGTGCATCATTTCCATGAATAGTCTTCTCTGATAGAAACATCTAGTTTTTATTATGTATATGTTGAGTATCAGCACCAAGTTTAAAGTTAAAATCCTGATCATGGTTATTTAAGATAATGTACTATTTTAATATCTTGCCTAGGGAAAAGAAAGCCCTTGGGTAGTGCAGCACAGTTCTCATTTGATTACGTGATTTGTTTTCTAATGCTTTATGGATAATAGGCACAAGACTGAGAGGAAACTTGTTCAATCTATTCGTTTCTGTTCTTTTTTCTAAAATACCTAATACAAGTAATAACTCAAATTCATAAAATTGCAAAGGAAAACAAGTGTTTTCTTTTTCCTTTTTAACACAGATTGTTAATTTCTCCATATATTATTGCATTAAAAATAAATAATATCTCTATTTTTAATTTAGGAACTACAGCAAAATCATCAATATGCTAGAGTGCTAGTAGGAAAAGTAACTCACATTTTGTGCCATTTAGTGCCATATATGATTTTTTTAAGCACCACATTTTCTTTTTAAAAATATATATATATTTAAAATTGAGATTATATAGACAATATAGTAATCATGATTGTTGGCATTGTAATCAAGGTTTTTGGTAATAGAAAGGTTGAGGTCTGTTCTTCAGTCTTATTCAGGAAAGAAGGATGCAGAGGTCACTATTTGCAATTTTGTGTCTTCTGAAAAAGTAAGTTACTCGACCCCCTTAAAGCTTTCAAAACCAAAGTATATAATATAATACGTGAACAGAAGGGAATCCTTCATGAGGGAAGGAAGGTTTTAATAGAGTTCAATCCAGAGTCTCATTTTAAGAGTTTCTCCAAGTTCTCCTAAGAGGTAGTTGTCCTCATTGCTTTCTTCCAATTTCTTGAGCTCTTCCTTTTTGTACAGAGGAATGCTAACTATTTCCAGTGTGTAAATACCAGCTGTGGCTTTTTTCTTAGTAACCTGAAGATAACTGAGCCCATCTTTCTGGTGTATCCGGAAGGTGCTGTTGTGATTACCAAAGGAGATAATGTAGCGGTTGTGATTTGTGAGGGTCTGTATTGCAGGCATGAGATCTAATATATGTTCTTTATTGCCAAGGCCAGTTACGCTGAATCTCATCTTTAATGGAAGGTCAATGTCCAAACTTTCCAAACTGATCTGTTAAACCAGAAATAAAAGGTAAGGGCAAAAGGTGTAGGCAAAGCTCAATTTTTCTGTTTAGACACTTGTTTTAAACCATAGATTTTCCATCATTGCTGCTATCTGATTCTAGAATGTATCAAGATCTTGGGTCCAGAAACTGCATTTCAGAGCATGTGTGGAAAGCTAGTGGACATCTACCATTCTTCCAGAATATTTCATCCAACATAGATTTTACAGAAATCAGTGTACCGTATATACTCGCATATAAGCCGACTTTAGAACGCTTTTTTTTTTTTTTTTTTCAAATTTGGGGGTCGGCTTATACACGCATAAATCTGATTTCTGACACAAATGACATGACGATATGACACCACTTCTCAGATCACGCAATATCGATATTACCATACACATTATTATAACCACCGTTATATGGTGGTAAGGAGGGCCCGGAATCCCCTGGTTCAGCCAGAGGTTATTTCAGTCCAGTGGGTTCAATGACCGCTTGGAAGGAAAATCCCCACCTTCTCCCTCTCGGTGGCCGTACCTCGATTTGCGCTGGAGCAGCGACTTAGCGAGGCGGCTTCCCACGATGAGAGTCTTGGCTCTCGCACTCCCTGTCAGCTGGCCCTTAGCAGCCCTCGCCTCAAGTAAAATGCACACGAAGTTGGGCGCCATTTTTCTCCCTGGATGGACGATGAGCTGCAACTTTTGCCCCGCCACCTTTTCCCTCTGGGCTTCACTTCTGCTGTTCAGGGAAGTCGCACCCAAAGCCCTGTCCTCCCAGAATCTGTCTGATGGTGAGCCTTGGTCTTGGCCCATCTTCGCAGGGCATTGAGCTCGGCGGTTGATTGCCACTGTGTTGCTCAGAACAGGATAGCCTGACAGTTCGAAGTTAATTGGGGGAGGGGTGTTTCTGTGCTGGGATCTACTCGAAAATAGTTATAATTTACCTGTTCCCAGCTCTTGGGGAAATGTCGGTAATTACGCCATCGTAATTACGCCATCTCCAGATTTTTTTTCATGGGTCTCCAGATTTTCCTTTATCAGGGGTTGAACACCATGGTATTTGGGGGTCGGCTTATATGCGAGTTTTTGCAAAATTCTTCATTTTGGGGCAGTTTTTTAAGGGTCGGCTTATATGCGAGATCGGCTTATATGCGAGTATATACGAAAATACCATCTTTTGTGCTCTACTAATTTACTGGGTAATTTATTAAACAGGAAAATATAGAATTTGCATAGGACCTGATCAGAAATATTGATCAACACAGAAGTTGAAGAAGCTTCTTGGATGAGAAGCGAAACATTTTCAAGGAAAAAACAAGAAAGTCCAGTTGCCTTTTGAAAAAGCACCTTTGGGACAATCATGACCTGGATGACTGAGAATTTTCACAGACATTGGTCAACATATTTTTATCATATCACCAAAGCAACCTTTGTCACACACAGGCCTTCGGATGTGTGAGATTTCATTTCCTGTTTTGTCAGCTAGTAAGAACAAAGCACACATGAGATGAAGTCCACTTTATCTAGACTGGGGGTGTGAAATTGGTGGCCCATGGGCCGGATGTGTCACATGCAGGCCACGCCCAACCCAGCTCTGTGGAGGGGAAAAAAATCACAATACATCTGTCAAGTCTGAATTTAGTTTGGTGGTGAAATCAGTATGATACACTTGAGAAATGGAGGGGAGGGGAGAACTGAGATGGATGAAGCTCCAGCCAAAACAAGATAGCTGGGTGATGAGTCAGCTGCATTCCAACTGCTGCTCGGCCAGAAGAAGGAATGAAGTTGCCAGGAAACTATTGCATCTCCTGGTTGGACAATGTGACATATTGTTTTGGAAAAATGAGAAAATTCTAGCTATAGACATGGAAGCTCAGGAAACTTTCAGTACTGGCTTCCACCAGTTCGTGTCAAGATGTGTAATTAAATAAAATAGTTCTTTGAAGAGTTGCAATGCCTCTGAGTTAGTTTTATGATGATTGCATTACTTAGAACCTGACAACATCATGTGACGGTAACGTGACGCTGCAAATTTGTCACCTGTGATCTAGAAGAAGGTCAGCATGGAGTAAATCCCTCCCCTGATGAGAAAATTTAATTTCACTGTTCTTTTATTTTAACAAAACAATTGTGGGGAAAGCATGTGTAATATCCACAAATATCTGATAAATTGGAAAGCCTATCACTGTGGAGATTTACATCAACTGTGATGACATAATCAAATGGTACAAAATCTTACTGTGCATCTTTTGTGTGATGACCTCTGCATATATTAAGACACTTATACTTTTACCATAATCATAATTAGGCAAATTATACAAATTGCAGTGAACATTTGATCCACTGCATACAATTCTATTCCATTATGCACTGAAATTTCATTGCAGTTATGATGACTAATGGTGCGAATAACTGTGAAGCATGAAAAAACAGTCAAGAATTGAGAGTGGGATTCAATAGACAAGAACAAAATCCTATATTGGATTTATTTTAATTTCTGAGACTCACATGCCGTAATTCTAAAATGAATCTAAGTGGCTTATATCAAGTTTAATAAAGTAATCATATGAAGATTAACTTGAAAGAGTTTTTCCAGGATTCCTCAATATTCTGTAGTAAGAGTTTTTTTCTCTGATGATTGATTATTTAATAAATTGCAACTGATTACTCAATCTAATTTCAATTATTTCAATCCAATTATTTTGTTCTGTTTGTTCTTTGAAATTGGAAGGGCAGAACTATTCTACATTGATGTAGAATAGTTCATGTAACTCATGTAAGAAACTGCTATTGACAGAAACAGTGGGCAAAAGAATACCGCTCTTGATGTTAATAATGTAAGATTATTAGTAGTTTCTTTTTAAAGACCCATAAGATTCTGACAAATTCAATGGATGATATTGCTTAGATCTGGTTTGTTGTTTAGAACAGCAAGTGCAAATCAGTTGCACAGTTTTTGCTTACCTCTGCAGGCTCAGATTGATTGAGGCTTCTTTTCTTCCTGCTGTCTTTTTGGGAGTATCCATTAATTTTACACTCATAACATGCTTCTGGGGACAAAGCATTCTCTTCACCTTGATCCACTGAAAGATACTGGCCTTTACTAAATCCCATACTGGAGACACAGTGCCTGATAAATAATGTCATAATATTAGCACCTGGAGAAAGAAGACTTTTTGTTGCCAGGTTGCTAGTTCATAAGAGAAATGAGTGATTTGTTATGCAGATAAAAACACAAGTGTTATCATTTTGTACAAACAAAATGCATACTTTAATTGTACATTTCCTTCTCAATGTTTTCAATCTTTTATTTTTCACCTTTGTTGGTAAGTTAGCTTCAGGAAGGGATTTATTCCTTTCTAAATTTTTATGTATATTACATACATATTAAAACAAAACAAAACAAAAGCAGCGGCACGAATACAAATGGAACAAAAGTTTGTAAGGCAAAGGAATAAATTTCCAATTTTTTTTGCAGTGACAGAAAAGTGATCAGATGACTGTGGGCATGGTTTAAGGAAAGCAATTTCTAGGATTGGATCAGAATGTTTCAATTCATGGAAAAATAGTGGAGAGGAGACATAGGATACCACAGAAAATAGTTTAGGCAGCAAAAAACTCTTCTGATTAAATCTACTCCTCCAGCTATTCTGTCAGTGGTGGTTTTATACTAGATCAGGTTCATATATTTCATTTTCATCCAATCTGAATGACACATTGTAAACTCTGTATAGTTGTAATGTAAATACTATGGCTACCATCATATTCAGTTTCATAAATATTTCATGTTTAAGCAAGAAGTATATGATTTGTCTCACAAAAACATAACTGGAGTAAATACGTCTAACTGGCTGGTAGTATTGCTTAAAAAAGTGGTGATAATCGGCACTGAATTGAGATTGACTTGGACAGATGTTACACATATATTCCTTTTTTGTGGAGGTACAAATATAGTTTCTCTCTATTGTCTTAAACATTCAATCTTTCATGAAAGCATAACATGAAATCAGAGATCACAAATCAGAGATTTCCCTAGTAGAAAATATTACCTATTTATTAATGAATTGAGATTTGACTCTTCCAAGATAGTAGAAATTGCTTCGTACTAAAATATATTAGTCACTCACAGTTTTGTAAAAGATGCAGGAAGAGTTTGCCATCATCAACTACTCACCCTTGCCCTGCTCTGTAATATCCTGGAGGGCAGCCACAGAGGTATCCGCCTTCAGTATTGGAACAGCCATAATTGCAGGGATTTTTGGTAGAAGAACATTCATTGACATCGTGGCATGCGCTACTGAGCTGATCATAAGAGAATCCAGAGGGACAAGCACATTTGTAGCTTCCAAGAGTGTTGTAGCATGAAGCTGAACCACAAATGCTAGGATTTGAGCATTCATTTTCATCTGTTGGGCAATTAAAAACATACTTTTTTAAGTATACAGATTTTATAAAGGGAGCGCGTGTTACAATAGTGACTGATTTCTAATGCTAATAAATGTAATTCCTAGTTTTCTTTTTTAAGTTGGCATACAAGGGTTGGCATAACAACTAGCAACATGAAGGATTAAATTATATAAAATAAACTATTTTGGTATTTCTGTATTCCATTTTTATTCTCTACCGTATATCATTAATTCTAGCACTTTTTATGCAAAGTGAGTTTCTTACCCACACACTGATTCCACTGATAATGCTGGATATATCCATGTGGGCAGCTGCATCTGTAGCCACCAAGAATATTTTGGCAACCATGTTGGCATCTGTGATTTCCTTCACACTCATCCATATCTGTAAGTAAAGATATTAAAACAAAGAAAAAGATAAAAGAATACAGTAGTAAATAATTTCTTAAATTTTGTGTATATATGTTTAGAAAAAAAGTCCATGTTATTCAATGACATTTTCTTGTGAGTTTACATGCAAAATATTTTTTATTAAAGTTTTTATTAGTGGCAAAGTAGATTCAAGCTGTAAAAATCCTCTGCAAGGCAGAGAAAAAAGCGCTTCAGTTTTCTCTTGCTTCCCACTTAAGGATAATTATGAATCAAAGGCCAGGAGGGCAGCCCTACACTTAGCCATTGAGTATTTAGGAGAAGCAGCTGCTTTCTTGAGGGTGGGGATGGGAATAACAATTGTACATGGTTAGCTTAAAAAGATCAGTTTACTTGTTGGCTATTGAAAAGAGGACAAGATTCGGGTAAATGAAAGGATAGAAGAGTTATGACATATGTTGGACATTTCAGCCACTTTTTAATTTTTTTTCTCTTTTATTCATTTTTGTTGAATTAGTAGGACATCTCATTCCAGAGGACTCTGGAAAGCTTGATGAAATTAAATTAGCAGTAAAATACAAAACAACTAAAGCAATCCATTAAGAAGTAAAAACACTCTATGTTCCTCACAGTGCTCAGACCAACAGCAATATGGATGGGCTCAGTTACAATGGGAACTGAAGGATCATGTTAGGGTAGAGTGTCATCAATTTATGTAGTAGAGAAAATCTATCCATATGGAAACTAGAAATTGAAGACAAGTTGATGGCACATAATCAAAAATTCAATAATGATCTCCAATCTATATTTCAGTAGCTAAATGACAAAATTCCAATTAAACTAAGAGTGAATAATCACATGATAAACTTAACAGAGACAAATATGATTATTAAGTAATGACTGGCAATTTCCAGAAATACCTCTTCAGTATGTAACTTATGACACTCAGAGTTTTCACAAGTGATTGATTACCTTCACAGTTTAATCCAGTGGAATCTAAAAAGAAACCTCTTTGGCATTCACAGGCAAAACTTCCAGGAGTATTCTGACAGATTCCTTTTGATCCACAAAGTGAAGGCTGTGATCCACATTCATTATTATCTACAAAAATGACATTTCATTTTTTATAAATCAGATACCCAAAGAAAAATGAAGAATGCTATGTTTGCATTTTTTGCGCAACTGTATTCATGTTATTCTATGTTATATAATATCATGTATTCATGATATTCTTGGTATCATAAAGACATGCTCCCAATTTTTAATATTATCAAGGCTTTTAACATTCAAACCTATTGTACCTATTGCATACTATCGATGAAAACAATACAGAAAAATTATGGTTTCATTTTGAGAATGTTTCACAATTTACTTCCACATGAAAGAAGTTACAAATAGCAAGGGATATATGATAAAGATCAATAAATGGAAAGATATATGTCAAATGGAATTGATCCAATTCTCATCTTAATCTTTCTCTTATTAAATCATTAATTATATATATATTTAACAGAACTACAATGATGTGGGATAATACGCAAAGGAAGCTAAACAGCACACATGTAAGTACCCGCGAAAGTCTAAGAAATCAAATATATATATATATATTTGTTTTTTTAAGCTTTCGCGGGTACTTACATGTGTGCTGTTCAGCTTCCTTCGGGTATTATCCCACGTCATTGTAGTGCTGTT